>OZ024903.1:34114421-34479421 GCA_964017125.1 Flabesymbios commensalis
TGTCCACAGTACTTATATCCTGGATCAGATGTAATACTGTTCACAGTATCTTATATCCTGAATCAGACGTAATACTGTTCACAGTATCTTATATCCTGGATCAGATGTAATACTGTCCACAGTATCTTATATCCTGAATCAGATGTAATACTGTTCACAGTATCATTTATCCTGGATCAGATGTAATACTGTTCACATTGTCTTATATCCTGGATCAGATGTAATACTGTTCACAGTATCTTATATCCTGGATCAGATGTAATACTGTTCACAGTATCATATATCCTGGATCAGATGTAGCACTGCTCACAGTTATATCCTGGATTAGATGTAATACTGTTCACAGTATTTTATATCCTGGATCAGATGTAATACTGTTCACAGTGTCTTATATCCTGGATCAGCTGTAATACTGTTCACAGTATCTTATATCCTGGATCAGCTGTAATACTGTCCACAGTATCATATATCCTGGATCTGATGTAATACTGCTCACAGTATCTTATATCCTGGATTGAATGTAATACTGTTCACAGTATTTTATATCCTGGATCAGATGTAATACTGTTCACATTGTCTTATATCCTGGATCAGATGTAATACTGTTCACATTGTCTTATATCCTGGATCAGATGTAATACTGTTCACAGTATTTTATATCCTGGATCAGTTGTAATACTGTCCACAGTATCTTATATACTGGATCAGATGTAATACTGTCCACAGTATCTTATATCCTGGATCAGATGAAATACTGTTCAGAGTATCATATATCCTGGATCAGATGTAATACTGTTCACATCGTCTTATATCCTGGATCAGATGTAATACTGTTCACAGTGTCTTATATCCTGGATCAGATGTAATACAGTTCACAGTATCATATATCCTGGATCAGATGTAATACTGTTCACATTGTCTTATATCCTGGATCAGATGTATTACTGTTCACAGTATCATATATCTTGGATCAGATGTAATTCTGTTCACAGTGTCTTATATCCTGAATCAGATGTAATACTGTTCACAGTATCTTATATCCTGGATCAGATGTAATACTGTTCACAGTATCTTATATCCTGAAGCAGATGTAATACTGTTCACATTATCTTATATCCTGGATCAGATGTAATACTGTTCACAGTATCTGATATCCTGTTTCAGATGTAATACTGTTCACAGTATCTGATATCCTGTTTCAGATGTAATACTGTTCACAGTATCTTATATCCCGGATCAGCTGTAATACTGTTCACAGTGTCGTATATCCTGGATCAGATGTAATACTGTTCACAGTATCATATATCCTGGAATAGATGTAATTCAGTTCACAGTGTTCTATATCCTGAATCAGATGTAATACTGTTCACAGTATCTTATATCCTGGATCAGATACTGCTCACAGTATCTTATGTCCTGGATCAGATGTAATACTGTTCACAGTATCATATATCCTGGATCAGATGTAATACTGTTCACAGTGTCTTATATCCTGAATCAGATGTAATACTGTTCACTATATCTTATATCCTGGATCAGATGTAATACTGTTCACAGTATCTGATATCCTGTTTCAGATGCAATACTGTTCACGGTATTTTTTATCCTGGATCAGATGTAATACTGTTCACAGTATCTTATGTCCTGGATCAGATGTATACTGTTCACAGTATCTTATATCCTGGATCAGATGTAATACTGTTCACAGTATCTTTTATCCTGGATCAGATGTAATACTGCTCACAGTATCTTATATCCTGAATCAGATGTAATACTGTTCACAGTATCTTATATCCTGGATCAGATGTAATACTGTTCACAGTGTCTTATATCCTGGATCAGATGTAATACTCTTCACAGTATCTTATATCCTGAATCAGATGTAATACTGTTCACAGTATCTTATATCCTGAATCAGATGTAATACTGTTCACTGTGTCTTCTATCCTGGATGAGATGTATTACTGTTCACAGTATCTTATATCCTGGATCAGATGTAATACTGTTCACAGTATCTTCTATCCTGGATGAGATGTATTACTGTTCACAGTATCTTATATCCTGGATCAGATGTAATACTGTTCACAGTATCTTATATCCTGGATCAGATGTAATACTGTTGCCTGTATCATATATCCTGGATCAGATGTAATAATGTTCACATTGTCTTATATCCTGGATCAGATGTAATACTGTTCACAGTATCTTATATCCTGAATCAGATGTAATACTGTTCACAGTATCTTATACACTGAAGATGTAATACTGTTGACAGTATCATATATCCTGGATCAGATGTAATACTGTTCACAGTATCTTATATCCTGAATCAGATGTAATACTGTTCACAGTATCTTATACGCTGAAGATGTAATACTGTTGACAGTATCATATATCCTGGATCAGATTAATACTGTTCACAGTATCTTATATCCTGAATCAGATGTAATACTGTTCACAGTATCTTATATCCTGAATCAGATGTAATACTGTTCACAGTATCTCATATCCTGGATCAGATGTAATACTGTTCATAGTATCTTATATCCTGGATCAGATGTAATACTGTTCACAGTATCTTATATCCTGAATCAGATGTAATACTGTTCACAGTATCTTATATCCTGAATCAGATGTAATACTGTTCACATTGTCTTATAACCTGGATCAGATGTAATACTCTTCACAGTATCTTATATCCTGAATCAGATGTAATACTGTTCACAGTATCTTATATCCTGAATCAGATGTAATACTGTTCACAGTATCTTATATCCTGAATCAGATGTAATACTGTTCACTGTGTCTTATATCCTGGATGAGATGTAATACTGTTCACAGTATCTTATATCCTGGATCAGATGTAATACTGTTCACAGTATCTTATACGCTGAAGATGTAATACTGTTCACATTGTCTTATATCCTGCATCAGATGTAATACTGTTCACAGTATCTTATATCCTGGATCAGATGAAATACTGTTCACAGTATCATATATCCTGGATCAGATGTAATACTGTTCACATCGTCTTATATCCTGGATCAGATGTAATACTGTTCACAGTGTCTTATATCCTGGATCAGATGTAATACAGTTCACAGTATCATATATCCTGGATCAGATGTAATACTGTTCAAATTGTCTTATATCCTGGATCAGATGTAATACTGTTCACAGTTTCATATATCTTGGATCAGATGTAATTCTGTTCACAGTGTCTTATATCCTGAATCAGATGTAATACTGTTCACAGTATCTTATATCCTGGATCAGATGTAATACTGTTCACAGTATCTTATATCCTGAATCAGATGTAATACTGTTCACATTATCTTATATCCTGGATCAGATGTAATACTGTTCACAGTATCTGATATCCTGTTTCAGATGTAATACTGTTCGCAGTATCTGATATCCTGTTTCAGATGTAATACTGTTCACAGTATCTTATATCCCGGATCAGCTGTAATACTGTTCACAGTGTCTTATATCCTGGATCAGATGTAATACTGTTCACAGTATCATATATCCTGGATTAGATGTAATTCAGTTCACAGTGTTCTATATCCTGAATCAGATGTAATACTGTTCACAGTATCTTATATCTTGGATCAGATACTGCTCACAGTATCTTATGTCCTTGATCAGATGTAATACTGTTCACAGTATCATATATCCTGGATCAGATGTAATACTGTTCACAGTTTCTTATATCCTGAATCAGATGTAATACTGTTCACTATATCTTATATCCTGGATCAGATGTAATACTGTTCACAGTATCTGATATCCTGTTTCAGATGCAATACTGTTCACGGTATCTTTTATCCTGGATCAGATGTAATACTGTTCACAGTATCTTATGTTCTGGATCAGATGTAATACTGTTCACAGTGTCTTATATCCTGGATCAGATGTAATACTGTTCACAGTATCTTTTATCCTGGATCAGATGTAATACTGCTCACAGTATCTTATATCCTGAATCAGATGTAGTACTGTTCACAGTATCTTATATCCTGAATCAGATGTAATACTGTTCACTGTGTCTTCTATCCTGGATGAGATGTATTACTGTTCACAGTATCTTATATCCTGGATCAGATGTAATACTGTTCACAGTATCTTCTATCCTGGATGAGATGTATTACTGTTCACAGTATCTTATATCCTGGATCAGATGTAATACTGTTCACAGTATCTTATATCCTGGATCAGATGTAATACTGTTGCCTGTATCATATATCCTGGATCAGATGTAATAATGTTCACATTGTCTTATATCCTGGATCAGATGTAATACTGTTCACAGTATCTTATATCCTGAATCAGATGTAATACTGTTCACAGTATCTTATACACTGAAGATGTAATACTGTTGACAGTATCATATATCCTGGATCAGATGTAATACTGTTCACAGTATCTTATATCCTGAATCAGATGTAATACTGTTCACAGTATCTTATACGCTGAAGATGTAATACTGTTGACAGTATCATATATCCTGGATCAGATTAATACTGTTCACAGTATCTTATATCCTGAATCAGATGTAATACTGTTCACAGTATCTTATATCCTGAATCAGATGTAATACTGTTCACAGTATCTCATATCCTGGATCAGATGTAATACTGTTCATAGTATCTTATATCCTGGATCAGATGTAATACTGTTCACAGTATCTTATATCCTGAATCAGATGTAATACTGTTCACAGTATCTTATATCCTGAATCAGATGTAATACTGTTCACATTGTCTTATAACCTGGATCAGATGTAATACTCTTCACAGTATCTTATATCCTGAATCAGATGTAATACTGTTCACAGTATCTTATATCCTGAATCAGATGTAATACTGTTCACAGTATCTTATATCATGAATCAGATGTAATACTGTTCACTGTGTCTTATATCCTGGATGAGATGTAATACTGTTCACAGTATCTTATATCCTGGATCAGATGTAATACTGTTCACAGTATCTTATACGCTGAAGATGTAATACTGTTCACATTGTCTTATATCCTGCATCAGATGTAATACTGTTCACAGTATCTTATATCCTGGATCAGATGAAATACTGTTCACAGTATCATATATCCTGGATCAGATGTAATACTGTTCACATCGTCTTATATCCTGGATCAGATGTAATACTGTTCACAGTGTCTTATATCCTGGATCAGATGTAATACAGTTCACAGTATCATATATCCTGGATCAGATGTAATACTGTTCAAATTGTCTTATATCCTGGATCAGATGTAATACTGTTCACAGTTTCATATATCTTGGATCAGATGTAATTCTGTTCACAGTGTCTTATATCCTGAATCAGATGTAATACTGTTCACAGTATCTTATATCCTGGATCAGATGTAATACTGTTCACAGTATCTTATATCCTGAATCAGATGTAATACTGTTCACATTATCTTATATCCTGGATCAGATGTAATACTGTTCACAGTATCTGATATCCTGTTTCAGATGTAATACTGTTCGCAGTATCTGATATCCTGTTTCAGATGTAATACTGTTCACAGTATCTTATATCCCGGATCAGCTGTAATACTGTTCACAGTGTCTTATATCCTGGATCAGATGTAATACTGTTCACAGTATCATATATCCTGGATTAGATGTAATTCAGTTCACAGTGTTCTATATCCTGAATCAGATGTAATACTGTTCACAGTATCTTATATCTTGGATCAGATACTGCTCACAGTATCTTATGTCCTTGATCAGATGTAATACTGTTCACAGTATCATATATCCTGGATCAGATGTAATACTGTTCACAGTTTCTTATATCCTGAATCAGATGTAATACTGTTCACTATATCTTATATCCTGGATCAGATGTAATACTGTTCACAGTATCTGATATCCTGTTTCAGATGCAATACTGTTCACGGTATCTTTTATCCTGGATCAGATGTAATACTGTTCACAGTATCTTATGTTCTGGATCAGATGTAATACTGTTCACAGTGTCTTATATCCTGGATCAGATGTAATACTGTTCACAGTATCTTTTATCCTGGATCAGATGTAATACTGCTCACAGTATCTTATATCCTGAATCAGATGTAGTACTGTTCACAGTATCTTATATCCTGAATCAGATGTAATACTGTTCACAGTGTCTTATATCCTGGATCAGATGTAATACTCTTCACAGTATCTTATATCCTGAATCAGATGTAATACTGTTCACAGTATCTTATATCCTGAATCAGATGTAATACTGTTCACTGTGTCTTCTATCCTGGATGAGATGTATTACTGTTCACAGTATCTTATATCCTGGATCAGATGTAATACTGTTCACAGTATCTTCTATCCTGGATGAGATGTATTACTGTTCACAGTATCTTATATCCTGGATCAGATGTAATACTGTTCACAGTATCTTATATCCTGGATCAGATGTAATACTGTTGCCTGTATCATATATCCTGGATCAGATGTAATAATGTTCACATTGTCTTATATCCTGGATCAGATGTAATACTGTTCACAGTATCTTATATCCTGAATCAGATGTAATACTGTTCACAGTATCTTATACACTGAAGATGTAATACTGTTGACAGTATCATATATCCTGGATCAGATGTAATACTGTTCACAGTATCTTATATCCTGAATCAGATGTAATACTGTTCACAGTATCTTATACGCTGAAGATGAAATACTGTTGACAGTATCATATATCCTGGATCAGATTAATACTGTTCACAGTATCTTATATCCTGAATCAGATGTAATACTGTTCACAGTATCTTATATCCTGAATCAGATGTAATACTGTTCACAGTATCTTATATCCTGGATCAGATGTAATACTGTTCACAGTGTCTTATATCCTGGATCAGATGTAATACTCTTCACAGTATCTTATATCCTGAATCAGATGTAATACTGTTCACAGTATCTTATATCCTGAATCAGATGTAATACTGTTCACTGTGTCTTCTATCCTGGATGAGATGTATTACTGTTCACAGTATCTTATATCCTGGATCAGATGTAATACTGTTCACAGTATCTTCTATCCTGGATGAGATGTATTACTGTTCACAGTATCTTATATCCTGGATCAGATGTAATACTGTTCACAGTATCTTATATCCTGGATCAGATGTAATACTGTTGCCTGTATCATATATCCTGGATCAGATGTAATAATGTTCACATTGTCTTATATCCTGGATCAGATGTAATACTGTTCACAGTATCTTATATCCTGAATCAGATGTAATACTGTTCACAGTATCTTATACACTGAAGATGTAATACTGTTGACAGTATCATATATCCTGGATCAGATGTAATACTGTTCACAGTATCTTATATCCTGAATCAGATGTAATACTGTTCACAGTATCTTATACGCTGAAGATGTAATACTGTTGACAGTATCATATATCCTGGATCAGATTAATACTGTTCACAGTATCTTATATCCTGAATCAGATGTAATACTGTTCACAGTATCTTATATCCTGAATCAGATGTAATACTGTTCACTGTGTCTTATATTCTGGATGAGATGTAATACTGTTCACAGTATCTTATACACTGAAGATGTAATACTGTTGACAGTATCATATATCCTGGATCAGATGTAATACTGTTCACAGTATCTTAT
Source organism: Flabesymbios commensalis (assembly GCA_964017125.1). Taxonomy (NCBI): domain Eukaryota; kingdom Metazoa; phylum Annelida; class Polychaeta; order Terebellida; family Flabelligeridae; genus Flabesymbios; species Flabesymbios commensalis. The sequence goes on from OZ024903.1 coordinate 34,122,095, forward strand.
ATCCTGAATCAGATGTAATACTGTTCACTATATCTTATATCCTGGATCAGATACTGCTCACAGTATCTTATGTCCTGGATCAGATGTAATACTGTTCACAGTATCATATATCCTGGATCAGATGTAATACTGTTCACAGTGTCTTATATCCTGAATCAGATGTAATACTGTTCACTATATCTTATATCCTGGATCAGATGTAATACTGTTCACAGTATCTGATATCCTGTTTCAGATGCAATACTGTTCACGGTATTTTTTATCCTGGATCAGATGTAATACTGTTCACAGTATCTTATGTCCTGGATCAGCTGTAATACTGTTCACAGTATCTTATGTCCTGGATCAGCTGTAATACTGTCCACAGTATCATATATCCTGGATCTGATGTAATACTGCTCACAGTATCTTATATACTGGATTGAATGTAATACTGTTCACAGTATTTTATATCCTGGATCAGATGTAATACTGTTCACATTGTCTTATATCCTGGATCAGATGTAATACTGTTCACATTGTCTTATATCCTGGATCAGATGTAATACTGTTCACAGTATTTTATATCCTGGATCAGTTGTAATACTGTCCACAGTATCTTATATACTGGATCAGATGTAATACTGTCCACAGTATCTTATATCCTGGATCAGATGAAATACTGTTCAGAGTATCATATATCCTGGATCAGATGTAATACTGTTCACATCGTCTTATATCCTGGATCAGATGTAATACTGTTCACAGTGTCTTATATCCTGGATCAGATGTAATACAGTTCACAGTATCATATATCCTGGATCAGATGTAATACTGTTCACATTGTCTTATATCCTGGATCAGATGTATTACTGTTCACAGTATCATATATCTTGGATCAGATGTAATTCTGTTCACAGTGTCTTATATCCTGAATCAGATGTAATACTGTTCACAGTATCTTATATCCTGGATCAGATGTAATACTGTTCACAGTATCTTATATCCTGAAGCAGATGTAATACTGTTCACATTATCTTATATCCTGGATCAGATGTAATACTGTTCACAGTATCTGATATCCTGTTTCAGATGTAATACTGTTCACAGTATCTGATATCCTGTTTCAGATGTAATACTGTTCACAGTATCTTATATCCCGGATCAGCTGTAATACTGTTCACAGTGTCGTATATCCTGGATCAGATGTAATACTGTTCACAGTATCATATATCCTGGAATAGATGTAATTCAGTTCACAGTGTTCTATATCCTGAATCAGATGTAATACTGTTCACAGTATCTTATATCCTGGATCAGATACTGCTCACAGTATCTTATGTCCTGGATCAGATGTAATACTGTTCACAGTATCATATATCCTGGATCAGATGTAATACTGTTCACAGTGTCTTATATCCTGAATCAGATGTAATACTGTTCACTATATCTTATATCCTGGATCAGATGTAATACTGTTCACAGTATCTGATATCCTGTTTCAGATGCAATACTGTTCACGGTATTTTTTATCCTGGATCAGATGTAATACTGTTCACAGTATCTTATGTCCTGGATCAGATGTAATACTGTTCACAGTATCTTATATCCTGGATCAGATGTAATACTGTTCACAGTATCTTTTATCCTGGATCAGATGTAATACTGCTCACAGTATCTTATATCCTGAATCAGATGTAATACTGTTCACAGTATCTTATATCCTGGATCAGATGTAATACTGTTCACAGTGTCTTATATCCTGGATCAGATGTAATACTCTTCACAGTATCTTATATCCTGAATCAGATGTAATACTGTTCACAGTATCTTATATCCTGAATCAGATGTAATACTGTTCACTGTGTCTTCTATCCTGGATGAGATGTATTACTGTTCACAGTATCTTATATCCTGGATCAGATGTAATACTGTTCACAGTATCTTCTATCCTGGATGAGATGTATTACTGTTCACAGTATCTTATATCCTGGATCAGATGTAATACTGTTCACAGTATCTTATATCCTGGATCAGATGTAATACTGTTGCCTGTATCATATATCCTGGATCAGATGTAATAATGTTCACATTGTCTTATATCCTGGATCAGATGTAATACTGTTCACAGTATCTTATATCCTGAATCAGATGTAATACTGTTCACAGTATCTTATACACTGAAGATGTAATACTGTTGACAGTATCATATATCCTGGATCAGATGTAATACTGTTCACAGTATCTTATATCCTGAATCAGATGTAATACTGTTCACAGTATCTTATACGCTGAAGATGTAATACTGTTGACAGTATCATATATCCTGGATCAGATTAATACTGTTCACAGTATCTTATATCCTGAATCAGATGTAATACTGTTCACAGTATCTTATATCCTGAATCAGATGTAATACTGTTCACAGTATCTCATATCCTGGATCAGATGTAATACTGTTCATAGTATCTTATATCCTGGATCAGATGTAATACTGTTCACAGTATCTTATATCCTGAATCAGATGTAATACTGTTCACAGTATCTTATATCCTGAATCAGATGTAATACTGTTCACATTGTCTTATAACCTGGATCAGATGTAATACTCTTCACAGTATCTTATATCCTGAATCAGATGTAATACTGTTCACAGTATCTTATATCCTGAATCAGATGTAATACTGTTCACAGTATCTTATATCCTGAATCAGATGTAATACTGTTCACTGTGTCTTATATCCTGGATGAGATGTAATACTGTTCACAGTATCTTATATCCTGGATCAGATGTAATACTGTTCACAGTATCTTATACGCTGAAGATGTAATACTGTTCACATTGTCTTATATCCTGCATCAGATGTAATACTGTTCACAGTATCTTATATCCTGGATCAGATGAAATACTGTTCACAGTATCATATATCCTGGATCAGATGTAATACTGTTCACATCGTCTTATATCCTGGATCAGATGTAATACTGTTCACAGTGTCTTATATCCTGGATCAGATGTAATACAGTTCACAGTATCATATATCCTGGATCAGATGTAATACTGTTCAAATTGTCTTATATCCTGGATCAGATGTAATACTGTTCACAGTTTCATATATCTTGGATCAGATGTAATTCTGTTCACAGTGTCTTATATCCTGAATCAGATGTAATACTGTTCACAGTATCTTATATCCTGGATCAGATGTAATACTGTTCACAGTATCTTATATCCTGAATCAGATGTAATACTGTTCACATTATCTTATATCCTGGATCAGATGTAATACTGTTCACAGTATCTGATATCCTGTTTCAGATGTAATACTGTTCGCAGTATCTGATATCCTGTTTCAGATGTAATACTGTTCACAGTATCTTATATCCCGGATCAGCTGTAATACTGTTCACAGTGTCTTATATCCTGGATCAGATGTAATACTGTTCACAGTATCATATATCCTGGATTAGATGTAATTCAGTTCACAGTGTTCTATATCCTGAATCAGATGTAATACTGTTCACAGTATCTTATATCTTGGATCAGATACTGCTCACAGTATCTTATGTCCTTGATCAGATGTAATACTGTTCACAGTATCATATATCCTGGATCAGATGTAATACTGTTCACAGTTTCTTATATCCTGAATCAGATGTAATACTGTTCACTATATCTTATATCCTGGATCAGATGTAATACTGTTCACAGTATCTGATATCCTGTTTCAGATGCAATACTGTTCACGGTATCTTTTATCCCGGATCAGATGTAATACTGTTCACAGTATCTTATGTTCTGGATCAGATGTAATACTGTTCACAGTGTCTTATATCCTGGATCAGATGTAATACTGTTCACAGTATCTTTTATCCTGGATCAGATGTAATACTGCTCACAGTATCTTATATCCTGAATCAGATGTAGTACTGTTCACAGTATCTTATATCCTGAATCAGATGTAATACTGTTCACAGTGTCTTATATCCTGGATCAGATGTAATACTCTTCACAGTATCTTATATCCTGAATCAGATGTAATACTGTTCACAGTATCTTATATCCTGAATCAGATGTAATACTGTTCACTGTGTCTTCTATCCTGGATGAGATGTATTACTGTTCACAGTATCTTATATCCTGGATCAGATGTAATACTGTTCACAGTATCTTCTATCCTGGATGAGATGTATTACTGTTCACAGTATCTTATATCCTGGATCAGATGTAATACTGTTCACAGTATCTTATATCCTGGATCAGATGTAATACTGTTGCCTGTATCATATATCCTGGATCAGATGTAATAATGTTCACATTGTCTTATATCCTGGATCAGATGTAATACTGTTCACAGTATCTTATATCCTGAATCAGATGTAATACTGTTCACAGTATCTTATACACTGAAGATGTAATACTGTTGACAGTATCATATATCCTGGATCAGATGTAATACTGTTCACAGTATCTTATATCCTGAATCAGATGTAATACTGTTCACAGTATCTTATACGCTGAAGATGAAATACTGTTGACAGTATCATATATCCTGGATCAGATTAATACTGTTCACAGTATCTTATATCCTGAATCAGATGTAATACTGTTCACAGTATCTTATATCCTGAATCAGATGTAATACTGTTCACAGTATCTTATATCCTGGATCAGATGTAATACTGTTCACAGTGTCTTATATCCTGGATCAGATGTAATACTCTTCACAGTATCTTATATCCTGAATCAGATGTAATACTGTTCACAGTATCTTATATCCTGAATCAGATGTAATACTGTTCACTGTGTCTTCTATCCTGGATGAGATGTATTACTGTTCACAGTATCTTATATCCTGGATCAGATGTAATACTGTTCACAGTATCTTCTATCCTGGATGAGATGTATTACTGTTCACAGTATCTTATATCCTGGATCAGATGTAATACTGTTCACAGTATCTTATATCCTGGATCAGATGTAATACTGTTGCCTGTATCATATATCCTGGATCAGATGTAATAATGTTCACATTGTCTTATATCCTGGATCAGATGTAATACTGTTCACAGTATCTTATATCCTGAATCAGATGTAATACTGTTCACAGTATCTTATACACTGAAGATGTAATACTGTTGACAGTATCATATATCCTGGATCAGATGTAATACTGTTCACAGTATCTTATATCCTGAATCAGATGTAATACTGTTCACAGTATCTTATACGCTGAAGATGTAATACTGTTGACAGTATCATATATCCTGGATCAGATTAATACTGTTCACAGTATCTTATATCCTGAATCAGATGTAATACTGTTCACAGTATCTTATATCCTGAATCAGATGTAATACTGTTCACTGTGTCTTATATCCTGGATGAGATGTAATACTGTTCACAGTATCTTATACACTGAAGATGTAATACTGTTGACAGTATCATATATCCTGGATCAGATGTAATACTGTTCACAGTATCTTATATCCTGAATCAGATGTAATACTGTTCACAGTATCTTATATCCTGAATCAGATGTAATACTGTTCACAGTATCTCATATCCTGGATCAGATGTAATACTGTTCATAGTATCTTATATCCTGGATCAGATGTAATACTGTTCACAGTATCTTATATCCTGAATCAGATGTAATACTGTTCACAGTATCTTATATCCTGAATCAGATGTAATACTGTTCACATTGTCTTATAACCTGGATCAGATGTAATACTCTTCACAGTATCTTATATCCTGAATCAGATGTAATACTGTTCACAGTATCTTATATCCTGAATCAGATGTAATACTGTTCACAGTATCTTATATCCTGAATCAGATGTAATACTGTTCACTGTGTCTTATATCCTGGATGAGATGTAATACTGTTCACAGTATCTTATATCCTGGATCAGATGTAATACTGTTCACAGTATCTTATACGCTGAAGATGTAATACTGTTCACATTGTCTTATATCCTGCATCAGATGTAATACTGTTCACAGTATCTTATATCCTGGATCAGATGAAATACTGTTCACAGTATCATATATCCTGGATCAGATGTAATACTGTTCACATCGTCTTATATCCTGGATCAGATGTAATACTGTTCACAGTGTCTTATATCCTGGATCAGATGTAATACAGTTCACAGTATCATATATCCTGGATCAGATGTAATACTGTTCAAATTGTCTTATATCCTGGATCAGATGTAATACTGTTCACAGTTTCATATATCTTGGATCAGATGTAATTCTGTTCACAGTGTCTTATATCCTGAATCAGATGTAATACTGTTCACAGTATCTTATATCCTGGATCAGATGTAATACTGTTCACAGTATCTTATATCCTGAATCAGATGTAATACTGTTCACATTATCTTATATCCTGGATCAGATGTAATACTGTTCACAGTATCTGATATCCTGTTTCAGATGTAATACTGTTCGCAGTATCTGATATCCTGTTTCAGATGTAATACTGTTCACAGTATCTTATATCCCGGATCAGCTGTAATACTGTTCACAGTGTCTTATATCCTGGATCAGATGTAATACTGTTCACTGTGTCTTATATCCTGGATGAGATGTAATACTGTTCACAGTATCTTATATCCTGGATCAGATGTAATACTGTTCACAGTATCTTATACGCTGAAGATGTAATACTGTTCACATTGTCTTATATCCTGCATCAGATGTAATACTGTTCACAGTATCTCATATCCTGGATCAGATGTAATACTGTTCATAGTATCTTATATCCTGGATCAGATGTAATACTGTTCACAGTATCTTATATCCTGAATCAGATGTAATACTGTTCACAGTATCTTATATCCTGAATCAGATGTAATACTGTTCACATTGTCTTATAACCTGGATCAGATGTAATACTCTTCACAGTATCTTATATCCTGAATCAGATGTAATACTGTTCACAGTATCTTATATCCTGAATCAGATGTAATACTGTTCACAGTATCTTATATCCTGAATCAGATGTAATACTGTTCACTGTGTCTTATATCCTGGATGAGATGTAATACTGTTCACAGTATCTTATATCCTGGATCAGATGTAATACTGTTCACAGTATCTTATACGCTGAAGATGTAATACTGTTCACATTGTCTTATATCCTGCATCAGATGTAATACTGTTCACAGTATCTTATATCCTGGATCAGATGAAATACTGTTCACAGTATCATATATCCTGGATCAGATGTAATACTGTTCACATCGTCTTATATCCTGGATCAGATGTAATACTGTTCACAGTGTCTTATATCCTGGATCAGATGTAATACAGTTCACAGTATCATATATCCTGGATCAGATGTAATACTGTTCAAATTGTCTTATATCCTGAATCAGATGTAGTACTGTTCACAGTATCTTATATCCTGAATCAGATGTAATACTGTTCACTGTGTCTTCTATCCTGGATGAGATGTATTACTGTTCACAGTATCTTATATCCTGGATCAGATGTAATACTGTTCACAGTATCTTCTATCCTGGATGAGATGTATTACTGTTCACAGTATCTTATATCCTGGATCAGATGTAATACTGTTCACAGTATCTTATATCCTGGATCAGATGTAATACTGTTGCCTGTATCATATATCCTGGATCAGATGTAATAATGTTCACATTGTCTTATATCCTGGATCAGATGTAATACTGTTCACAGTATCTTATATCCTGAATCAGATGTAATACTGTTCACAGTATCTTATACACTGAAGATGTAATACTGTTGACAGTATCATATATCCTGGATCAGATGTAATACTGTTCACAGTATCTTATATCCTGAATCAGATGTAATACTGTTCACAGTATCTTATACGCTGAAGATGTAATACTGTTGACAGTATCATATATCCTGGATCAGATTAATACTGTTCACAGTATCTTATATCCTGAATCAGATGTAATACTGTTCACAGTATCTTATATCCTGAATCAGATGTAATACTGTTCACAGTATCTCATATCCTGGATCAGATGTAATACTGTTCATAGTATCTTATATCCTGGATCAGATGTAATACTGTTCACAGTATCTTATATCCTGAATCAGATGTAATACTGTTCACAGTATCTTATATCCTGAATCAGATGTAATACTGTTCACATTGTCTTATAACCTGGATCAGATGTAATACTCTTCACAGTATCTTATATCCTGAATCAGATGTAATACTGTTCACAGTATCTTATATCCTGAATCAGATGTAATACTGTTCACAGTATCTTATATCCTGAATCAGATGTAATACTGTTCACTGTGTCTTATATCCTGGATGAGATGTAATACTGTTCACAGTATCTTATATCCTGGATCAGATGTAATACTGTTCACAGTATCTTATACGCTGAAGATGTAATACTGTTCACATTGTCTTATATCCTGCATCAGATGTAATACTGTTCACAGTATCTTATATCCTGGATCAGATGAAATACTGTTCACAGTATCATATATCCTGGATCAGATGTAATACTGTTCACATCGTCTTATATCCTGGATCAGATGTAATACTGTTCACAGTGTCTTATATCCTGGATCAGATGTAATACAGTTCACAGTATCATATATCCTGGATCAGATGTAATACTGTTCAAATTGTCTTATATCCTGGATCAGATGTAATACTGTTCACAGTTTCATATATCTTGGATCAGATGTAATTCTGTTCACAGTGTCTTATATCCTGAATCAGATGTAATACTGTTCACAGTATCTTATATCCTGGATCAGATGTAATACTGTTCACAGTATCTTATATCCTGAATCAGATGTAATACTGTTCACATTATCTTATATCCTGGATCAGATGTAATACTGTTCACAGTATCTGATATCCTGTTTCAGATGTAATACTGTTCGCAGTATCTGATATCCTGTTTCAGATGTAATACTGTTCACAGTATCTTATATCCCGGATCAGCTGTAATACTGTTCACAGTGTCTTATATCCTGGATCAGATGTAATACTGTTCACAGTATCATATATCCTGGATTAGATGTAATTCAGTTCACAGTGTTCTATATCCTGAATCAGATGTAATACTGTTCACAGTATCTTATATCTTGGATCAGATACTGCTCACAGTATCTTATGTCCTTGATCAGATGTAATACTGTTCACAGTATCATATATCCTGGATCAGATGTAATACTGTTCACAGTTTCTTATATCCTGAATCAGATGTAATACTGTTCACTATATCTTATATCCTGGATCAGATGTAATACTGTTCACAGTATCTGATATCCTGTTTCAGATGCAATACTGTTCACGGTATCTTTTATCCTGGATCAGATGTAATACTGTTCACAGTATCTTATGTTCTGGATCAGATGTAATACTGTTCACAGTGTCTTATATCCTGGATCAGATGTAATACTGTTCACAGTATCTTTTATCCTGGATCAGATGTAATACTGCTCACAGTATCTTATATCCTGAATCAGATGTAGTACTGTTCACAGTATCTTATATCCTGAATCAGATGTAATACTGTTCACAGTGTCTTATATCCTGGATCAGATGTAATACTCTTCACAGTATCTTATATCCTGAATCAGATGTAATACTGTTCACAGTATCTTATATCCTGAATCAGATGTAATACTGTTCACTGTGTCTTCTATCCTGGATGAGATGTATTACTGTTCACAGTATCTTATATCCTGGATCAGATGTAATACTGTTCACAGTATCTTCTATCCTGGATGAGATGTATTACTGTTCACAGTATCTTATATCCTGGATCAGATGTAATACTGTTCACAGTATCTTATATCCTGGATCAGATGTAATACTGTTGCCTGTATCATATATCCTGGATCAGATGTAATAATGTTCACATTGTCTTATATCCTGGATCAGATGTAATACTGTTCACAGTATCTTATATCCTGAATCAGATGTAATACTGTTCACAGTATCTTATACACTGAAGATGTAATACTGTTGACAGTATCATATATCCTGGATCAGATGTAATACTGTTCACAGTATCTTATATCCTGAATCAGATGTAATACTGTTCACAGTATCTTATACGCTGAAGATGAAATACTGTTGACAGTATCATATATCCTGGATCAGATTAATACTGTTCACAGTATCTTATATCCTGAATCAGATGTAATACTGTTCACAGTATCTTATATCCTGAATCAGATGTAATACTGTTCACAGTATCTTATATCCTGGATCAGATGTAATACTGTTCACAGTGTCTTATATCCTGGATCAGATGTAATACTCTTCACAGTATCTTATATCCTGAATCAGATGTAATACTGTTCACAGTATCTTATATCCTGAATCAGATGTAATACTGTTCACTGTGTCTTCTATCCTGGATGAGATGTATTACTGTTCACAGTATCTTATATCCTGGATCAGATGTAATACTGTTCACAGTATCTTCTATCCTGGATGAGATGTATTACTGTTCACAGTATCTTATATCCTGGATCAGATGTAATACTGTTCACAGTATCTTATATCCTGGATCAGATGTAATACTGTTGCCTGTATCATATATCCTGGATCAGATGTAATAATGTTCACATTGTCTTATATCCTGGATCAGATGTAATACTGTTCACAGTATCTTATATCCTGAATCAGATGTAATACTGTTCACAGTATCTTATACACTGAAGATGTAATACTGTTGACAGTATCATATATCCTGGATCAGATGTAATACTGTTCACAGTATCTTATATCCTGAATCAGATGTAATACTGTTCACAGTATCTTATACGCTGAAGATGTAATACTGTTGACAGTATCATATATCCTGGATCAGATTAATACTGTTCACAGTATCTTATATCCTGAATCAGATGTAATACTGTTCACAGTATCTTATATCCTGAATCAGATGTAATACTGTTCACAGTATCTCATATCCTGGATCAGATGTAATACTGTTCATAGTATCTTATATCCTGGATCAGATGTAATACTGTTCACAGTATCTTATATCCTGAATCAGATGTAATACTGTTCACAGTATCTTATATCCTGAATCAGATGTAATACTGTTCACATTGTCTTATAACCTGGATCAGATGTAATACTCTTCACAGTATCTTATATCCTGAATCAGATGTAATACTGTTCACAGTATCTTATATCCTGAATCAGATGTAATACTGTTCACAGTATCTTATATCCTGAATCAGATGTAATACTGTTCACTGTGTCTTATATCCTGGATGAGATGTAATACTGTTCACAGTATCTTATATCCTGGATCAGATGTAATACTGTTCACAGTATCTTATACGCTGAAGATGTAATACTGTTCACATTGTCTTATATCCTGCATCAGATGTAATACTGTTCACAGTATCTTATGTTCTGGATCAGATGTAATACTGTTCACAGTGTCTTATATCCTGGATCAGATGTAATACTGTTCACAGTATCTTTTATCCTGGATCAGATGTAATACTGCTCACAGTATCTTATATCCTGAATCAGATGTAGTACTGTTCACAGTATCTTATATCCTGAATCAGATGTAATACTGTTCACAGTGTCTTATATCCTGGATCAGATGTAATACTCTTCACAGTATCTTATATCCTGAATCAGATGTAATACTGTTCACAGTATCTTATATCCTGAATCAGATGTAATACTGTTCACTGTGTCTTCTATCCTGGATGAGATGTATTACTGTTCACAGTATCTTATATCCTGGATCAGATGTAATACTGTTCACAGTATCTTCTATCCTGGATGAGATGTATTACTGTTCACAGTATCTTATATCCTGGATCAGATGTAATACTGTTCACAGTATCTTATATCCTGGATCAGATGTAATACTGTTGCCTGTATCATATATCCTGGATCAGATGTAATAATGTTCACATTGTCTTATATCCTGGATCAGATGTAATACTGTTCACAGTATCTTATATCCTGAATCAGATGTAATACTGTTCACAGTATCTTATACACTGAAGATGTAATACTGTTGACAGTATCATATATCCTGGATCAGATGTAATACTGTTCACAGTATCTTATATCCTGAATCAGATGTAATACTGTTCACAGTATCTTATACGCTGAAGATGTAATACTGTTGACAGTATCATATATCCTGGATCAGATTAATACTGTTCACAGTATCTTATATCCTGAATCAGATGTAATACTGTTCACAGTATCTTATATCCTGAATCAGATGTAATACTGTTCACAGTATCTCATATCCTGGATCAGATGTAATACTGTTCATAGTATCTTATATCCTGGATCAGATGTAATACTGTTCACAGTATCTTATATCCTGAATCAGATGTAATACTGTTCACAGTATCTTATATCCTGAATCAGATGTAATACTGTTCACATTGTCTTATAACCTGGATCAGATGTAATACTCTTCACAGTATCTTATATCCTGAATCAGATGTAATACTGTTCACAGTATCTTATATCCTGAATCAGATGTAATACTGTTCACAGTATCTTATATCCTGAATCAGATGTAATACTGTTCACTGTGTCTTATATCCTGGATGAGATGTAATACTGTTCACAGTATCTTATATCCTGGATCAGATGTAATACTGTTCACAGTATCTTATACGCTGAAGATGTAATACTGTTCACATTGTCTTATATCCTGCATCAGATGTAATACTGTTCACAGTATCTTATATCCTGGATCAGATGAAATACTGTTCACAGTATCATATATCCTGGATCAGATGTAATACTGTTCACATCGTCTTATATCCTGGATCAGATGTAATACTGTTCACAGTGTCTTATATCCTGGATCAGATGTAATACAGTTCACAGTATCATATATCCTGGATCAGATGTAATACTGTTCAAATTGTCTTATATCCTGGATCAGATGTAATACTGTTCACAGTTTCATATATCTTGGATCAGATGTAATTCTGTTCACAGTGTCTTATATCCTGAATCAGATGTAATACTGTTCACAGTATCTTATATCCTGGATCAGATGTAATACTGTTCACAGTATCTTATATCCTGAATCAGATGTAATACTGTTCACATTATCTTATATCCTGGATCAGATGTAATACTGTTCACAGTATCTGATATCCTGTTTCAGATGTAATACTGTTCGCAGTATCTGATATCCTGTTTCAGATGTAATACTGTTCACAGTATCTTATATCCCGGATCAGCTGTAATACTGTTCACAGTGTCTTATATCCTGGATCAGATGTAATACTGTTCACAGTATCATATATCCTGGATTAGATGTAATTCAGTTCACAGTGTTCTATATCCTGAATCAGATGTAATACTGTTCACAGTATCTTATATCTTGGATCAGATACTGCTCACAGTATCTTATGTCCTTGATCAGATGTAATACTGTTCACAGTATCATATATCCTGGATCAGATGTAATACTGTTCACAGTTTCTTATATCCTGAATCAGATGTAATACTGTTCACTATATCTTATATCCTGGATCAGATGTAATACTGTTCACAGTATCTGATATCCTGTTTCAGATGCAATACTGTTCACGGTATCTTTTATCCTGGATCAGATGTAATACTGTTCACAGTATCTTATGTTCTGGATCAGATGTAATACTGTTCACAGTGTCTTATATCCTGGATCAGATGTAATACTGTTCACAGTATCTTTTATCCTGGATCAGATGTAATACTGCTCACAGTATCTTATATCCTGAATCAGATGTAGTACTGTTCACAGTATCTTATATCCTGAATCAGATGTAATACTGTTCACAGTGTCTTATATCCTGGATCAGATGTAATACTCTTCACAGTATCTTATATCCTGAATCAGATGTAATACTGTTCACAGTATCTTATATCCTGAATCAGATGTAATACTGTTCACTGTGTCTTCTATCCTGGATGAGATGTATTACTGTTCACAGTATCTTATATCCTGGATCAGATGTAATACTGTTCACAGTATCTTCTATCCTGGATGAGATGTATTACTGTTCACAGTATCTTATATCCTGGATCAGATGTAATACTGTTCACAGTATCTTATATCCTGGATCAGATGTAATACTGTTGCCTGTATCATATATCCTGGATCAGATGTAATAATGTTCACATTGTCTTATATCCTGGATCAGATGTAATACTGTTCACAGTATCTTATATCCTGAATCAGATGTAATACTGTTCACAGTATCTTATACACTGAAGATGTAATACTGTTGACAGTATCATATATCCTGGATCAGATGTAATACTGTTCACAGTATCTTATATCCTGAATCAGATGTAATACTGTTCACAGTATCTTATACGCTGAAGATGAAATACTGTTGACAGTATTATATATCCTGGATCAGATTAATACTGTTCACAGTATCTTATATCCTGAATCAGATGTAATACTGTTCACAGTATCTTATATCCTGAATCAGATGTAATACTGTTCACAGTATCTTATATCCTGGATCAGATGTAATACTGTTCACAGTGTCTTATATCCTGGATCAGATGTAATACTCTTCACAGTATCTTATATCCTGAATCAGATGTAATACTGTTCACAGTATCTTATATCCTGAATCAGATGTAATACTGTTCACTGTGTCTTCTATCCTGGATGAGATGTATTACTGTTCACAGTATCTTATATCCTGGATCAGATGTAATACTGTTCACAGTATCTTCTATCCTGGATGAGATGTATTACTGTTCACAGTATCTTATATCCTGGATCAGATGTAATACTGTTCACAGTATCTTATATCCTGGATCAGATGTAATACTGTTGCCTGTATCATATATCCTGGATCAGATGTAATAATGTTCACATTGTCTTATATCCTGGATCAGATGTAATACTGTTCACAGTATCTTATATCCTGAATCAGATGTAATACTGTTCACAGTATCTTATACACTGAAGATGTAATACTGTTGACAGTATCATATATCCTGGATCAGATGTAATACTGTTCACAGTATCTTATATCCTGAATCAGATGTAATACTGTTCACAGTATCTTATACGCTGAAGATGTAATACTGTTGACAGTATCATATATCCTGGATCAGATTAATACTGTTCACAGTATCTTATATCCTGAATCAGATGTAATACTGTTCACAGTATCTTATATCCTGAATCAGATGTAATACTGTTCACTGTGTCTTATATCCTGGATGAGATGTAATACTGTTCACAGTATCTTATACACTGAAGATGTAATACTGTTGACAGTATCATATATCCTGGATCAGATGTAATACTGTTCACAGTATCTTATATCCTGAATCAGATGTAATACTGTTCACTATATCTTATATCCTGGATCAGATACTGCTCACAGTATCCTATGTCCTGGATCAGATGTAATACTGTTCACAGTATCATATATCCTGGATCAGATGTAATACTGTTCACAGTGTCTTATATCCTGAATCAGATGTAATACTGTTCACTATATCTTATATCCTGGATCAGATGTAATACTGTTCACAGTATCTGATATCCTGTTTCAGATGCAATACTGTTCACGGTATTTTTTATCCTGGATCAGATGTAATACTGTTCACAGTATCTTATGTCCTGGATCAGATGTAATACTGTTCACAGTATCTTATATCCTGGATCAGCTGTAATACTGTCCACAGTATCATATATCCTGGATCTGATGTAATACTGCTCACAGTATCTTATATCCTGGATTGAATGTAATACTGTTCACAGTATTTTATATCCTGGATCAGATGTAATACTGTTCACATTGTCTTATATCCTGGATCAGATGTAATACTGTTCACATTGTCTTATATCCTGGATCAGATGTAATACTGTTCACAGTATTTTATATCCTGGATCAGTTGTAATACTGTCCACAGTATCTTATATACTGGATCAGATGTAATACTGTCCACAGTATCTTATATCCTGGATCAGATGAAATACTGTTCAGAGTATCATATATCCTGGATCAGATGTAATACTGTTCACATCGTCTTATATCCTGGATCAGATGTAATACTGTTCACAGTGTCTTATATCCTGGATCAGATGTAATACAGTTCACAGTATCATATATCCTGGATCAGATGTAATACTGTTCACATTGTCTTATATCCTGGATCAGATGTATTACTGTTCACAGTATCATATATCTTGGATCAGATGTAATTCTGTTCACAGTGTCTTATATCCTGAATCAGATGTAATACTGTTCACAGTATCTTATATCCTGGATCAGATGTAATACTGTTCACAGTATCTTATATCCTGAAGCAGATGTAATACTGTTCACATTATCTTATATCCTGGATCAGATGTAATACTGTTCACAGTATCTGATATCCTGTTTCAGATGTAATACTGTTCACAGTATCTGATATCCTGTTTCAGATGTAATACTGTTCACAGTATCTTATATCCCGGATCAGCTGTAATACTGTTCACAGTGTCGTATATCCTGGATCAGATGTAATACTGTTCACAGTATCATATATCCTGGAATAGATGTAATTCAGTTCACAGTGTTCTATATCCTGAATCAGATGTAATACTGTTCACAGTATCTTATATCCTGGATCAGATACTGCTCACAGTATCTTATGTCCTGGATCAGATGTAATACTGTTCACAGTATCATATATCCTGGATCAGATGTAATACTGTTCACAGTGTCTTATATCCTGAATCAGATGTAATACTGTTCACTATATCTTATATCCTGGATCAGATGTAATACTGTTCACAGTATCTGATATCCTGTTTCAGATGCAATACTGTTCACGGTATTTTTTATCCTGGATCAGATGTAATACTGTTCACAGTATCTTATGTCCTGGATCAGATGTAATACTGTTCACAGTATCTTATATCCTGGATCAGATGTAATACTGTTCACAGTATCTTTTATCCTGGATCAGATGTAATACTGCTCACAGTATCTTATATCCTGAATCAGATGTAATACTGTTCACAGTATCTTATATCCTGGATCAGATGTAATACTGTTCACAGTGTCTTATATCCTGGATCAGATGTAATACTCTTCACAGTATCTTATATCCTGAATCAGATGTAATACTGTTCACAGTATCTTATATCCTGAATCAGATGTAATACTGTTCACTGTGTCTTCTATCCTGGATGAGATGTATTACTGTTCACAGTATCTTATATCCTGGATCAGATGTAATACTGTTCACAGTATCTTCTATCCTGGATGAGATGTATTACTGTTCACAGTATCTTATATCCTGGATCAGATGTAATACTGTTCACAGTATCTTATATCCTGGATCAGATGTAATACTGTTGCCTGTATCATATATCCTGGATCAGATGTAATAATGTTCACATTGTCTTATATCCTGGATCAGATGTAATACTGTTCACAGTATCTTATATCCTGAATCAGATGTAATACTGTTCACAGTATCTTATACACTGAAGATGTAATACTGTTGACAGTATCATATATCCTGGATCAGATGTAATACTGTTCACAGTATCTTATATCCTGAATCAGATGTAATACTGTTCACAGTATCTTATACGCTGAAGATGTAATACTGTTGACAGTATCATATATCCTGGATCAGATTAATACTGTTCACAGTATCTTATATCCTGAATCAGATGTAATACTGTTCACAGTATCTTATATCCTGAATCAGATGTAATACTGTTCACAGTATCTCATATCCTGGATCAGATGTAATACTGTTCATAGTATCTTATATCCTGGATCAGATGTAATACTGTTCACAGTATCTTATATCCTGAATCAGATGTAATACTGTTCACAGTATCTTATATCCTGAATCAGATGTAATACTGTTCACATTGTCTTATAACCTGGATCAGATGTAATACTCTTCACAGTATCTTATATCCTGAATCAGATGTAATACTGTTCACAGTATCTTATATCCTGAATCAGATGTAATACTGTTCACAGTATCTTATATCCTGAATCAGATGTAATACTGTTCACTGTGTCTTATATCCTGGATGAGATGTAATACTGTTCACAGTATCTTATATCCTGGATCAGATGTAATACTGTTCACAGTATCTTATACGCTGAAGATGTAATACTGTTCACATTGTCTTATATCCTGCATCAGATGTAATACTGTTCACAGTATCTTATATCCTGGATCAGATGAAATACTGTTCACAGTATCATATATCCTGGATCAGATGTAATACTGTTCACATCGTCTTATATCCTGGATCAGATGTAATACTGTTCACAGTGTCTTATATCCTGGATCAGATGTAATACAGTTCACAGTATCATATATCCTGGATCAGATGTAATACTGTTCAAATTGTCTTATATCCTGGATCAGATGTAATACTGTTCACAGTTTCATATATCTTGGATCAGATGTAATTCTGTTCACAGTGTCTTATATCCTGAATCAGATGTAATACTGTTCACAGTATCTTATATCCTGGATCAGATGTAATACTGTTCACAGTATCTTATATCCTGAATCAGATGTAATACTGTTCACATTATCTTATATCCTGGATCAGATGTAATACTGTTCACAGTATCTGATATCCTGTTTCAGATGTAATACTGTTCGCAGTATCTGATATCCTGTTTCAGATGTAATACTGTTCACAGTATCTTATATCCCGGATCAGCTGTAATACTGTTCACAGTGTCTTATATCCTGGATCAGATGTAATACTGTTCACAGTATCATATATCCTGGATTAGATGTAATTCAGTTCACAGTGTTCTATATCCTGAATCAGATGTAATACTGTTCACAGTATCTTATATCTTGGATCAGATACTGCTCACAGTATCTTATGTCCTTGATCAGATGTAATACTGTTCACAGTATCATATATCCTGGATCAGATGTAATACTGTTCACAGTTTCTTATATCCTGAATCAGATGTAATACTGTTCACTATATCTTATATCCTGGATCAGATGTAATACTGTTCACAGTATCTGATATCCTGTTTCAGATGCAATACTGTTCACGGTATCTTTTATCCTGGATCAGATGTAATACTGTTCACAGTATCTTATGTTCTGGATCAGATGTAATACTGTTCACAGTGTCTTATATCCTGGATCAGATGTAATACTGTTCACAGTATCTTTTATCCTGGATCAGATGTAATACTGCTCACAGTATCTTATATCCTGAATCAGATGTAGTACTGTTCACAGTATCTTATATCCTGAATCAGATGTAATACTGTTCACTGTGTCTTCTATCCTGGATGAGATGTATTACTGTTCACAGTATCTTATATCCTGGATCAGATGTAATACTGTTCACAGTATCTTCTATCCTGGATGAGATGTATTACTGTTCACAGTATCTTATATCCTGGATCAGATGTAATACTGTTCACAGTATCTTATATCCTGGATCAGATGTAATACTGTTGCCTGTATCATATATCCTGGATCAGATGTAATAATGTTCACATTGTCTTATATCCTGGATCAGATGTAATACTGTTCACAGTATCTTATATCCTGAATCAGATGTAATACTGTTCACAGTATCTTATACACTGAAGATGTAATACTGTTGACAGTATCATATATCCTGGATCAGATGTAATACTGTTCACAGTATCTTATATCCTGAATCAGATGTAATACTGTTCACAGTATCTTATACGCTGAAGATGTAATACTGTTGACAGTATCATATATCCTGGATCAGATTAATACTGTTCACAGTATCTTATATCCTGAATCAGATGTAATACTGTTCACAGTATCTTATATCCTGAATCAGATGTAATACTGTTCACAGTATCTCATATCCTGGATCAGATGTAATACTGTTCATAGTATCTTATATCCTGGATCAGATGTAATACTGTTCACAGTATCTTATATCCTGAATCAGATGTAATACTGTTCACAGTATCTTATATCCTGAATCAGATGTAATACTGTTCACATTGTCTTATAACCTGGATCAGATGTAATACTCTTCACAGTATCTTATATCCTGAATCAGATGTAATACTGTTCACAGTATCTTATATCCTGAATCAGATGTAATACTGTTCACAGTATCTTATATCCTGAATCAGATGTAATACTGTTCACTGTGTCTTATATCCTGGATGAGATGTAATACTGTTCACAGTATCTTATATCCTGGATCAGATGTAATACTGTTCACAGTATCTTATACGCTGAAGATGTAATACTGTTCACATTGTCTTATATCCTGCATCAGATGTAATACTGTTCACAGTATCTTATATCCTGGATCAGATGAAATACTGTTCACAGTATCATATATCCTGGATCAGATGTAATACTGTTCACATCGTCTTATATCCTGGATCAGATGTAATACTGTTCACAGTGTCTTATATCCTGGATCAGATGTAATACAGTTCACAGTATCATATATCCTGGATCAGATGTAATACTGTTCAAATTGTCTTATATCCTGGATCAGATGTAATACTGTTCACAGTTTCATATATCTTGGATCAGATGTAATTCTGTTCACAGTGTCTTATATCCTGAATCAGATGTAATACTGTTCACAGTATCTTATATCCTGGATCAGATGTAATACTGTTCACAGTATCTTATATCCTGAATCAGATGTAATACTGTTCACATTATCTTATATCCTGGATCAGATGTAATACTGTTCACAGTATCTGATATCCTGTTTCAGATGTAATACTGTTCGCAGTATCTGATATCCTGTTTCAGATGTAATACTGTTCACAGTATCTTATATCCCGGATCAGCTGTAATACTGTTCACAGTGTCTTATATCCTGGATCAGATGTAATACTGTTCACAGTATCATATATCCTGGATTAGATGTAATTCAGTTCACAGTGTTCTATATCCTGAATCAGATGTAATACTGTTCACAGTATCTTATATCTTGGATCAGATACTGCTCACAGTATCTTATGTCCTTGATCAGATGTAATACTGTTCACAGTATCATATATCCTGGATCAGATGTAATACTGTTCACAGTTTCTTATATCCTGAATCAGATGTAATACTGTTCACTATATCTTATATCCTGGATCAGATGTAATACTGTTCACAGTATCTGATATCCTGTTTCAGATGCAATACTGTTCACGGTATCTTTTATCCTGGATCAGATGTAATACTGTTCACAGTATCTTATGTTCTGGATCAGATGTAATACTGTTCACAGTGTCTTATATCCTGGATCAGATGTAATACTGTTCACAGTATCTTTTATCCTGGATCAGATGTAATACTGCTCACAGTATCTTATATCCTGAATCAGATGTAGTACTGTTCACAGTATCTTATATCCTGAATCAGATGTAATACTGTTCACAGTGTCTTATATCCTGGATCAGATGTAATACTCTTCACAGTATCTTATATCCTGAATCAGATGTAATACTGTTCACAGTATCTTATATCCTGAATCAGATGTAATACTGTTCACTGTGTCTTCTATCCTGGATGAGATGTATTACTGTTCACAGTATCTTATATCCTGGATCAGATGTAATACTGTTCACAGTATCTTCTATCCTGGATGAGATGTATTACTGTTCACAGTATCTTATATCCTGGATCAGATGTAATACTGTTCACAGTATCTTATATCCTGGATCAGATGTAATACTGTTGCCTGTATCATATATCCTGGATCAGATGTAATAATGTTCACATTGTCTTATATCCTGGATCAGATGTAATACTGTTCACAGTATCTTATATCCTGAATCAGATGTAATACTGTTCACAGTATCTTATACACTGAAGATGTAATACTGTTGACAGTATCATATATCCTGGATCAGATGTAATACTGTTCACAGTATCTTATATCCTGAATCAGATGTAATACTGTTCACAGTATCTTATACGCTGAAGATGAAATACTGTTGACAGTATCATATATCCTGGATCAGATTAATACTGTTCACAGTATCTTATATCCTGAATCAGATGTAATACTGTTCACAGTATCTTATATCCTGAATCAGATGTAATACTGTTCACAGTATCTCATATCCTGGATCAGATGTAATACTGTTCATAGTATCTTATATCCTGGATCAGATGTAATACTGTTCACAGTATCTTATATCCTGAATCAGATGTAATACTGTTCACAGTATCTTATATCCTGAATCAGATGTAATACTGTCCACAGTATCTTATATCCTGAATCAGATGTAATACTGTTCACAGTATCTTATATCCTGAATCAGATGTAATACTGTTCACAGTATCTTATATCCTGAATCAGATGTAATACTGTTCACTGTGGCTTATATCCTGAATCAGATGTAATACTGCTCACAGTATCTCATATCCTGGATCAGATGTAATACTGTTCATAGTATCTTATATCCTGGATCAGATGTAATACTCTTCACAGTATCTTATATCCTGAATCAGATGTAATACTTATCACAGTATCTTATATCCTGAATCAGATGTAATACTGTCCACAGTATCTTATATCCTGAATCAGATGTAATACTGTTCACAGTATCTTATATCCTGAATCAGATGTAATACTGTTCACAGTATCTTATATCCTGAATCAGATGTAATGCTGTTCACTGTGTCTTATATCCTGGATGAGATGTAATACTGTTCACAGTATCTTATATCCTGGATCAGATGTAATACTGTTCACAGTATCTTATACGCTGAAGATGTAATACTGTTCACATTGTCTTATATCCTGCATCAGATGTAATACTGTTCACAGTATCTTATATCCTGGATCAGATGTAATACTGTTCACAGTATCATATATCCTGGATCAGATGTAATAATGTTCACATTGTCTTATATCCTGGATCAGATGTAATACTGTTCACAGTATCTTATATCCTGAATCAGATGTAATACTGTTCACAGTATCTTATACGCTGAAGATGTAATACTGTTGACAGTATTATATATCCTGGATCAGATGTAATACTGTTCACAGTATCTTATATCCTGAATCAGATGTAATACTGTTCACAGTATCTTATACGCTGAAGATGTAATACTGTTGACAGTATCATATATCCTGAATCAGATGTAATACTGTTCACAGTATCTTATACACTGAAGATGTAATACTGTTGACAGTATCATATATCCTGGATCAGATGTAATACTGTTCACAGTATCTTATATCCTGAATCAGATGTAATACTGTTCACAGTATCTTATACGCTGAAGATGAAATACTGTTGACAGTATCATATATCCTGGATCAGATTAATACTGTTCACAGTATCTTATATCCTGAATCAGATGTAATACTGTTCACAGTATCTTATATCCTGAATCAGATGTAATACTGTTCACAGTATCTCATATCCTGGATCAGATGTAATACTGTTCATAGTATCTTATATCCTGGATCAGATGTAATACTGTTCACAGTATCTTATATCCTGAATCAGATGTAATACTGTTCACAGTATCTTATATCCTGAATCAGATGTAATACTGTCCACAGTATCTTATATCCTGAATCAGATGTAATACTGTTCACAGTATCTTATATCCTGAATCAGATGTAATACTGTTCACAGTATCTTATATCCTGAATCAGATGTAATACTGTTCACTGTGGCTTATATCCTGAATCAGATGTAATACTGCTCACAGTATCTCATATCCTGGATCAGATGTAATACTGTTCATAGTATCTTATATCCTGGATCAGATGTAATACTCTTCACAGTATCTTATATCCTGAATCAGATGTAATACTTATCACAGTATCTTATATCCTGAATCAGATGTAATACTGTCCACAGTATCTTATATCCTGAATCAGATGTAATACTGTTCACAGTATCTTATATCCTGAATCAGATGTAATACTGTTCACAGTATCTTATATCCTGAATCAGATGTAATGCTGTTCACTGTGTCTTATATCCTGGATGAGATGTAATACTGTTCACAGTATCTTATATCCTGGATCAGATGTAATACTGTTCACAGTATCTTATACGCTGAAGATGTAATACTGTTCACATTGTCTTATATCCTGCATCAGATGTAATACTGTTCACAGTATCTTATATCCTGGATCAGATGTAATACTGTTCACAGTATCATATATCCTGGATCAGATGTAATAATGTTCACATTGTCTTATATCCTGGATCAGATGTAATACTGTTCACAGTATCTTATATCCTGAATCAGATGTAATACTGTTCACAGTATCTTATACGCTGAAGATGTAATACTGTTGACAGTATTATATATCCTGGATCAGATGTAATACTGTTCACAGTATCTTATATCCTGAATCAGATGTAATACTGTTCACAGTATCTTATACGCTGAAGATGTAATACTGTTGACAGTATCATATATCCTGAATCAGATGTAATACTGTTCACATTGTCTTATATCCTGAATCAGATGTAATACTGTTCACAGTATCTTATACGCTGAAGATGTAATACTGTTCACAGTGTCTTATATCCTGGATCAACTGTAATACTGTTCCAAGTGTCTTATATCCTGGATCAGATGTAATACTGTTCACAGTATCTTATATCCTGGATCAGATGTAATACTGTTCACAGTGTCTTATATCCTGGATCAGCTGTAATACTTTAAAATGTATCTTATATCCTGAATCACCTCTGGCAATGTATACTGTGTCTGATTAAAGCAATTTTTTATTTGAGTTCCAAAGGTAACACTGGCTTTATTACGCTTAAAATATCAAGAATAACTGAGTGGACAACCTCATAGGCTTTTAATGTTATTCAGCAGTGTAAGAGTCAACCCTTAAAGCGCTGAAATATTCTATATAAACCAAGAAACCAAAGGGTTTTTTCAATTTGAAATCATCTTAAATGTCTTAGTTAGTTCTTTCCAATTCATTTGAATATCTATGGTATGGGTCTCCGGCCATTATAAATATTTTACTCTTTACTTTAGACGTCATATTTTGCCGTCTAAAGTCCGTCGCCGCTCTAAAAGGTTGAGGGAGTATGCATATGGGCTATTTTCATAAAATTGAATGCAGCAAACACAAATGATGAAAGCAGCAATAACATTTTTGATACGATTCTATTATTTCAGACGTTGTTCAGACTAATATATCGCAGATTTACTCCCAGCCTTTGAATCACAACTCTCGCCCAGACTGAACTTTTGTCATTATTCTAAATTGGTTGTGTATTAACACGAGCAACCATGCATTCACACAGAAGTGATTTATTCTAAGCTATCTCTGCAGTACAGCCACATTCTGTTATTTCTCGGTTAACCTATTAGATCTGTGTAAATGTAATCAGCCAAGTTTGCAATTGCCACATCACAATATTGGTGGACTGATGGGATTATTTTGGTCTGCATGCAAGCGGCTTCGTCGCCATGGTTTCCTGGAAAACATCGATTCAAAATTGACCCAATATTGACCCAATTTGGGCCGATGTCTTGTCTATCGTGGAGTATATATGCTTACCAATATTATATCAACTGAGTGTGTAGGCTTATTTGTGTTTCCGTGCACGTATTATTACATTGACAAAACATAAGCAAAATGTTGTTTAGAAAGAATACATTTGAAAATGCAAAACAGTACATTGTTTGGTTTGGTGTGCCGGGTTTCTGTTGTTTTCAACCCGAATATGCATTGCTTATGCAATTTCCAGTTCCTTCATCTAAAATACCTATATTTTATAAACATAGACTTGTTAGAAATAACAAGCTGTGCAGCAGCGATTGGAACAGCAATTTTTAATGTGAGTTGAAATTCTAACCCGCGTGTATGTATGGCTGTACATTGTAGCGTGGAATGACATCAGGCTGGTGAAAAATCATCTTCCCAACAGCAGAACTAGGCTTCTCGAGGTCGCAGACCGAGTCTGCGAGCTCGAGAAGCCTAGCCTTGCTGTAGCGAAGATGCTGAAAAATGTAGCTGACTGAATGGAAACTACATTTTTGTCGAGCACCAGTAAACCCATTACCAGGATGTATGCTTTTCAACGTTCTCCCCAACCAAGAAAGGTCAAAAGTGTAATAATTTCTTGCAGTATTTGGATTCTTCAAAGTAGACAGGTCATATCATTTATGAGTGCAGCCTATTTCAAATAGTGCCAAGTGATCTATACTGTCGTACAAAGCCAAGAGCCAGTAACTGTTTACTTCAGGCAAGTCTTTTTGGTTTTCCAGAGCTGCAGTATATATAGGCCTACAGAACAATAAATTGTGTGACAGAGAATTTCTGAACACTGGTCTGTGTTCAGAAAGTATCTATGCTGAACCAGCATAGATACTTTCTGGACACAGATCAGTGCCAACATTGCTGGAGATGAACTGCCGCCGGGGCAACGAATCCCGTTTTTTCCCGCTTCTTCGCAGACCGAGTAGAGTCCTTTCCATTTAGCTTAGTCCTACCTCATTATGGCATCGATGAAGAAGAAAATAGGCACGCCCCGCCGGCCAGCACGGCCAGGCGGCGCACGGCAGAGACGCGCTGTGTGCCGCGCCCGTCCGCCGCCGTCATTCACGGGGGGTAATCGAATCTGGAGAAATCTTAAAATGAGATTATCCAAACAGAGTAGTGGGTCGTCTCTCTGGATATATACGTACACACAGATCCCCAGTAAACACAAAGCATTCGTATAACATTTGTACAATGTTGAACCAACGTCGAAGACCTTGGGCCTACGTTGTACAAAATGAGCACGCAATGAAGACTTGCTGCCATGGGTGGTGCGCTGTATATATGGACTCCACTGCAGAGGGATGAGAGGACGTAATATAGGGAAAGAGGAAAGTAAAATGTGTCACCATAGAAATAATAACAGTGTGGTTTTAATTACAATTATCTGAGTTAGCTTAGGCGTGAATTTAAAAAGTTTAAAGAACCATCGCTACGTTGGCAAAAAAGATGGTTGGGAATCGAAGAGTTCAACTGGAACAATATTTCTCTGACATATATAATAAACAATTATTATGAATAATGTTCACACATATTTTGATGATTACTTTGCAACCGCATAGGGATTGGTAAGCGCATCGTTTACATCGAACT
This sequence comes from Flabesymbios commensalis, assembly GCA_964017125.1. Taxonomy (NCBI): domain Eukaryota; kingdom Metazoa; phylum Annelida; class Polychaeta; order Terebellida; family Flabelligeridae; genus Flabesymbios; species Flabesymbios commensalis. The sequence goes on from OZ024903.1 coordinate 34,149,176, forward strand.
GTTGAGCTTATTCCATGTTAACTCAACATTGAATCAACAGACACAAGGCGCTGGTCCAATATTGTTTCAATGTTAGTCCACCGTCTACGACGATGGCCCAACATTAAAACAGCATTGGATCAATGCCTTGTGCTTGCTGTGTATTCTAGCTGGCGTATCTTATTCCCACGCGCTTTCACTATTGCAGCCTTATTGACCAAACTATGTACTTTAGAATTAAGATGTGAGTGGGAGGTATTGTGATGGGACTCTTCCGATAGCGCACAGTACAAACAAAGGTGGGGCACTGGCTAAACGTTTGCATAATCATGCTGTACAGCATTGGACCATTATCAGATTACATCTTGCTATCTCTATACACGTTAAGTGGGTTACATTTCTCACATCTCCATCAAATTTACGTATATAGGCATATTCACCTAAATATTGCTCGTTCAATATTCGTTGGTTTCGCCTGCACGAGCTTTTATATCAGAAACATTGCCTTCAACAAATACTATATATAGCAGTAATTATCAATGTGTGAACGGTATTTTTTCAAAGAAAGGCCTGCTAATTTTCCTCGGCATTCAACAAAAGGTGCGTCCATTCGTCTGGCGCAGCATTCTGCATGGATGAGGTCCTTAGCGTCTGACAACAAAGCAAACAGCCTGTCATGTCCGCACGTGTCCGTCAATCCTCAACTGGATTATTCAGGATCACTCGTCTGCTCGACAACTCAGCCGCGCAAAGCTTATAGGCGGCAAATGCTTACTTGTACAAGTAAGCAGTTGCTGCCTTTTGGGTTTGCGCGGCAGAGCTGCTCTATTCTCTGGATGAGCTATCCTACAAGAGCCGCCAGAAGTATCCCTGTCATGGCTGGCGTCCGTATCCCAATTTATATCCATCAGTCCGCGTACATGGATTCAAGACACATCCCTGAAACAAGAGACATGCATCCGATGCATCCGATATGCACCGTCTGCGACACTGGCCCAACATTGACCGAACATCAGATCCATGTCTCGTGTTTACTGAGATTTTGCGTGAAGAGTTATAATTATCATCCCAACAAACACGAGACGTTCATTCAATGTTGGAATAGCGGTGGGCCAACGTCGTAGTTAGTTGGCCGGCATTAGTTCGACATTGCATCGTGTTTGCTGGGATGCGTGGTCACATAATATGGGACACAAATTTAGGAGTCCGCATTTATATGATTTGAAATATCTTACATTAAATATCAGTGATGAACCCGACCAGACATTGCCACGTCAAGTGCCAAAGGTAGAAACCGATAGCTCTATAATTCTGACTTTCAATAATATAGATATTCATGACATCAAGACTGAGTGTCTAAATCCATTCTTAACGATATTTATAACCACTATGAGCAACATCAAACCTCAAAATGACATCAATAACTATTGTGAAATTTCTCTCGGACACATTTATTAGGAATTAAGCATGACACTTCTAACTGGTTCAATGGCAAAGACAAAACAAACATGTCACACATAAATAGTTGATACATTAGTAGCGTGGACATAGGGAGAAGTAGCGCGACTGCCAGGGAAGAGATAAAAAGTTGGTGGTGTTGCAATAAATGTATGTATATCGTCGGGAACATCCCTGGCAATTACGCATGTTTTTTTTGAACCAACTTTGTCTTGTTGAATAGTCTCTAGGTAGTGTTACGTGGTATTCGGGATGTGGCTCTTTAGAAATGAGAGTACAGATATTAAAGAGAATGTTGTGGTGGCCATTTTAGATGTAGCCTATTAGAAAGTAGCAGTTAAAGTCATGTGACATCACAGTCATCACCTGTGGCATCACAGCAAGCACGATACATTGATCCAATACTGGGTCAATTTTGGCCAACCGTCTGCGACGCTGGACCAGCATTGACCCAATATTGGGTCAATGTATCGTGCTTGCTGAGATGTTGCCAATTCAAAACAAAAAATGTCGTGGAGTCTTGTCCGCGTAGACCGGATCGTCGTTGACAAACACGGCATTTTTCCACGACTCTCCCACGACGATCAATTATTTTTGTCATCAGTGGTCATCTCGGTATGGACTGGGACTTAGTTAACACTCCAACGAGGCAGTTGTAATTTAGCGATGTATTTTTCGAGGATGTTGTGAAAGAGAGACCATAATAGTTAAAGGGACATGCCCAGGTCTTAAATCATAAAAAAATCAGTGATTTTTTTCTGGCTTAATAATATGACCATATGATGTAAACATGTCCATAGACTAGAACTGCAAAAGTTGTTTAATTTTTGTGCTGCGCACTTACCTGTTAGGCTAGATATAGAGACGAAATTCCCTTATTTCTTATTTTTGACATGGTTGTCAATAATTAGAGATCAGGAATTTCGTCTCTATATCTAGCCTGACTGGTGAATACGCAGTACAAGAATTAAAAAAACTTTTGCAGTTCTAGTCTATGGACATGTTTATATCATATGGTATATTATTAAGCTAGAATAAAATCACCGATTTTTTGATGATTTTAGACCTGGGCATGTCCCTTTAAAAAATATCGTCCTTGTGATAGTTCCAGGTTGAGGCAACGTTCACAGCTCAACCAACTAAGAACCAGCACTGGGCAAACTGACCATGGCTCATGGGATCTACCAGTACAAGCAGACAGAAGACGTTGGCTCCTTAAAGCGCCGAAATATTTTTTAAACCAAAGGGGTTTTTCTGAATTTTAAATCATTTTAAGTGTATTAGTTAACTCTTTCTGCTTCATTTTAATACCTTTGTTGTGGGTCTACGTCCATTATAGGCCTACATATTTTACTCTTTCAGCGTGGGGATCGACCTTAGACGTCAGAATCTGACGTCTGTAGACGTCAGATTCTGACGTCTAAAGCCGATCCCCACGCTCAAAGATTAATGTTGGGCCAACATCGCAGACAAAACTACATTAAAACCAATTTAGCATTAAAACTACATTGGGTTAACTTATCGCCTCTGCTGGCATGTACGGCGTGCAGTCGATGCAACTATACTGACAGTAACAGTTAATAAATAATTTTTAACTGTTTTAATTCGGTCATAATGTTTACCGCTGTAATTATTTTGTGATTACGTATTTCAGTTCTTCACTTCAGTGTATGGTGTACAACACTTTAACAAAAGAGGGATGGGTTGTATTTTTGTAGTAGCTTTCTTAAGGAGACAACGCACACATTTTATATCACGCGCATCAGATTAATGGTGAAATAAGTAGCATTGTTAGTGGTTTATGGGGGTCCCTTACTGGCTGTTACAGCGGCATGGCATAATTGAATTATCCCCAACATCATTCCAGGCAGCGGAGATATTATTCATGGCCCATGTGAGCTACAGGCAAATACGTTTGCAGGGTAAGACTTGCACTCGTGACCGCACAAAGAGCTGAACAATAAGAAGCATACAGCTTGCAGCAATGGCGTGCAAGCCCAAGAGGCGGTAACTGCTTACTTTTCAAGTAAGCAGTTACCGCCTCTTGGCTTGCAGAGCAGGCAGACGAGGGACATACTGAAGGATAAATTAATTGGATCAGTTCTGGATACAGCCCCCGTATGGTTCAGTCGGCAAGGCGCATGGGAGACAGCGGAATAAACTGAATCTAGCACTGTACATTGCGGATTCCCAGGTCTCCGGCCGGAGACATTCAGAGAGTATAGCCCGATGGATCGCGGCTTCCGGGAACCCAATGTCAATACCGTGCCCGGTGACTTTAGATGGGCAAACGTCTGGCAACAGACGTTTTTCACAGTCGATTTTCCAGCGTATCGAGTCTGAATGGCTGTAATGTTGAGCACTATTTGGCTGTTAGGTTCACAGGGTCCGCCAGGCCGCTCTTCAAAGGTGCCGGCTCTTCCGAGCCATCAACCGGGCTGCATGCATTGCTGGCGGGATTGCAGCTCCGACCAGCCGCCGGCGCAGTGCTGGTACAGCGTCGGTCGATATCGGGACAGCGTTGAGCCGACGAGTGGTTTAGCCTCGTGGAGAGGATCTGCGGACAAAGCTATAGCACGTAATGAAGCGTGTGCCCACTTCCAGAATAGCTCCTGCTATAGCTCCTGCCCCCCCGAAGCCCATTGGAATAGTGTAGAGCTGCCAGGAAGACACAACCAACCACTCCATGTTCTGAAAGACATAGCAGTAACACCTAACGGAAAATTGTCTTCGACTTCGTCACGACTTTCCTCTGGCCAGAAATAGTATTAAGCACACGACTGGGCGAAAAACTGTTTTGATTGACTTATATTATGGATATCATAGCAAATAAAATGATTTTTTTCCCGTACTTGCAGGCCTGCATAATAAAAAAACATTATTAATGAATACATGAGTATGAAAACTAACCTCTGACTAAATTGTTATAGATAAATTGTTTTAATTGCCATTATTTGTTCATTACATGTGTTCATTCCAGATGATAAAATATAACATAAGCGCACAAACCAGGTTTAATGTGTTTAGTCAACATATCACACTTGTCTGTACTTACTAATTATTGGTTATGATGTAGGCCTATACAATTGTGTAATTGGATAAATAAATTAGGTCCTACATAGCAAATAAGTTAATATATTAATCGTTATGTATATCGATTGCCTACGCCTCTACGATTTTCTAACCCTCTCCACCTATTATATGGTTTTTGGTGCTGGCAAGGGAGGAATTTACCTGTGTGTGGGGAGGTGGATTCCAGAGTTCTGGAACTTTATGCGTCCACCAGAAAACATGTCGCTTATCTATGTTCGCTCCACTAGACTACAAGCCCCAGTATGGCCAACGTGACAGTCACCACATCCCCTCGTATTGTGTTTGCTGGGCCCGTTGTAGAGGCGCGTAGTGAAGAAAACTTGTAGGCACCAACTAAGGGAAATCAATTACCCAGTAAACATAAAATTTTTGTATGACATTTGTACAATGTTGGTCCAACGTCGAAGACGTTGGGCCGACGTTGTACAAATGTTATGCAAATGTTTTGTTTTTGCTGGATAGGCTAATTAAAATGTAAAAGTCAATTGGCCACCCTTTGGGTCGAGGCCTATGCTTGTGCAAAAAATGTTGATATACCAATGGAAAGCTGGCCTGTATAACCATGGCATACATATTCCGTTCTTGTAGTATATTAGATGGTTAGAATAATGACTGATATAGTCTTAAGTCTGATTTATTATCAAGAGGTCTTTCAAGTACTAGTATGTTGGAGCCATGGTATTTGATATGCTAATGTAGCAATATCATATAGTTATGTCAGAGTTATTTAAGGAGAGGTTTGAATCCCATGTCTTGAAAACCAAAACCCGAGTCTATCGATTTGCTGCCCACATGATGTGGCCACATCAATAACAACATCTACGTCATGACGTACCCCACATTAATGGACCTACAATGAGAATAAATTCATGCTGCTAATTGCGTTCAGTCAATCGGGACGACTAAACCCTTAAAGGCATAGTATTACACTTTATAGCTCAATCATGGCAATGCGAATGTCGCTTCATATTGCACTCTTTCGCTCGATATTGCGCACTGACACAGTTCACACCTGTCGCCCTATAGCTCCACATGAGTATGAGTAAGAATCAATTTGTAAATACGAAACACTATTAATTCAACATGCACCTTTGAGCAGAGGTAGTTGACAGCATTAATTGATGACGCTATTACAGAACATGTCAGTACAATGACGAGGCTCCAACAACAAACAGAGAGTCTATAAAAAATAACCCAGACGACTATTATCATTCTAATTAGATGTACGTCTGCGGACAAGCCCGCAGACGTACATCTAATTAGATGATAATAGCCGCGTCGCGATGGGAAGGACTCTGTTTTCAATTTTACGCCACCGAGGGCACTTCCCTGCAGGCCAGGGTCGTTTTTGTTGTCGTCGGACAATTATTGCGTGGAAATACAAGGGGATCAAAATAGAGGTTAGAAATCAATGATGTAACAAAAGGATAGATTTGCTGCAGCAAAATAACAGCAACGCAATATTGGTGGGCTGTCCCCAAAAAAGTGAATTTCGGCAGATTGGACACCCCTATGTTACATGCAATTTAAGATCTGATGGGATAGGCCCATAACCTATCACCTGTCCATAGTAAGATAATAGAGAATAATACAATATTTAAAATGATATTACAAATCAGACATAATGACTCACATCACCTCACTGCCCTTAGGCTGTGTGACACAAACATGTCAGTCAGGCTTGTTTTGCCCCGCTCCCCAGTACTATTTCATGAAGGGTAACATCTGAGGGAATTATTTTGCTATAAGCCCATCGTTTTATGGCGTCTCATGATAACAAACAAAAGAAACCAATCATACCATAATAATACGCACTGAATTAAATGTACAAGTGTACATTGCCGGAAATTAGCTTTTAATACCGTTCCATAAGAACAGTTTTCAGTTGAGAGGTCAGCTTCAACATGAATTTATGTCTCAAAATCACCCAAAATGTGGCTTCCACCAAATAGATGTCAGAAAACTTAACATCGTGATAATTATTGGCAATTCTAATTCACAGACGAGGATTGCAGCCAACACTTTTTTAAGCCATGATAAAAAAAGTAGGATGAACAAGAGACTCTCCAAGCGGCCCTGTCAGCCGTATTCAGCCATGACTATATGATTATCATGGGCCTATATCATGTAAATGTTTTACAATTTTGTGTACACGTTCGGAATTTATATTCAAATCCAATATTAAATTTCTAATACTTTTTCGACAAGTATTAGATGTAATATTATTTCTGACAACCGGAATATATATAAATTTGCAGCTGAACAGTGAACCGTATATAATGTGCCCTTGTCTTGCCATTTACATCTGTTTAAAATAATTTCACTATTTTATAATATAATTTATATCAGGTTCATATAGGCCCCTTCTACTTTTTAATTAGTAAGAAAGAAGCTGGAATTGTCAATGCTATGCTTTGAAAGAGTGTGCATTTATTCGTCATGCATGCCTCACCACATCTATTAATCCTCACATTGTATTTATTATCATACCAGATAAAGATTCTGTGAAATGAAATTTGTGTTTATTCAAAAATTATAAATGCCCGGTCTGAAATCAGTCACAATGATAAAGAGTATTTTACCACCTGAAGCTTCCCGTCCCTTTGGCGAAAAACAATTTCAAAAATCAATCGATAACTTGGCGGTTTGCCCTCCCAAAACTGAGGTTTTTATTCTCATTATCATTCACCTGAGACGTTAAATACTTTCGCAATTCCCACCCACCTCAGGGTGGTGAACAAATACCATATTTAACAAATATCCGAATGCATTGGATGCATAGGTCTATCAATATAAAACACCTTCTTATTTTGATGTATTAACACCATCCCAGTCGACAAGAGACGTTGTCACGATGTTGGTTTAATGTTGGACCAGCGTCGCAGACGCTGTGCCAACATTAAACCAGCATCATGACAACGTCTCTTGCTTCCTTGGTCTTTTTTTCAAAGTATTTTACGTAAAATATACCATGGTTTTTTTTGAAGAATTTACCTCATGGACTTGGAAATGTGGGGCCCAGATATTGCTAGAATTCTAAACATGGGGATAATTTAAATATATTGTTAACACACTTTAGTGATGTTTGACAACAGACAACCAACAGCAGACAGAGAATCTTGGGCCGGTATTTGCGAAACGAGTTTTTCAAAATTGCATGGCGTGGTAATCTGACAGGAAATCTGAAGCTCGTGGGTGTCTGCCATTACTAAGCGGTACCGTGTTCTGTAGACTTTAAATAAACAACTGACATACACAAGGTCGACCTTAAGATAGCAAACATGATCGAATACCCAACAAATACGTCAGACTGCTCATTTGCCCATTCACATCTGGCTGCTTTCAATCCGCTAAGTAACCCCCATAATCCGCTCGTGTCACAGCTTCAAATTACCAATATGAGCAAAATCTTGGTATCACTAACAACTGGATGCGCCTGTTTTTTAGCTCCCTTAACCGTAAAAAAATGCATTGAAATATATGTTTCCAAGGTGGAGAGGCTTCAACGTGATTTTGATATTTTTTTGTAAAACCAGGACGTAATTAAGATAATTTGAGTGAACACATTTTTTTTAAACACAAAAAAATCACCAGTGTCTATTTTTAACATTGCTGAAGTCAACCACTTTTTCTGATTCAATAGATTCTTACTGAAAGTTACTGATATCGAAAAAATGCCCTTTGAAATGTAACGTTATTGTTGCTAAAAAATATATTGAGATAATTTTCCAGCCACACAGTACCTGTTAAGTGAGGGCTTATGTCAAATCAGTTAACCCTTTGACTTCCAGGCCAGGATCCAGATATACTGGTGTAGGAGTTCTATTTTTCGTCATTTGAAGCTGGAATTGCTAACGCAATTTCCAGCTTCAAATGACGAAAAATACATAAATGTAGTATATATTTGACGAGAATTTGTGTCATTTTATGGTTACGCTCATTGACGAATGACGACGGAAATTCCCGTCATGTATGGTAGTGAAAAGGTTAAAGTAGTACTCCAAGGGACGTAGATATTATATTTTGATAAGCCTTAATGATTCCTAAAAAATAGGGCTATTCCAGTATCAGCTAGACCAGTTATAAAAAATAAATATTGCCACGTGCCAATAATTCATAGCTTCATAGCTTCCATGTCAAAATAGTTTATTACGTCGAAACAATTGCTCGAGCATCATAATTAGGATGGTGGTATGGTTTTCTTCGATTTATTTCGTGAGTGAATTATTAACTTAACATTCCTGTAAAACATGTATATGTAACTAGCATTAACATGATTAACCCGTGTAAAATGCACGGATTGAAACATTGTTTAGCTTAATGTTGCTGGGCCACTTTTTCGACGATTCCCCAAGATTGGGATTGGATGCATCGTCCATTTTTAGGCGCTCAAGACACGTGTCACTGTCACCTGAATGGCTACCTCCCAGTGCATAGGCGGTGTGGCCTGGTGCTGGGCTGGGGCTGTCCCGGCCTCGCAGACGGTGGTCTAGCCCCGTGTTCACTGGGCTGTGCTGCGCGCAGTTGCGTGAAATATTTTTTGATTGTAATCCAAATAGATTAGGAGGCAAAAATTAATTACAACACAAACATCTCGCAGGAACTATTAATCTAGCGTGTATTACAGATTAATTGTCACTTTTGTGTGCAGGTAGGCCTATATATCTGGTGGCGAGAAACAGCGATTTGCTCAGGATAAGAACTTTTTGTTCCATTACAGTATAGATAATGGAAAAACACATTTTTACCACAAGGGCCCGCTAGCGGATCCACACGAAATCAACAAAAGTGACTATGGCCTATCTGATCTCGTATCACATGTGCGGATTCTCAATAAATTACCTACGTTATGGACCATAAAATTACATCCAATTTTGATAAATGTGACATATGTATGCGCTAAGTGTTATGGGGAAACTTAATCCCTTAGAACACTGAGGCAGGCCAAAATATAGGTTTATTTTATAAAAATATAGGTTTTTATAGGTTTATTTGACATAAAATTATAGGTTTTCATGTGAAAATAATGTAGGCCTACCCGCCATGTGAAAATTCATACTTTTTTACATTTCCAAAGCCATATCTAGGCCTACTGTATTTCACGGAGTATACCGTATAGTACACATCTGAATATAGGGTACAATACGTTATGTCCAACATGCATACTTTAATACAGGTCTGTCCATCGACATTTACTGGGTAATCATATGGTTATACATGTAGTATGGTCTTTCAAACTTGTATAGCCAACAAGTCGAACTGTTCGCCGTAAGGTAAGTTACCGTAGGGAGCCATGTTTAACCAGAGGAGGGTTGAAGTGTTTGAATTGGACAAATTAATTATTGCACTAGCTAACTTCTTCACACAAGTTTAGCTATGGAGGTGAATACATATATTTATTATATAATTCTTTTTCTGTCAGCATAGTTCAACCCAATATCAGACAAGGTGTAGTAAGATCATGCCGAGCGAGGCGAGACTGGACATTTTTTAAAGGATAATTTGGCTGAAAAGCTTAAAATAATAATGATTTATTTCAAGATTAATTTGAGGACTTAAATTATATCTATGGCATTTCTTTCTGAAACACAGGAAGTTATTTGACACAAACACATTCCCACAAGTAAAATATAGTTCAACATAATGTTTTTTTCAAGCAAAATCAAAATATAGGTTTTTATAGATTATGTAGGCTTTTTTCAGAAAAATATAGGCTACTTTTTCAAACATAGGTTTTTATAGGTTTATAGGTTTTACTTTGATGCCTGCTGATGTCGACTACAGTAGTCTAGATATTCTGTTTTTTTGTCAGGACCTGTATAACCAGTTATTAAAAATTAAATATGCTTTCAATCTTGAAACACTGATATATATTTGAACTTAAATTTCACAAATAAAATACATTTTCAGTCACTTGAAGTTGTGGATCGCGGTAGCAAGACACAACTTCAAGTGACTGAAAATTAAAGGGTTAACAGCGAAGATCACTGGTCTTAATGTAATACTGCTCTTGTAGATCTGCCTGTAAGGGGGCCACCATTCAATATCCAGAGGAGGGAGGGGGGGGGGGGAGGCTGGAGTTTTTGTCGCGGGGAAATTATTTATTTTAATTATTTATTTCAACCGGGCTCGGCGGCGCGCTGAAAATGTCACATTTTTTATTACATGTTTATATAGAACAGTACTTGAAGTAAATTATTTATTTCACCCAGGGTCCGCCCAAAATTATTTATTTCAAAAAAACTCCAGCCCCCCCCCCCCCTGGAAATCGAATCGTGGCCCCCTAACCGAGGACCAGTATTACACTCCGATATTTAATTATGACTTTGTACCAGACTGTTGTTGTACTCTGGTTAAGATAGGCCCCCTATCTAATACTGGGGTTGTGATGCCAAATTATTCAGCATCTCCACGACTGTGACCTTGAATATTAATAGGCCCCTTCTCTGGCATCACGTACCGATTTAGGCATATAGGGATGACAATTATTTATTGCATTTGTCATTTGCGGTAGCCTTTCACAGCTCTCTGGTAAAGCCCCTGTCACACAGTCACGAGTTTGGCCTACGAGTTGTGGCGAGTTACAACTCTTGGGTCGTCGTGCAAGACTCGAACACATGTCTTTGCATGTCGGGAGATGTCTTCTGATGTCGCCAGTACTAGTGGAGAGCTACGAGAATTTTAAACCGTTTAAAGTTCTCGTGCGAGTTTTCGTCTCGTACACATATCGAAGACATGTGGAGGGGTTGTCGCACAAACTCGAGCACATGTGGTAGACATCTCGTCACTTGTCGCCACTTCTCGGCATCTAAAAAATCGCACATTAGGCTACTAGTCTAGCTGCGAGTTAGCGCGACATGAACTCAACCTTTACTCCACATGCAACGAGTTTACCCGACTTCTCTTCGAGATGTGTACGAGTTTTGGCCTGTTCTACTCGACATGTCCTCGACATTGCCGCGAGTTTCTGGGAGTTGTGGCGATCTTATAAAAGGGGAGGTAGTGTGTTTTAATTTTAGTCATCATAATACACCGGTACCACGTGTCTTTTTTTGTCAACCTTTCACAAAGTCTCTGCTCCATGTCTCGGAATATCTCAGGTGGAACCCTGAAAAAGTTCACAAATGACTGCCTATCTTTGGTTTTAAGCTCATGCATGAGACGGTGATAGTGGCCTGCCGCCTCTGAATCCAGGGTCTGACCCAGCATCTCCTGCAAGCTCTTCTTTTTCTCTCTCTTCTGTTTTGTGCTAACTGAATAATAGCAAGATCGTCTTCAGCAGCCCGTTCTTCTATCTGAGCCAGGTTTCTAACATTTGCAGCACATAAACAGGCCATTGTTGTGATATTTATCCCCTCAACACCAACTACAGACTGATTGAAAAATGTGGGATCCTCAGGATTTATACCCATGTCGTGAGTTGTCGGCCTCACTCGTGCCTTCTCGTAGTTTACTCGTAGTTCACTCGCCACAACTCGTCACAAACTCGTACAAATATTGAAACAAATTGTGTAGATTCGCCTAAACTCTTACATTCTCGAAGAAAAGTAGTCGTTTCTCGAGAAAGTGTCGCATAGATGTCGACTAAACTCGTGTTACATAGACAATTCTCGTGATACGTATCAATGTGGTAGACAACTCGAGGAAGAGTAGAACTGATGTCTCCATTCTCGAAATTCATGACCATCTCGTGGAAATTATGGCGAGATATAACTCGCCAGCACTCGCCACAACTCGTAGTCCAAACTCGTGACAGTGTGACAGGGGCTTTAGATAGTGGTTAGGCATACAAAACCTACATTATAATCTGAACGACGCGGATGTGTTTCCAGTTTATTTGTTTGAAAGATAAAATGTTGTTTTACAAAAATTAGTAGTCGAGTCTAGATGAACACCCAATTTTGTTAGATGAAATCAATCTAGTTTTATATATTTTTTTCTCAACAACTAATTTGGTCTAATTTTTTTTTTAAAGTATAACAATTAATTCGGAGTTCTCTTTGAGTAGATGAATAATTATTTCGGTTAATTTTTTTTCTCCCAAGCGGATCACAGCGGCTCGATCTTTGGGATGACATCAATTTTCGTTTTTAATTTTGAAATGAAGTAGTGCATTCCACACATCATGATTTTTTTTCAGTTTTAAATATTTTTTATCCACATTTTTATGAATACGGCGGAAACTCAAAACAATTTTTTTGTATACCTCAACACCTGCAAAAAGGGCATTTGAATGTTCCTACACCATTGAGCCACATGTTGATGCCGTCGGCCCAGCGTTGAGCAGACAATCGGTGCTGTGGGGGAACCCCTCTGATCAACTGTTCCCAGACAAATTAAGGGCGGCAGCTATTGATGTACCTATGTGGTTACTTTGATCATGCAGTCTGAGATGTTTTAGTTTTTGTGGTCTGATGTTGTAAACACGCTTGTAAATAGGTCTTGGAAATAGAGCTTCATATAAATTAAATTTTCAAAATTCTCATTCCAATATATTCGTCGGTCAGAATATATACATATATATAAATCAAACGGATCAAAGACACCTTCTGTTTCACTTCTACATATTTATCTGTTTTGGTTGAACGATCTAACTAAATTATTTCATAGAGAAATGTATTCGAAATTCATTCTACAAAGCAGAATCACGAAACAAGTGATATTTTCAAAATAGATCTTCTCCTTTCAGGAGATAAAGTACGCATTACTTAATCGAATACACACTTTACCTTCTAGGTGAAGATACACTAGGGAGAATATCCAATATTTAAATAGTTCTCGTCGTATTATTATATTCAACAATGGTAACAAACAAAGACATGTTTCAAACATTTTATTGTTCAGTTTGCACAATACACGATCACACCGGACCACAACAGTGTGAAAACACTTTTTATAATAAAACCAGATAAAAATATTCACATTTTGTCCAACCGTTGCATAGGACCATGGTACCCGATTTTAACATAGTTCTCGTTCAAATTTTCTCGAGTCGATTTAATTAATTCAAATAGTTAGATGAGAATGTCTAGACCTACCAGGATGGATGATGGATGGATAGCCAAAATGTTGTTAGAACTACGTCTGCGCTACACTAGCCAATTTACTTTTGATCATCTATGTCTCCTAGAGTATTCTGTACAAATAAGAAAGCGTTCACTGTACATTCGTTTCTACTACCATGTCCTCGCAATTTACACAGGAAAAAAAACCCGGATCGGCGGCGGCAGTCGCGCCCATCTGCATGGCTGGTGACGCGAGAGACCAGACCAGCCGATCCGGATAATAGCAGAAGATACGGCCCTGTGCTGTCTGCTACGCCAACCAACATCAGTACTTTTATACAGGTAACCAAAGAAAAAACAAGAAACAGCATAGAGACTTGGCGGAGGAAACAGCACAGCGCCGCAGTGACAACATGGTAACATAACCAGCATTCAGAGTACGTGGTAAAGAGATGACAAGAGAGAAGAGATAAAACACCCCTCTCCAGATGTGAAAGGCTAGCAAAATCGCCAAGGCGATTTTTGCGAGCCTTTCGCCTCTGGAGGGGTCACAAAATGACCAGGTTCAGATACAACCCTATTCGAGCAGCCAGATTCACATCTGTCCCGTGATCACACAAGGCGAAAGAGAGAACAAACCTCCACCTAGACATTCCGACCACCAATGCCCTAAACATTTTGTACACTACAGATTTTGGCACATTTGAACATGGATGGTTTTTGTAACGTCTTTAAATGCCTGATGTGCACCTTGGAAAGGGGAAGATTTTTACAGCGCAAAGAGTTTCTATTCTCATGTATAATATACCTGCCGCACAATTAAAACACACAATCAGACTCTACGACTTTGTACAAGGAATGTTTCACCACTGAGGACAGCGGAGGCATCTAAACCTAGAATTTCTACTGTTAGAGACTTTCTACCGCTAACATGGTGCACATTTTCTTTCACGGGCAAGAAAACCCAGGACTTTGTACAACAGGCATTTGGAGTGGAAGGGCCCTCTCTCTACCTTTTTATAAAGACAGACGTAGCATACAAAACGGGGAGCGCCCGTACTCTCCCACCCCTCCCCTAGTAGAACCTACGGGATACATACAAGCACTAGGTTAAGATAGAAAGTAATCCAGTTGCTCAACTAAAATCACACCGCAATCAATTTGCTGCTATATCTCGATCGCTCGCGATGCTCGATCAGAGGTACACTAATACCTAACTATTGTGACCTGCTGACCAGTTTAAAATGCAAAAATGACCCTGTTGATAAGCACATTATTTTGTGGCATAATACTCGGTGATGGACCCTTCACATTGTCATCAGAATGTTCCAAGTACATCGGCTATTTATCCACTGATTCAAACATTACAAACAAGTGGCTCAAAAATGTATACACTCACTCTCCTCCCGCGCTATTATTACTGTGTGTGTCTACCGACTTTCCAAATGGGTGAACCACCCACCCGTCGTCTCGTTTCTACACTACAAGTCCAGACTTAAAGAGTTCTAAACGCCGCCCCTGCCCTGGCCAAACGCGGGGCGGCATGCAAGTGGGGGTGATTTGTAACAGCTAAAACTAGATAAAAATAACGCGCAGTCCCGATGAGCGCGAGATACCCGTCATCGGCGAGTGGTCGGTGTCGGCCCGGCGTCGGAGACGCTGGGCCGACACCGACCACTCGCCGATGGCGGGAATCTCTCGGCCGTCGGGAATGGCATTGCATCCTGCACCACTACAGCTGGGACAAGCCTTGTATCGGCTTTTATAGTGATATGAATGACGTTTTACAATAGTATGACTCAACAAGACCTCTCCTTGACAAAAAAACCGTACGCTAGTAAATACAATGGATATGTGACCATCGAGGGAGTTTGTTTTGGTACCGCGCCCGGGGACACCGGACACCAATACTTTGTGCTGTGGTTACACACGAAATGATGACTGTCGACTGTACAAGTGGCCTACATACTACGTCTATGCATTAAGACTACACCTACACTACACCTATTGGTTACATTAGCAAAACTGCACACTGTACAACTGGGCGAGATGGTTAATGGGGGGTGGCGGTGACGAGAACAAAACAAAAATATAATGTACACGGGAAAAAAAAATATAAATGATACATTGTAAAAATGGTTTACTGATTAGTTTTCTGTAAGTATAGCGCTTATTATAATGTTTAAGATTTGACACAGTAAAATCTGTTCGTTAAAACCGACAACAAACCCAGCGGACAGGAGACGTTCAACCAATGTTGTTTTAATGCCGGCACGTCTACGACGTTGGGCCGGCATTAAAACAACACTGGTTGAACATCTCGTGTCTGCTGGGAAGCCAGTGAGCGCTGTCACCAGAGTGTGAGGCTAAAAAACAGGGGCTCAAAAAAACAGTGCTGCATTTCATCAACAAAAATCACCCGAATGCAAGGAAGAGACAATCATCACTTATAACAAATTCGTTGTCGTCAGATTTGGTCATAACTCACGAAATTTGGTCTGTTTAAGAACAGTAACATACATTTTATACACGACGGCGTTTTTTTCTCTGTACAGCGGTGTCATATTGATGCGCCGGCCGGCGACGGGCGGGCCAGGCCGGCCGGCGCGCACAAAAATGGAAACATTACACAAGACATGCAAATTTAGTATTATATAATGTACATACACCTATGCGGGGGTTTCGGGTAACACAATTGAGTCATATAAACTCACTATCTACAGTAAATGCTGTATTTCTTTGTTTAGAAATAAATTTATCTCTGCCAAAATGTGTACTTGTTGTATATATAACTATGTAGAGGTTGTTCTTTTTACTTGGTTTTCTATGTATATAAGTATCTGCCTACAGCTCCTCCACCAGGGAGGGCTCACCGTCACCCAATGTTGGTTTGATGTTGGCCCGCCGTCGGCGACAACTGGCCAACATTAAACCAGCATTGGGTCAACGAGTCGGGAGCACTAGGAATGCCCTATCAAAACAAAACACACTACATTATGTAACAAACTGGTCGGGAGAACATTTCATAAAAAGACTGTCATGCCCTGGCCACCAAAGTGTTGTATGTGCCACACATTGGTGCCTAGGGCATCACATAATAATGTGGTCAATTTTTTCGTTGTTATTCCTCATGTGGTTTTCGCCTTGTGTGGAATAACCAAGGCCAAAGGCCAACCTGAATATGTGGATGTATTATTCGTAATATACCTTGAATATTACAGTGAACCATGATAAAATCTACTACTAGCACACTAATTATATAATAATGTGTTTTGATTTGACGCGGGAAAATGGTTCTGCTATACTACTACCCCTGTTACAATCCCCGCCCCAGCCCCCGTAATGACTATCATCAACTCTGCTGGGCAAAGCCAAAAGGCAGTAACTGCCCACTTGAAAAGTAAGCAGTTACTGCCTTTTGGCTTTGCGCGGCAGAACTCAACAGCAGACTGTGTACAATTCACTGATGACGTCATTAACAGTGTAAAAAGCACTTTGAGGTGGCTAATTTTGTATATATACCAGTACTATTTGTGCTAGTGCGGCTCGTCGCCCGGCGAATATGACAATAAATATACACAGTCATACAAACACCAGTAGATTCACCACCAAAATATTATATTAAGTAGCAAATATTAAAATCACAATATGTATACCACACAACGAGTCAATACCCAATATAGTTTTAAATACAATATATTGCTTTTATACCTTCATATGTCTTCTCTTTTATATATAACACGGTTTTTTTTATATATGAAAAGTCCCGTTTGCACACACGCGCTTGTTTTTCGATCTGCACATTTTAAAGCACTTGGTGTCTCGACTGTGCTGTACACCACCCGACAAACAGACACGCATCTCTGCACGAAGTCTAGCTTCGCCACTACCCTATAACCTGACTGTGTACATACAACTCCTACATGCAGTGGGGATACAATTCAATTTATAATCAAGATCTGCTAAATAGACAATCAATATCAGTTTATCATCATGATGGGGGTCTTAACGTTAAAAAAACACGCGCGAAATTAGGACTTTTAACAACAGAAGTGATTGATCGCGGGTATTATGTGTGTTTGTGTGTGTGTTGTTGCGAGTTGGGGTTATCACTAATAATTACAGGACTATCTCAAGCTACCAAACTAAGTCGTAACGAGATCGCTGGTTCAGGTAAATAAAAACAGTTCGTCGCCCCGGGGGGTGAAAGGGTGGATTCTGCCACTTGGCAAAGTGGCAGTAGCCACCCTCTCGCCCCGGAGGCGGCGAGATTCACTTCCCAGTATAACTACTGTAGAGTTAATACTTCTATGTCAAGTAGTTCATGGGGGTTTGAGGCAGTCTGCCAGCTCATCGTAGTACACGGGTATAAAAAATAGAGCAACCCTAAATGAGACCACGTTCACATACCAATTGAAAAAAAACGAACAAATAATACAAAACTGTACACTTTTCAGGACTAATCTAAGCTGATTATACATCATGTGTGTAATGTAATAATGTGAGAAATGATATACTTGGTCTTGGTCGCGTTGCGGCGCCCCACGCTAAATGATCTAAGCTAATCTGATCTAATTCTAGGTCTGTCTAGAAACATAAAAAGCAACTTGGCAATTTAACAAAATCAAGTGGAAAACAGATTAAAAGAAAAAAAAACAATACTTATAGCATGTGTCGTGTCGTTCACCAGAGGACACCAAAATAGCGTTTGTAAAAATAATAAAGTTGGCTCGCGGTATGGCCTCAACAAAATAGACTGACAGGTCAGTCCTAGACTAAATGGGGAGAGCTGCTTTTACTAGACTCAAGCATTTGATCCTCCCCGTAGGAGATGAGAGCTGGCGGTTTTTGGTAAACTTACAAAAAAGGGATCTTCAAGGTCCTTTGCTTGAGAGAGGTTCCATACCTTATCAGTATAGGTATTGAGCTTTCCTCAACACACGAGCATGTCATCGTGTAACACCAATCAACAAAACTTCTAAATCGTTGACATCCATTTTGTCAAATCTGGATAATTTTCACTCACTTGAAGATTTGGATCGCGTCAGCGAGATAGAACTTAAAGGGGGTGAAAATTCCAATTAAATAATTTGGCGGTTAAAGGGTTAAAACTAATTTTATTCAAAAAATGTCAAATGACCTTGGAAAACCCTTTTCTCTCGGTGTAACGTCTTATTCTCCCTGCAGACCGCTGTGGTGTGTGGTATAAGCGTGATAGGGTCCTCTTCCAGCAGTTTTCACTTGGTGAGGTCAGCCTGCAACACGTTGTCGCAGCGTCGCGACAGCGTCTTGCCGACACCAATCGTCAGCCTATATCGTGGCTTCCATATAAAAGTATCGTACACGACCCTTTCGTATCGAGGTGACGATATTTGACCATGCCTGTGTGTGTGTGTATGTGTGTGTTGGGTTGGCTTACTTATCTATGCTCGTCACTACAGTACCCTTTTCTCAGTGGTCCTCTGGTGCTGCATTATACCAGCTGGGTGTGTGGCGTCTCCCGCCTTCCTGACCAAGATCGCAGGCTTGCGATTGGTCGATTCTCGACCAATCGCAAGCCGGCGATCTAGGTCATTCAATACGAGACTACCGGCCCTGATTTTTGAGGTTGGGACAGTGGCGGTGCGTGTATCGATATCGCAATCTGCGTACGTATGTATAGTATATATGTATCCGTCACAATAGCTTAAAATACACTGTATAATATAATTACATTTAATAAGCATTTTTATATAAAAAGTCCACAGGTTCACGGGAGACATTATTGTTTGACAATCCCTTTCGACCGGCTGGCCGGCGGTGGACGCGTTACAGTCGCGTTACCCCGGCTCCGCTCGGTCCGACTGTGCGTTACGTTATGTAGTAAAAGAGAAAACAGTTCCACAGTGTCTGCCTGCACTATAATATAATCCGCATCAAAGTATCTTGGGCTCGATCCTCACAGTGGTGGCGGCACTTGACGACAGGAGTGGTTCACTGTGACAAGTGCACGGGTGTGGCCAGTGATAGGCCTCCGGTCAGTAGTAGAGGCTGTTGCTTTTGGCCGGTAGACGCCAATGACCTGGTGCCGAATCTACCTGCCCGTGTAGCCCTGTGGACAAAAACACAAACAACTCAGATAGGCCGGTAACAAAAATAACGGGCAAACACAAATAAACTAATTATCATCTAAAATTTAACTGCACAGTGATCTACCATTGCCATAAAGATTAGATAAATTAAGCAAAAGCAAATTATACTCCATAGTTACACAAGTGTTAAGGCGTCGTATTAACATTATCTCAGAACTAGTCCAAGCAATCACATACTAACTGACATTTTAGCAAAAAAAGGAACAAACTTAGTATGCACAAGATACAAATAACACGTGGTCATTCCGTACAATCTACAACTAAATGCTGCCACAGAAACATGACGCTATGTACAATTAAGCGATGTTGACACATTAGACGTTACCTCTACTGTATAGTATCTACATTTACTAGAAAGTCAGAGTTGAGAGAAAGAGCTGTACCCTGCAAACTAAAGAGGCGTTGGTGAGCCGATGGGACAACGCCGCAGGCGTTGTCCCATCGTCTCGACAACGTCTCACGTTTGCGAGACATGATAGAGAAGAGACAATGGCCCACAGAACCCGCTAGATATGCTAGTGAAGCAGGTGTATAGGAAATGTGATTTATTATTATAGCAGATATATAAATAAATACTAAATGGTGGGGAAAAGTAAGACAGAAAAGAACAACCAATACCTTATATGTGACTGCCACCTCGCTCAGTGGTAGCCGTTTTGGAAAGTCGGCGGAATCAGGGAAGCCTATGGAACAGGTTAAGGCCAGACAATGTAGGTTAGGTGCAAAAAAAACATTGATAACCAGAACTTGCCTTGGCGACTGACCCCGAGTCCCAGGCCGGCAGTCAGGCCCTGGTCACGGTAAGCCAGGTGTGCAAAAGGACAAAAGTTCTCACTTTATATACAAGTTATTACGAAACAAAGTAAATTAAAAAGAGTCCCATTACACACGCAAAAGCCAGTTCATCAAATCGGGGGCTCAAAAGTAGGATCATCATGCTGCTGTCAGACGCAAAACAAAGTTTTTAGTTTGTACGATGTTTAGAAGAACGTTTTATGATGCTACTTCTACACCCACTCCATTTGATAACTGGCTTTTTCGCCTCTTACACACAATGACAAGTTGGTAATCAATACCATAAAATTTTCAGCTGATCTGCACACTATAAGTAAATCATGCTCTGGATAGATAGACTAGTAACAAGGCCAAACAATTATCAAACGTGGCCCTACAACAATTCTTTTTAGATTAAGAAATCCTAGCACTTGAAAATTTATGATTTATTAACAGTACATCTACGCTAGCAATAAAAGTATTAATTTTAAGAAAAGCACAAATTGTTCACTTCAAAAAAGTACGTAATTTTAATTTTGTTGTTTTAACAACCTTATTAGAATTTGAAAAATGACAAAATTTCTTCAGTACAGTTTGCTTCTGCTCAGTAGTACGTTCATTCAGTGTAAATTAGGAATGACTCAAAATGTATTTGAAATTTGAAGAACTAATGAGCAGAAGCAGAAGCTGCAAAAACAAATTGTATTTTGAGAAAAAAACATTGAGCACTATCTAGAGTTGCAAAACAAAATTGTTATTACTGGTCAATGCGACTGTAAATGGTTTAGCTTGTAAATTTGCCCTCCTCCCGGAATAATCTTGGTGTGATAATTTGTGAAGGACTGATTTAGCAGATAAAGCCCGGGCTCCTGTTTGGACATATCACTACTTACTGTAAGGCCGGGGAACCCTGACGGCTGGGGGCTTGTGGCCTGCACATAGCCCAAATTTTCCTGGCTTGGGTACATGTCGAGGGCGCCGGGGCTATTGGCCGGCGCGAAGCCGCGGCTGGTGGCCGGGGAGGTAGGATGTCCGTACGAAGTGCCGTAGTTGCTCATCACTGAAAGTACACCGCCTGAAGA
Source organism: Flabesymbios commensalis (assembly GCA_964017125.1). NCBI lineage: Eukaryota > Metazoa > Annelida > Polychaeta > Terebellida > Flabelligeridae > Flabesymbios > Flabesymbios commensalis. The sequence continues at coordinate 34,170,698 of OZ024903.1, forward strand.
CACCACTAGAATGGTGGCAAGTGGCAGAGAAAAAAGTGGAAAATGGATCAGTAACACACAAAGCGCTGCACAGCAACCAACCCCGATCTGATCACAACAGTGCTGGCAAGCAAGATGTGTCATTACAACTCCCTGGAGGGGGCTGTGAATAAATCACTAACCACCATACACATCAACACTAGCAATTTGGACTTTCAATCACCCAGTAAACACGAGACGTCTACCTAATATTGGTTTAATGTTGGGGCAGCGTCGAAGACGCTACCCCAACATTAAACCAACATTAGGGTAAATATCACGCGTTCGCCGGGTGTAGTTTCTCTTCATTTCACAAAAGCTCCAGTTAGTAAAAATTATCGCAGACCATGTCATGTGTGATGACCGCCACCAGAATCTCATCACAGAAGTTTCAAAATTAAGTGTCCACCATTCACCGAGAAAACAATAAGTATAAAATTGATATGTGTTTAGAAAATTTGTGAGAATGAGAAGGCTTGCTTGCCCCAAAGCACAGCAGACATACATGTACATATAAATATAATTCGAAGAGAGTAGGAACACTGTGTACACTTGAGTATCATTGTCGGCGGGTGCGCAATGTACTCAGGTGTACACAATCTAACGACGAGACATGCAAGATAAAAAAAAGTTAAATGCAATATGGATAGCTAGGGCCAGTAGCTGAGTATAATGTAATTGGTTCAATGCTGTTAGTACATTAACACATCTCGTATAATATATATATAAAATGCACAAAGGTAATCATTTCTAAAACTGGTTATGTGGCGGCATTCAAGACATACACAAGCGTGCTTATTGAGGCCCTTAAATATACAAACAAGGGACACATTGTTCAGCAACAAGTAGCCACCCCGGCGATTAAAGGGTCCTATTTGTCACTCACAGTGATAGACGCGACACTTTAATCTTGAGGGTGACCGAAATGGGATATAACCCCTCGGTGTTGTTGCGTTCTAACATCAAATTCTAGAACGTGCTAATAATTACTATGGCTATATAGGGTGTAAAATGAAAACATAAGACATGATTAATGCTTTGTGTATGCAATCAGCTGGGAAACGGTCAAATAGAAAAGAAACATTGAGTGCAAGTTTTGTTGTAGTTTTAGTAATTCGCTGAATCGCAAAAGGGTTCTAAAGGAAAAGACCCGACATTTACAATGCCCGGTTACAATTTTGATCTCTTCTAAAATAACACCATTTTTTCATGAAAAATAAGTAGAATTCACTTCTAAAATACATAATTAACTGTTAGATCAGAGTAATTCAGAGTAGAGTGTTTGGTAGCTTCTGTAGCTAGGTGTGGTCTGGGGGGCATACCTGTAGGGGCCTGCGCCCTGTGAAGCTGTTCTCTGTGCAGAGGTGACGTGCTGAGAGGGAGGGGTGAGGGTTCACTTCTGGGGATGCCCGCGGCCATCTGACTGGCAGCCATCTGACTGGCAGCCATCTGACTGGCGGCCATCTGCCCGGGGGTGGCGGCTAGCGCCCCGTAGTCCGCGGCCCCGTAGTAGGCTGCGGCGGCTGCCGCGGCCGCCGCAGAGATGCGGTCTCCTCCGGTCACTGCTTGCTGGGGCAGGTACCCATACCCCGGGATCACCGCTGCACCAGCGCAAAACACAAAACCCGTCAGTAAAGCCAACTCACGTCAAAATATGATGAAATCCCATCAACTCCACCTCCAGAAAACACGGGACGCTGATACAGCGCTGCTTCAATGTTGGGCCAGAGTCGCAGACGCTTGCCCAACATTGAAACAACGCTGTATCCGCGTCACATATTCTCTGGGATCGCTGTCTTCAGTGCTGGTCGTCGACTATGCTGACAATTTGGTTGGAATTTTCACAACAGATTTGAATTTGTTTTCGTAGGTTGCATGGACCACATAATGCTACACAGCTCACCCAAATATCGTTCAGCTCGTACTTCCTACCGTGTCGCGTTAGAAGTAGATAGAAATTACCAGGGAGGTTTGATTGACTCTGCTTGATTTTTGCATGATCTTATGGAAATAATAACGTGATTACACCAAAATCAATTTAGATTGCTCAATTAAATGATCAAAGGGGAATGTAACTAGTCTAAGCCTGCCTATAGACACACAAGTCGCCATCTTGGCGTTAAATGGTCGTATCTCCCACTCAGAGAAGTGGCAGATACGATCTTTTAACGCCGAGGTGGCGAAGTCTAAATCTACTAACGTATACAGACGATTTGGGTAACGTTACTCAACAAAATACCCAACCAAAGAAGCTACAAGTCAACAGATACAGTGGTTATTTCAACACGAAAATGTATTAATCAGAACAAATAACCCTCATGCACAGAAATGTCAAAGTTTTGTGAACACCAAGCGCTAGTTATTTCTACCAAGCTGGTTTATAAGGTTTTAAGTGTGCTGTGTGCAGAAGTACAAGTCTGCATGCAACCATGTCATAGATTTCGGGCCAGAAAGTGTGACCACAGTCTGATCAACCCAGGATCATAAATGTTGACTATCAAAAAACTCCAAAAAACAAATAAAAAGAAAAACACAACCAGCATAATCTCAGGTGCTCAGGTTAATTAACAGTGTCATACATGGTAGATTTTAGGCCGAAATAACACGCTAAATTAAATATTATAATGATGGTAAATTAAATCAAAACGTTTTTTGCATGAGCACTCAAACTACAACCATGAAGACACCGGTGGCAATTCAACAAAAAAACAAGTTAATAAATGGTTCCTTTGAGATCAATAGGTCTTATTCTGTCACCTGATAAAGTGACAGACGTGACCATTCGATGCCAAGGGGTGGATATATACAGTATTCAAGCACAGCTAAGCCCAGCAAACACGACACGTTGGCCCAATGCTGGGCTAATCTTGGCCCTGGGCCAAGATTAGCACAGCATTGGGCCAACGTGTCGTGTTTTCTGGGCAGACTAGGATGAGACTATAGTGTGGCTAGGCATAGAGCATCACAGCTTGTAAAGAGTCACCAACAGACAAGTGTAGGATTTCAGTGAGGGCAAATCCTGGGTGTCTTTAATTACTATCCATAAGCCTACAAACATCACGCACTAATCACACAAAACTGTACACTTGGTCCACTTTGGGATCAAAGGGTCACATCTCAATGTCAGGGCTAGCTAGATAAGACGCTTTCATCCCAAGGCGACGATTTTACAAGTGGGTATTAGACAAACGCAAAACGATGCCAAGTGTCCTAAGTTTTTTTTATCAGATGTAGGTGATTGAAATGTTGATTGATACACAAGTACTGGCATCACAAAACACACAAGTACTGACTGGATTAGTATGTAGAGCCAGATTGTACTAGTTACCAAAGCACACGACAAATAGGCTAAACACGCCCACGACAAGACTAGATAGGACAGAAGTAATAGGAGACAGACAGACAGTATACACCTGTCACTAAGATATGACACATATCATCATGTCCTCTACACTTCACACAGAGTGCCAGGCCAATCAAGACAACCAGACTGCCGTGGGATTAATACTGAGAGTTCACACTGTGACAGGGTTCTAGTGTCAGACTAGAGCACTAGGTAGAGGACTCTTACCGGCGGGTGCGTAGCCTAGGTAGCCTCTGGCTGGTGTTCTGGCATTGCGCAGTGTACCACGGCCCGCCATAGAGGTGGTGGCGGGCGAGCCTGCCGTGCTGCCGAGCGGGAGGCTAAACCCTGAACGAGGGGCAAACCACAACTTAAATACCACGCCATCATACCAAACAATGTATAACAGTCAGAACACTTTTAGTAGTCAACAGTAACAATTTAGACAAAATACACAGACGAGTTCTTCCATGTGTTGTAGAAAAAACTGCGAATTCTTTAATAAATCTATTTTCAATTTATGATGCGCAAATTCCATCATGAAATGACACAAAGTACAAAAAGTTCTCATTTGGTAATTCAGATGATGTCAATTAATTAAATGGCATTTACTTGTACATGTAATCTAAAACGTGCAGATCAGTAAATTATTCTTGTCGCTAATCAGAAAATTTGAAAAAATCACTAAAAAAGATATTTGATGATGTGACCCTTTGTTGCTTTATAGTAATCAATTTGAAGGTGTCGCGTGAAGGGGATATATGCTTGGCATGGCAAGTGAATACACTCGTTTGTCCTGATGACAGGGACTACTTTCTTTACAGAAGTATTGATGACTCTATCAAGGCAGTGAGCTCTATGACCAGTACATTCGCTTTGGGACTGAAGGCCCGTAAGTGGCACTTGTAAAAGTGGCACTGGCGACCTTGTAGTCCCTAGGTGACGATACAGTCATGTTCAGCCTACATATTAGTTCACATCATAGCCTCAGTCAGTACAGGGTCTGGTGGAGAAGTATCAGTAAATCGTCCCTTTGGATATGAAAGGGTGTATCTGCCACATTACAAAGTGACATATACATCTTTCATATCCAAGGAGACGAAATATAAATATATTGTACTTTCAACAAAATAACATAAGCAGTTCAAAGCAAACACCCAGGATCTCTCATTTGTTTGTGTTTTAAATAGTAATGCTCACTGGTCATGACTGGATGATGCTTCCCACAATTAAAAATAATATTTCCCAAATAATACGCTGCAGCTCTCATTCCATTTTAGATTTGTTTATAAAATCAATATTATCTACGTTTTTGTAATATAATTTTTGTGGTGAGAAGCAAGCTATCCAGTATGACAGTCACTTTATGATATATTATAGCCAAGAGGGGTCCCAATTCTGCCGATCAGTTCTGCAAAAGCTTTGATTGCCAGGTAGTACAATCAAATTTATACCAAAAATCTATCTGACCACGCTCTCTACAATGAGCGAGTATAGATAGACCGGACCAATTAGACAGACAGATCAATGGACTACAGACAGAAAGTATTCAGGCATAGGTCCCAGCGTGAGCTGCCATCTGTGCTGGCAATCAAAACAGGCAACTTCCGGCAGCAGGACTTCCCGGGCTATGACGGCTCTGCAAAGCCATAAGGCCGCAACTGTTTACTTAAATGATAAGCAGCTTTTTGGTTTCACAGGGCAGTATGACTCATCATATGGAATATACATAAACATACAGCATATTTAACCCTCTGCGCGCAGGTTCCCAGCAAATACCAGACATTGAGCTAATCCCAGCAAACACGAAATATTTGTATAACATTAGTACAATGTTGGACCAACGTCGAAGACGTTGGTCCGACGTTGTACTAATGTTATACAAATGTTTTGTTTGCTGGGATGTTGGATCAGATTACACCAGCATTGGGTCAAATTCTCGTTTTCTCTAGATTACTAATATTAATATTATCTTGACCATCCCCAAATCTTGAAACGTTGGAACACTGATTCGTGGATAGATGGCGATAAAAACTACGTAATTTTTTTTTCTATATTCGCAAGAGATTTGTAGTTAAACTAAGCAATTTCAACAGCATCCGGCCATTCCATCAAAAAATCATGCAGGATATGCAATGTCAATTTGGAAGATGGCAGCACCTAGCGCCGAGAGGGTTAAACGTCCAATGGGAATGTAAACAGTACTGTAGTGTTAGTAACTTGACGTGGAAAGGTTCATTGGACTGGAAAACAGAGAGGTCTCAGCATAACGGCATGTGTTGACAGGCGGCATAGCTCACCCGCCTCATTTTACAGTACTCCACTAGTCACAAGCTTGCCCAAGATTGGGTCAGTGATGGTCAAACGTCGCAGACGTTAGACCATCATTGGTTAGTCTAGCGCACCATTGACCCAACATTGGGTAAAGCCTTATTATTCGCAAATTTCCACGTGCTTCAAATGCCCCCCACTGCCATAAACCCACACCTGACTTCCCTATAATCCCTGCTTCCACGCTAGTTTATTTGTCGTTTATGAATTTTGAATGTCCCGGTTTTTTTCATATTTATGACACATGAAATAGATATATGCTCATCAAAAACGTAGACATTTGCAACAGAAATAGTTTTTTGTATCCCCAAATAACTAGCTATTAAGCTAGAGTAAAAATCAGCATCCACATTCATTAGGTGGTGGATCGCAATGTGTAGCAATTCACCCATTTAGTGGATAATTCTAAACAATAAACTATTCAAAATTTACTCCTTGATCGTTGTGTATTAGATATGGCGTGCCATTTTTCTATCCCTAGTATACTTTTCTGTGTATCAGTTTCTATATTGGGTATTTAATGCCCGCTCAAACACTTGCACACATACAGGACAATACAGACGACATTAAGTTATGCCTAGAGTGTAAAAGAGACTAACCGGGAGCTTGTCCTGCCATATTACACATCACTGGCCCTGTAAAAAACACAACAACATCCACTGAATAAGTGAAAAGAACATGCACTACAATTTGTGAATGGGGCTATTCAGCTATTGATGACGGACAATGGATTACCACAATATTCATACCCAGTAAACACGAGATGTTGGGTTGATGTTGGGTCGACGTCGTAGACGGTGGCCTAACATCAACCCAACATTGGAATTGGATCAATGTCTCGTGTTTGCTGGGTAACCACCTTGGATAAATAAATATTTACAATCCTTGTTTCATTCCAGCTATTTTGCGATGTTTGTTAAATATATATTCTATTCTACTTGATATCATATGTCATTTTCTCAACGTAATTAAACAATTAGTAAGTAAATTTCACTTTGGTAGTTTAGTACTCGTTTTCGTTTTGTTTAGTATGACCATATAAACATCGTAAAATACAATCAAATCAAATGTGTTTATAAATGCAGTGAATACAATCAATAGAGGAATTGTACTGCAAATGTGGTCAGGAAATTCGGCTACATTCACATAAATTACATGGTTTTTTTAATAAAACCACATAAAATATTCAAGAAATTGTACACACTGATTTTGTACTACAAGTTGATGATTTATTTATGAAAGAAAGTTCAGCCTACCAGACTGACCTTGGATGCCTGGTAGATAGTAACCTGAGAATGGATAACCTCTGCCATAGCCAGGGTAAGCCGCCTGAAAACCAGCAGGCAGAAAACCTACAACACACAAACAACAACGGCACATTAGTCCAGGACTACACACACACAAAAATATAACATACTTAACTTATATAAGTGTGTAAATCTAACTGGTCAGAACAAACATACAAACAATTTAAATGTAACCCGACATTCACAACCATAGTTAACACCTAGAGCACTGAGCTCTTCATTTTAAATTTTCAGTCACCTGAAGTTGTGTCTCGCTACCGCGATCCACAACTTCAAGTGACTGAAAATTTGTGTGATTTGCGACATTTAAGTCCCAACATAGATTTAAAGCATATTTTACTGTTAACAGCTGTTATACAGGTGCTAGTGAAAACACAGAATTTCTACTGTGGTCGACATCAGGGTCCTAAGGGTTAAGTTGGGCCAGCATCAAACAAACTATGGGTTGACGTCTTGTGTTCGTTGGGACTGCCACTGTACAACCGTCACGTAAGCTATGATAAGACTCTGAAGCCTGTACTGCAAACATGCCATGCTAATACGTTGTTGGCCTCGCGTCGGCTGGGAGTTGAACAACCTGTACAACGTTATTACAACGCAAAAATAGAAGAATAACCATTATGTTATTCTCCAATAAACCAATACTATCCAGATGCACATGACTGGAAAGATAAGCACAGTTAGTTTCCTTGGTAATTTTATAGGACTAGCTGTGTACGCAAAACTCGGGTTATATTCATGTAGTCCACAAAATAAATCATGTCTGTAGACGCCATGGAAAAAGCGTTAGCGGCATAAATAACCCTGGTAAATATTGCCAGGAACACTATTATCCTGGTCTGTCAACATCCTATGTTAACCTCCACACAGATAACACTCTTTGGAATTTCTTTGACATCTCTTCCTGTCAATATTATAGGCCCTAGTTCCTCTAAAATATAGAATTACTCCTTGCAATTTCTCGTTTATTAGAAAATGGTTTGCTGGCAATTTCAATTGAACGAAAAATACTAATTTAGAAGCTAGACGTGTATCTTTACATGTTATAATTTGAATATTATATTACCTACATCTACATATTTTACTCATTTTTTTTATAAACTCCAGTCGATATTTGTACGATGAAAGTCAGTTTGAATGCGCTGAAAAGCGTCGCCCGCACTGAAAGCGTTAGTGATCAGTATTAATAAGCAGTCAAACAACTTAACTGTTCTCCCCAATAACTTGTATTCGCGCATACATGGCTATATCATAAAATGTGTGAAAGAAGCGAATCGGAAATTCGAAATTCAGCGAAATTATTACTAAGTAATTTTGCGAAGTCACCGACATTTCCCTTGAACGAAAATATACTAGAAAATGGGAAAATGTAGAACAAAAAGACTGTTGACAGTTATGACAACGTATTTACACATGGATAAGATGGAGAACAAAATGTACAGATCAGAAATGTATGAAAAGCTGGTTGCCAGGACAACAACAGCGGCCGAGTGCAGTAAACCAGGATTGATCTAGATGGGTGGTGAATCATAGTTCAGGCATTGCTTGCAGCCTTACATGCAAGCACTGCCTGAAGCCCAGAAGAAAAGGGCGCGACACAATGATCCAATGCCGATTTAATGCTGGGCGTCCGTCGCAGACGATGGCCCAGCATTAAAACAGCATTGGCTAAATGCATCGCGGCGGTTTTCACGGGGACGGACTGTATTTGATCGGCCTATTTCCTACAGCGTTAGCCGGTGGGCTTTGAGACCGACCAGGCTATTTCCTGTGTCATCTGGCCAGGCCTCAGTCACATCAGCACCTCTATTCTCACACATTTAATTGCGCGCCACCGAGTGTGTAATTAGTGACCGCTTCATCCCCGCCACCCTCAAACACTACTGGTCCACACAATTGGTCGTGGAAAACTAGATGAAAAACACAAACTTCACAAAGACATAGGAGTGCACTATTTGGAGTCTTGTTTAATTTGTAGTGTAGAAGTCTGTGTATATAAAGCACATTTATAGGAAAAGTAGGCTAATCAACATCATGGGAAACGAAGTGTACATACCGTTTATATTAGGGTCTCTCTGTCTTGATATTGCCTTATATTGCAATATTAAGAACATTATTATATTAAGAACAGTTGTGGTTTTCCAGATGAGAACACATTATTCTGTAAGAGACTACTCGAGCAGACAAAGTGTTGTTCACCTTTTACTACAGTACTACATGTACAGGAGTATATCATAATGTTTTCAGGTGGCATTACTTATTATTTAATAATACTAGTAATGCAGACCAGAAACATTGTGCAAACAATACGTGCATGACGAATTCTACGTACATTGTGAAAACGGATGAGTTGACTCCTTGCATAATCAAATGAGTTTAAAAGTTGAGCAAAAGAATGCAGGACAAAAATATAATTATAAGAAATGTAGTAGGTTATGATGGGCCAAGTGTAGTACACGACACCAAAACTGAATGGCGGGTGCTGATTGACAATTTACCTCCACGTGACATAAAATACTGACATTTCGCTGGATATGTGTCGTTAACTACACTTAGGCCGTTATGATTATGTAATGTTAATTCTAACAAAACCACCAAGGCTGTCCATTTTCTGTAGCTTAAATAAATATATAAGAAATTATATTGTATGTTAGATGACTTAAAATAAGGTTCTTTGAGTACGGTAGTACCTTCACCAGATTTTGGAGATAAAAAGAGACAGCGTGAGTAGTGTTAGATGGTTAATATCGTCACCTCGGGATCAAAGGGTCGCAAGTTCACTTGCGACCCTTTGAGCGCGAGGTGACGATACAAGTGATTAGTGTATGAGGAAAGAATTATATGATCACCCTGTATCGTTTCAATGCACGCACCTCTTGCAGCAGCGTTTTGTGGCATCATTACCTCTTTGGGCTGAGCCTTTTTACATTCAACCTATGGAACACAAAAAATAACAGTGCATTTTAATCACAAACAAATAAAATCACATTAAAAAACAGAGACTACAGACAGAATAATGTGAAACGGGATTTCGAAAATAATCGAGTGTAATGCTGTCGAGCCACTCACCAGGTGGCACCTTGGTTTATATTTATTTACATTTGTTCAGCGTGCGGTCAAGTGTTTAGTCACAATGGCGACACACTTAATGCAAGTGATCTCCTCTGATCAAATAATGAAAGTGATCTCCTTTCCTTTTTAACTAACGTCGGCGTAAAAATAACGTTTCTAAGTAACTTTGTCATAGATTGATTTATCATGGTCATTTTATATTAGAAAACAAAGAATTTTTACAATCTACTGCTGGCTTTTAAATATGAACAAAATCAATAAATGCTAAAATAGTATATTTAGAATCTAATCAACACAGCACCAAACACAGAATAGTATCACAGGGGTATATCAACCAAATTATATAACAAAGGAGTCCACAAACAAATTAACCTGAGCTGGTTGGACGTTCCCATTACGAAGATAACACATACACAGTCAAATGTCGTTCTATATATTCTCCGCACTGTACTCTTGACTACTCACCATTTTGTTATTGATTTCGTGGAAGTGAATCTCACAGACCTTGTCTACCAGCTCCTCGCACTCAAACGTGACAAAGGCAAACCCTGCAACCACACAAAACAAAACATCATCAGTATGATAATACCAAACTATGATTTTTAACATGTGACATTACATTGTACATCGTATTTGACAGATAGCCACCTATTTTTTTAGATTACAACACAACTGTCGTAAATACCCAGTAAGCACAAAAACATTTGTATAACATTTATACAATGTTGGACCAGCGTCGAAGACGTTGGCCCGACGTTGTATAAATGTAAATACAAATGTGTTCACTGGGTGCCATCCCAGCAAACACAAAACATTTGTATAACATTTATACAATGTCGGGCCAACGTCGAAGACGTTGGACCGACGTTGTATAAATGTTATACAAAAGTTTTGTGTTTGCTGGGCTAGATGTAGAAAAATTTCAACGAGCACTCTCATGACATAGTCAGCGTGGTTTAAGCTCACAAACACAATGGTGACTTGAACCGATTCAGGCGGAAAATTGCAGGGAATGACATTTGAGACGGTTTCAATGAATTTCAAGTCAACCGTAAATGGCATGTTTTTACAGCTTGCAGTGGCCGCTTGTACTGATTCGCGGCTAGTATTACTTGACAAGCCAGGAACTGTATGAAACAGAGCAAAATCGCACATGCACAAATGATGCAACGCTTCACAAATAGCTACCAGAGACACTGTGCATATTGTCTGGGCTAATAATTATGTCAGGAATTATTTATTGAGAGAGAATGTGGAATTTTATTTTTATGTCGCCGCCTGCACTAAACAGTGGTAATAGTGGGAGAATACATACACAATCAGTCGAGATTTGAACATGGTACTTCCATAAAATAATTCTCCTAAGCTAGTCAGTACAGAAAGCTGGAATTTCCGGCCAACAAGACGCACTGTCTATCACTATGTTGGTTTAATGTGAGGCCATGGTTTGACACAACATTAAACAGAGATAAGACTCAATGCCTTGGTGTTCCTAAACGCCTCACTTTAGGTTATATAAATAGAAACATATTTATTTCATCCGGATTGTCTAAGGAGCTCAAAAGGCTAGTCGAGGGATTCTCCAGTAAATGTGTATCAACTCATTACATTATACCATTTGGGCATAAGATTAGAACAAGTGAATTTATTGGAAAAAGTGTATTTTTGTCCAGCTAGATCTTAAGTCTGCTGCATGTACTGGGACAAGAATGTAGCCGGGGACATGTAATCCATCCCGAGGGATGTTTGACAAGATGGACTATGTGTGACCATGAAGATGATGTTACTCTGGCCTTGCTACTAGTATTATCTACACGGTCACATACTGCACCACTCTAGCAGCCAGTAGTGGAACGCTATATCCAGCAAACACGAGACGTTCACCCAATGTCGGTACAATGCTGAACCAGCGTCGCAGACGCTGGGCCAACATTGTACCGACTTTGGGTGAATGTTTTTGTGGACAGGATATGATTAACCGAAGTATTTATTTTACCCAGGACACACGCAACATTCAATTAACGATGGACCAATGTCTACCCGTCACCTCAGCATTGAGGGAGCGTTTGAGCAAGTACTTGGTTTCAGTGAGGACTATCCAGCAAACTTTGACCCATTGTCGGATCAATATTGGTCCAGCATCTAAGACGCTGGCCCAAATTTAAGTCAATGCCTCGGGTCTTTGTTGGGTGATTTTTGAGTAAAGACTACGTTCTCAGAGTGGAATTTCTGCAGTCATTGAGGTGACACGCTGTCAGAGTTAAGTGTAACACGTGTTGACAGAGACGAGAGACACCTGGTGTTCTCAACTCACAACTGACACCGAATAAGCTGAGAATCAGGTGGACGTCTTCAAGACGCAATGATCCATATAATAAGCTAACCAGACCACTGTTACACTCATTCTCAGCATGGAGATAGTAAAACTCTACTCTCCATGTTCTCAGTGTGCTGTCTCCAGGGTGGCAGTGTAGACCCATATATACCAGGTCAACTTTCTATCTTCAGGACACTACGAGACAGGTTCTGGCATATTAAATGTCACTCCAATCTGTAGTAGCACGAACACTGTTTTTGAGACAAATAGTCTTCAGGCGACTACAAAACAGGTTTAACGTTTTGTCTTCAGGTCACCACAAAACAGATAAACATTTTGTTCAGGCCTAGAAAACATAGTTTGTATTTTAACCACCCCAAACACAACTCAATGTTTTCATGTTGCCGCCACTTCTCAAACTCTGACCAACAACTTTTCTGGCACTATCAGTGCAGTGCAAAATGAAATGAATCGGGCTTTAGGCCACCTTTGTGCACATATAGGCTAAACTGGGCCAAGAGAACCTCCTGAGGATGGCGAGATGATTGAGATGACACTGTCCTCCAGACACAGGATTCGAGATTCGAGCCCTGGCGGTCTGAGGCCGAACACGCTACCTCTCGGTCACGGAGGCTCCCCACAATACTGACTTTCACACGTGGATGGGGAAGAAACACTTTTGTTTCTTTCAAACCGCCGAGACCGGGAACCGAACCCCGAACTCTGGCGTGAAAGGCAGCGGTGCTAACCACTACCCTAGGGCCCCCGCCCTGCAGTGCACCCACCTCTCCGCAGCGGGGGGTAGGGGGGCTTTGGTCCGACTTCCCAGAAAATGTCCGATATTGCCAGAAAATCCTGGGTGTGTAGCTGGCGATCAGCCTGGCAGTCACCCTGGTCCGGGGGGCTCACGGAGAGATCTCCTTACACCACGCCGGGGCTGGGCGGGTCCCGGCGTGGCCCGGGCCGTCTGATACCGGGGGATGAAATGCTAATTGGGCCGGGGTGCGTGCGGGTTGTTGGGTGCAAATCTCCGCTGATGACCAGCATGCATAAAAGGGAGGAAAGCAATTGCCGCTGATTAACGACTTGGTTCCGGTGACCAGTCGGCCAGCGCCACACATCACGCTGTGTTGACACCGCGTTGGGCCAACGTCGCAGACGTTGGCTCAACGCGGTGTCAACACAGCTCTGGCCATTCGTTTCTGCCAGAGTGGGTCTCTAATGTAAGGGAAACAGCGGGAGTGAGGCGGCTAGTGTCTTGTTCAGGCAGAAGTACAGCCATAAACGCTCAAACTACAATCCTCCATCTAAGATCCGCGATACAATCAAAATGTCAGAATTCTCATTCCGTTGATAAGACAGGCACAACCTGCCAGTATTTGCAAAAAAAATGATATTTTGCACACGGGATGCAGGCGATAAATTTTGACGTGCGGGACGTGATCCTGGGATGGCCGGCTGGGCCAGTCTGACAAAACAAAGGGCAGTTATATCCGAGTGTGCGAGGGCGTCACGCGTCCGTCACAGAGGCGAAATGGTGGCAGCCATTAAATCTATACAGTCTGCAGCGTCTATACGTCACTCGTATCAAATAAGGCTTTTTTTAGGAATCGCTATTCTAAGAACTGTACTCTCTGTACTAGAATGATTTTAAGAAATATATATTCCTCACAGATCCTTCAGATTTAAAGGAAATTTAAACCCAAGGGAGACTTAATTCAATATTATATAAGAGTGCTTTCAATTTTATTCATCCACATTTTAGAATACATCTACAACTGGGACATGAACAAATTTTTTGGTCCACAAACTTTAAAATTTTATTTTTGGTCATTTCTGTATGGACAAAACACACTTTTGTGTACGTCTATGAATCGAACACATTTGTGGATGACGTTGACAGCTCACATTATGATGGCGTGGTGGTGGACTGTGACGACAGCGCGGCTGGGGGTCGATCCAATTAAACCTGCACATTACCGGGATTGCTAACGACAAACTAATAACCAGCAGCGGCAGTTTTTTTGCTACAAACCTCTTCCCTCGACTCGCACATGCCGCTTTCCCCAGCTACACTTATCTCATGAATATCACAGGCTCTTCCCGGCTTAATTTGTTTGTGTTTGCCGGAGTTTTAACCCTTCAAGCGCAGACATATTTTTATATAAACCAAGAGAACAAAGAGGTTTTTCAGGTCTTTAAGCCCTCACGATGCATTGATGCATCATTTTACATCCCTGAAAACAGACTAATTTCCCAACAACTAGGGGTTTTAGAATGAAAATTTCCACGAATCTGGTTCACCAATACATGACAACTTTCTTTAATTTTTCACTCACTTCAAGTCATCTTCATCCACTACAAGTCGAGAATTGCGGCAGCAATTCGCGGCTTGTAGTGGATGAAGATGACAATGTTAAACTCAGGCTTGAAAGGGTTAAAATCATAATAAATGTCTTAGTTACCTCTTTCCGCTTCATTTGAATACCTTTGCTATAGGCCTACCCATTATAATAAATCTGACGTCTACATAGACGTCAGATTCTGACGTCAAAATTCAGTCCCCGCAAATAACCAGGTAACAATATAGTTGCATGTGAGTGAACGACAATTTGCTTGCTAGGCCCATACAAATAGTCAAAATCTGTATAGAAACAACCTTCAGCCTTTCAACAACCAAATATGGCAGCAAGTTTGTAATAATGTAGATATACCTTAAATTTAGGTTCTTAAAAAAACTATATAGTATCAGTAACACCATAATTCAAACACGTCTATCAATGATTATTTCATTATTAGTAGATTCTTGGTGTCGATGGTCTCTGGAAAATCAACAGACACGAGACATTGACAAAATGTTGTTTTAATATTGGACCACTTTCTGCGACGCTAGCCCAGCATTTTCTGAGAAGGCAGAAAATTGACGGTACAGTACAGCTGACAGATATCCCGATCGTATTATGTCAGACTTGTTTGACACATTATAAGTGGTGTACGTCACAGGCTGATGAATGGCACAGAGTACACACACAGCTTGTACTATTGTACAGCTTGTACCCTAGCAATCAAAGTGGTGTGTATGTACCACTCAATTCAGTGGCAGATGCAACACCTTGTCTGCTGGGGGATCATGTATCAGGTCAAAAAACAAAACAGTAAACACCCAAGCAATGCATCATGACAATGATCGCAAAATGATGGAAACGATGTAGACACAAAAGTGACGGTGCTGCTCATAAAATCATGATCCCAGCTAACACGGGGCGTCGACCCAATGTTGTTTTAATGTTGGGCCGGCGTCGAAGACGCCGGGCCAACATTAATACAACATTGGCACAACGCTTCGTGTTTGCCGAGGTCCCTTTCGCGGTCTACGTGTTTAATTATAAGAATTAACTCGTCCGATCTGTCTTTATTTCGTGCGGTAAGGTAGTCATGCATAATAAAAGTATAGACATTTTACTCGAAAAACGACGTAGGTAGTTTTTTGCAGACTGCTTGTATTTCAATGCGTCCATTAGCTATACGTCAGAAAAAACACACTGTATCTTGGTTGTATTGTAAAACAAACAGAAAGCGGCTGCTTAGATCAATGCCAGGCACTATGTGCACACATGTCTACGTTCCCAGAAACAACGCAGACTTTTATAAGAAAGCCGTTTTTTGTACAAGGGAGGCGTGACGATGGAGGTAGAGGCCGGAATGATTACTTTGGTGCTCTTCTATATAGACAGCTTTTAGAAGATTCCCCTCGTAACGTTGTTCTCTGCAACTAAATAGCGTACGCACGCACGTAAATTGGATGTGCTGGTCGAAAAAACTAGAATAAAAATGGTCTACATAATTAACAAACGTAGACAGATGTAGGTCAAGAACAACATTAATTTGTAACATGGTTTCACAATCTCACGAAAGAATAAACTCTTCTTGCAAAATACGTCACATTTGAAACATCCCTGTCTGGATGATTAAATCAATTTGTGCAAGTTTTTGGTCTAATTGCTAAGTTGTCAAATCTAACAGACAACTTTGTAACGCAACAAACACGATACGTTGACAACCCACACTACTCTATATGTTGACCCAGTGTTGATTTAATATTGGGCCAGCGTCGTAGACATTCAATCAACTCTGGATCTACGTATCGTTCTCGCTGGGGATAATGAAACTAGATTTTGAGTCGTGTGTGGGAGGAGGTGTGAATTATGTATGAGTAGATATAATACCGGGATTCCGTGTATAGAGAGAGTCCCCTCCATAAATAACGTGACGATGAATCAATGTTGTTTTAACGTTGGTCCAGCGTCGCAGAACGTTAAAACAACATTGGTTAATCACCGGGAGTATTCTGGGGCTCCAGGTAGGATTGGCCTCTGGCCATCCACTCAACCCCTGCCATCTGGTCGCCTCATTAGCCAGAATATGTTATAAATACAACACAATGACGCAAGCAACCAGCAAGATTCCACAATAATAACACCCCAACTAACGAACGCGACAGGGACATTTCTCTCCGCCATAAGCCTCGCTTAGCACACGTAATAAGGGGGTCGATCTGTCGGTGAATACGTTTATCAGCTACTTCGTAGTCCTTTCAAGTCCACTGCGTCCTTGACAGAGCAGTTTCCCAGAAGATGTGGCCACATCAAAGACGAAGTCCTGGAGCACCACAGCAAGCACCGAAACATTCACCCATTGTTGGTACATTGTACCAACATTGGGTGAACGTTTCGTGTTTGCCGGGATATATCAAAAGATGTTGGGCTAGCGCTAAAGATGTTGACTGATGGTATTTTCTCATATTGGGGAACACTATTTACACAATATACCTCAGTTCCCACTTCAAATCAGCGTTATCAATTGACATTTTGAGCCGGTGGAGGTATATTCGATCATGATCCGAACAAGAGGTTCACGGTTGGATGGGATTACATGCCCAGTTCATCTTATGTTGCTGAAGGCGGCTAGTCGTTGGGCAGCAAGTAGGGCTGCAGTCTGGCATTGTGGACATGCCTGAAATGCACAACACGCTCTAACACGGTGAAGGTGTGCCTGACGGAATACAGATTCCAACACGGCCCCGGGATAGCGTAACGTTACAGATCCAGTACATAATGCACACTTAGAACACCAAAGCTATAGGGTCTCCACTAATTATTATCCATGTCTTGTATACCGAGGAAAATATATATTAATCAGATGTGGTGAACAGCTGAGCTACTTTGGGAGTCTGTTATTGCTATAAATCAAAAACATAACGTTTGCGATATCATACCAAACATACTAATGTATCTAGACTCTTGGAGCAAAATAACCATCAATAACCTTTTTTCAATGTAGTCTAGACAGGCCTACTGAAAAAATACACCAGTATTACACCATTGAGTTAAGATGTGCCAACGTTGCAAAGCGTTGGCACAGCCTTATTCCAGCGGCTTTGTTAAGCTGTAGGATTTGTGTGGCATCTGGTGTACTGTGGAGCTGTGGTATAATAAATCTGCAGCCCTGCACCATGGTCCATACGATGAGGCACCCTCCTGCTCGTGTACGGAGGGAGCCTAACAATACTCTGTAATTGTCTGGTTACCCTGTAATTACCCGAACAACACACGCTGACATGGGACCGCTAGACATTGACACAATGTTGGTTTAATGTTGGCCCAGCGTCGCAGACGCTGGGCTAAAATTAAAACAGCATTGGGTCAATATCTCTGGTTTGTTAGGATGGGAACGCCAGGCACACAGTATACGACCATCTGCCACTATATTAGCCAGTGGTCAGCAAACAGGCACGGTTTATATATATATATGGGATCCCCAGGGATGAGAGGGAGGAATCTGCCAAGTGGCAGATACGTCCCTTTCTTCCCTAGGGTGCGGGAATTATGATCCCTTGTGTGTGGCTGCGTGTCCCTCAGCCATTGCATTTCACACCGTATCCAATTAACAGCCAATATGATAAGGCGACAGGCAAAACGGCACAACCAAATCTGATTTATGTAGATTGGCATTTTCAATTTAGGTGCAGGGTCGGTGCTGCAAAATGTAATGAAACGTGGTTTGAAGTGATACGCGGCGTGGGCGATACATTCAACCAATGCTGTTTAAATGTTGGCCCAGCGTCTTCGACGCTGGACCAACATTGAAACAGCATTGCGTGAATGCCTCGTGTTCGCTGGGGTGCATGTAGGACGGAACTAATCAGTAGAAAGCATACAATGTGGTGACAGGCAGTGGCTGATCAGAACACCCGGTGTGCCCCGGAACACGAAAAACAACAGGGGGCAGAATAGAAACAATAACGGACATCTATAGAGATACAAGAGCCTCATTCCGCATCTGGACAAATTCCGAAATACTATTCAAATTATGTCTGATTTTTAAAAAAATATCTGATCTAAATTATTCTTTCGCCTGTATCAGACTCTTTGAAGACTCGATTTATGAAGACTCGTGTACAGTTGCCGGGGATCAGGGGTTCATATATGCACTAGAGATTAAATCTCCCAAGAAAAGGGCACAGATGCAGTTTTCGGCTAAATTAATATCCACTCTTCCAGAAAATGTGGCAATAGTGGAGGAAGCACGTACATAGCACGTACATCCAGAAAAACCATTTCCAAATCATTCCAATATTCTAGAAAGATTTAGGGCTGAGGAACACAAAAGCGTATTTCACATATGAACCAAGAAGTTGATCCAGACGAAAGCTTTTTGATGTGTGGTTACAAGTTATAGCCTTGTGCACGACCTTGTACACTGATTAATTGTACCAAGGAGGTTATATTGATAAACTCCTTGCTTGTACACTGATTACTTCCATCCACAGTTTCAAGGACAAAACTATAGTCAATAGAGCTTAGCTTAGAAAAACATCTATAGTAACAACCCTATTGTCACATTTTTAGTGAATAGTCCACAGAGTAGATAAAAGTAGGGACATTTCTCTTACTTTTGCAAATTATGATGATTAAAATGTAATCATCAGCGAAAATAAAAATGATCTGAACAGTAGAGAGTCTGGATACTAGGCCAACGTTATTTAGACGATGGATCATCATTGAGATCTGGTGCTCGCTAGGATGTCGTTTTTTCTCCACTGCATCCTTCATCACACTTACACAGTGGCGCAACAGTAATGTGATGTTCCCAAAGACACGGTCAGGTTTTAACAAGGGATAGTCAGTCTGCATCAAGGGGGTTTGCTGGGACTGTTCTAAAATCCACTCCAAATAGAAAACAAAATGGCAGATCCACATAACAGTCACTTCTACTAAACTCTTTTCTCAGACAGGGACGCGCTCCGATAGGATGTTTACGAGGGCCACATTTATAATGTAAAGTTCAGGGACCTGAACATTCAAAATGTTCCATAGTGCTCAAGAAGAAGTAATTAAATAAAGACATCGAATTATAAACATGACAAAGCACACATTGCATAACTGTCCATATTCCAGACTTCCTCCAGACATTACACAGCGGCGGCGGCGGACGTTTATGACTTTTGTTTACACAATCCCGGCCTGAGCCCGCAGTCCAGTCCCCGTTCACCGTGGGCTCAGATAAAAACACAGGGAACGCCGTATTATTATGACGGCCAATTTCGCTGCAGTCATCAAAAGCTGCGTGTAAGAAGTAGCAGAGCATTAATGTGTGATTGGGGCCGGCACTGCAGACACAGACTCGTACCATGCGGGATCGTCGGGGCAATTCTGTCCCGGCGTCGCCGACGCCGGGCCAGAATTGCCCCGGCGATCCCGGTAGCTCTTCCTGGAGACTGACTAAACTTGTGTCGGTCAGTGATGGATTGCGCAGGCAGACATCACGTCTGGCATTTCTCGGCAATAACGTCACCTACATGGCAGTGGCCGGCCGTGCCCCGTGGCCACGTAGAAAATAAGATAATGGCGACCCAGTAAATTGGCCGGCGGGGCCGGCAGGACGGGCGCGTCAGGGCCCGCCCCCGACTTACACAATAACCCTGCCAGGAATTCTATATCAATAATGACACATTGCCTTGTAAAAACCGCAATTTGTGCATAGCAGATCTCTGGGTGCACAGAAAAAATTACAATCATAACAAAAGGGAAGTCTTTGTCCGAGATGTGACAAAAACAAGATAAAACTGTCTCCTGAATTCACCTGAATATAATTTTTCGTTTTTATGTTATGGTGCATATAACTGATGGCGGTAATTATGGGATGACGTTTGAGAATAACCGTCCCATATGTTTTGTAGATGATTAACGGTGACCCCGGCGATAGGCGCCGTGGAACTGGTCATTTGGGCATCTGTCACCCACTAAACAGCACGCCAGCACATTGTATCACAGTCTGTAATAACGGATAACCGCATGTACGCCCATAGTGATGACACAAGTAATACCACCATCAATCACACACAAACTGACAGATTAAATTACATTATCATTTACATTTTACTCAGTCTCAGAGTCCATGGTTTGCGGTACTATTTACGTAATTGTAGAAATAGATTACAAATATAGAATACATGGTATAATTTATCATTCGAACTACACTGAAAACATAAAAACTCAGCCAAATGTCGAGACAATGTCGCAGACGGTGGCAAACATTCAAACAGCAATAGGTCACCGTCGTGTTTACATTATATATTTTACTTTATAAATACGGCTATTTTGATAAGTACGACCACTGCTGGTAATAGTGTGAGGGAAAGGAGGAGTTGGTGTGTTTATCTGGTGGTGGTTAAATCCTTTGGACATGACCGATGATGATATGACAATACACAGCCCACCCCATGGATTTAAAAGGGTGTATCTGCCACTCTGGCAGATACACCCTTTTAAATCCATGGGGACAGTGTGATTTCCTCACTACTGACTTTCAGCAGTCACACCAGGCGTCACAGACACTGATCTACCGCTGCTTATTATCAAAGCAAAACTGTAGAAACCAAACAACGTTGGTTTAATGCCTGGCCAACGACTAAGACGTTGGCCCGGCATTAAAACAGCGTTTTACCACAGTCAAACGAGACGGCAGATGGTAGGGGGTTTGTCACATATGGCTCTGTGGTAATTTGACGGCAGCTTCTTCACTGCAGTCGCCAGATTTGTCGCGGATTTAATCAATGTGAGCCTAATTTGTTCACTATCCTAACCTTTCACCGTGGACAAGGTGGAGTGTATAATATTATATAACAGCCTACTGTCAGCTCAGCTATTACAGACTTCTGCAATGGAGCAAACTATGTGTGCATGTGGAGAGGGGCGTAAAGTTGTCTATGGATGTCAGAAGTTGACAATTTTGTTTATCTCCCGAGCGTATATGAGGATAATTTCTACTTGTCCAATATACTGCTGACCAGTGAGATATCACCGTGATGTACGCGACTGAATTTTGAATTTATCTTGGCATTTGAAGCTGGAAATTGCGTTAGCAATTCCAGCATCAAATGCCAAAAAAAAAAAATAGAAACATTTCAAAATGACGAGGGTGAATAATCTGCTAACTATACATAATTATGTCATTATGAATACGTATTTATCAGATATTATATGTGACTTATTGGAGAGTCAGGATCCAGACGGACAACCTATCCCGATCCCTATACTGACAGCGGGGGAGAATGGTACGCTGAACGTGCAATGTTGTGACGAGCAGAGACAACAAGAGCTAATTTACTGGTTCAAATGCCAGGCCGACAACTACAGTCAGCGAATCTAGTCTTGTGTAAATATCATCTACCTCGCCAGCAATAAACTTCAGCATCACAGCGTCTGCGACGCTGGGCCAACCTTAAACCATCATTGTCTGAACGTATCGTGTTTGCTGGGATAGCAGCAACTGTAGTATGCTGCCAGCAAGTCAACGTCACGTATGTGAAACAGCCAATATGAAACTGTACGCTTCTGTGTGTACACCATTGTACGATCCACAAAACATCTAAAATAATTTCACTAAAATAATTATGAATACTACTTATCAATGATACCAATTATCTTCTTCGCTTAATATAGGCCTTCTCATTGAAATAAGTAATGGATTTTCAATCTTGTGGGTGAGTATTGGGATCACCATTATTTCACCTGACATGTGGGCGAAAGTTATTTTGAAATCCATAGCCCAGACAGTGGGCTAAGGCTAAGAAAGAAGCCTGTATTGATTGTCATTAATCAGGTAGAAATGTAGTCTGGGTTTGCTCTCTTAGAACACGGCTCACAAATCATAAGCTGACTCTGTGGCTGTACAATAGACAGCCTGGGGTATAACACACACAGACCGCAAAACACGACACACCAACCCAATGCTGGGCCAATGCCGGTTCAGCGTCGTAGACGATTGACCGACATTGACCAGCATCGAATCAATGCCCTGTGTTCGCGCTGGCAGTCTTTCATTTTTCAAATAGCAAACGATTTGCCGATGCTGGATGAAAACTGGGCTTATAACTTACAAATCGTGAAAGCGTTCAGACAACGTTTTCAGATTTTATTTGCAGGTAATAGACAAAACGAACACCACATTTACCGAGAAAAAACGCGACGCTGACCCAATGTTGGTTTAATGTTGGCCCACCGTCGCAGACGGTGGGCTAATATTTAACCAACACCGGGTCAGCGTCTCTTGTCAACACTGTACTGGTAACGCTGGCACAATGTTGTACATGGCAAGTTAACACTGAAGCAACGTGTGTCATTCTTAGGTTGTAATGCATTTTTATGTATGGATTTATAGAATGACGTATACCAGCAGCAGATGGGGTTACAGGCGAGATAATATACTGTGTGAAAACTCGGAGAGAGTCATCTCTCTGACGTTACACACTCAATAGTCTATAGAATTGGTCCAATGTTGGCTCAATGTTGGGACAGTATTGCAGACGTTGTTTTCTGGGAGAGCACATTCAGCAGGCTGCAAAGCGAGTCTCATCACTAATACAATCAAGAACAGGCAAAAATAGCAATGATGCATATGGCAATAATTGGACGAGCTCTAATTATAAACTACGATATTTCCGTCATAAATCAACACTAGTTTGATCGGAACCTGTGAGGTTTGCTGGCACGCTGAGCGACTGTATAACACAATCACTACAGGACAAATAATATGCTGGCTCACACGGGGATCGCCAAGAGATAAAGTTGGCGTCCATGTTACATTACGCTCGCAATGGAACAAAGCCAATACACGCTGCTTCCAATTTATACGGCGACACCACGTTATGAAACACGTTGAAACAATGATGATTTAAAGTTGAGCCAGCGTCTGCGACGCTGGTCCAACATTAAAACACCATTGTTTCAACGTGTCGTGTTTGCTGGGATATAACTCCACAGAATGAGCTCGCATATATATATATGAGGTGGCGACAGAATATAGAGTTGTAAACTCGTGGCAGGTGAGCCGCTCTAACACCCTGTAGTCTGGAGGTATTTGTCCGGACTCTGGATCCCGGCTGGGGAGGACGGTCCACAGAATGAGGTTGTGAGTACAGGGGGCTGGGGACATGGGAGCCTGGCCTGCTCGGCACATCTTCACGTGTCAAGCCCTGTGCCGTCACACAAGGACATTCCATTCCGCTCTGCAAAGTCAAAAGACGATAAGCAGTTACTGCCCTTTGGGTTTACACGGCAGTACACTGTACTTCCTAAGCATAGTACCATAGAGCATGGAGTTAATAAAGTTATTATTAAGTCTATGATCGTACCAAGCACCAGACACAAGATGGCGTCTACTGCTACTAGGATCTCATATGACGTTCCATTTAATATACACATTTTCCAAGAGTATGCAGACGAGATTTTAGTATCCCTCCCCTTTCAGAGAACAAATCCATGTACAAATTAGTGACCAATCACAGTCTGATCTCACTTATTTTGATTGAGACATTCCTGTTAAAAAAAATGAACCCATTACCAGACTGGGAATCGCAGGCACTGCGATTCCCAGTCTGGTAATGGCTTCAAATTTCAACGCGTAAACACGGAGCACTCCCAAGTGACACGCCTTAAACGGGGGATGTGTTATTAATTTGCCGGCGTGGGGAGGTATTGAGAACGGGTCCCGGGGGGCTGGGGAAGGGGGGTGGGCTGGGGAGTTATAAATCAGACCAGGTGACGTTTCTCACACAAATCACACCCGGGGTTGGCTACCAGCACCGCTGATAAATTATGTATACCGCACTCTGGATGCGTCAACACCTGCATCTTCAGCAGTATTAGAAATCCTGATGTAGTGCTGGACTGGATAGTTCTGACTGCACGGTATGGCGAGCAACCGAGCGGGACTGCAAGGTGGAATCAAGGATACTAGAACAGAATCAACTGTGATTATTCATAAAGCTGGGTACGAAAACTAGAACAGCATGAGCGAAACCCATAAATATTCATACCATAGGTTTATCTACGTGAGCAGAACTACTTGCTTTCTCGTGTAACCTTGGCTTGAAAAATTGATGTCAAAGACGCTAAACGTTGGAATCCTTCATGCCACCCAATACTCCCTTAGTAACCGAGATATCGAGTGTAATTACTGCACGGTTCGATCATCTGCATCGTTAATTTCACACATGTTCTAATTTTCACCGAATTTGGCATTTTATACTAGATCTAGCTTCTGTTCTTATGTTAAAGAGTGGAAAGTAAGTAAATACAAATATATGCACGCGTTGACTTCACTGCCTAAAACATGATATGCATGCTTCACTGTCCAGCACTTAATAAAAAGAGCACAGTGGTTAGAGGTGACAGGGCAGTACGTGCATCTACAATCTACACCCGCACCCTTAACCTGACACCGAGCCCTGTTATGGCACGGGGGCTATGGCATGGAGCCGTTTTATTCCATGGGGGCATTCATGGGGCCAGATACGGAGCATTGCCACAGACAGGTCCAGCGTAACGGGACGCCAGACGGCTGTGAGGGTCAGGAGCAATACTGCGGCGCAAAGCCAGAAGGCAGCAGCTGCTTACTTTCCAAGTAAGCAGATGCTGCCTTCTGCCTTTGCAGGGCGGCAATAGGACATCGTCCATGCAGGCCAGGCAGCACGGTGTCGCCAGATCAAACAACCTGCCCCCGAGGGGAATTCTGATCAGCCTGGGGCAGCAATTAGGCTAAATGAGG
The DNA here is from genome assembly GCA_964017125.1 of Flabesymbios commensalis. Classification (NCBI taxonomy): domain Eukaryota; kingdom Metazoa; phylum Annelida; class Polychaeta; order Terebellida; family Flabelligeridae; genus Flabesymbios; species Flabesymbios commensalis. The sequence continues at coordinate 34,196,196 of OZ024903.1, forward strand.
TAATAGACGGCGCGGCGGTCGCCATCCTCAGTTGCCGACTGGACACACGTCACATCGATGCTGGGACAGCGTCCGCAGCGTTGGCCCGGCACTGCCCCGTCGTCCCTACCGGTCAGTATACGTGCGTGGTGTGTAGGTATCCACTTTAAGAGTATCTCCAGGGAGACGGGACAAGGGCACCCAGAAAATACGAAGCATTGATCCACTGTTGTTTTAAAGCTGGCCCGCCGTCTTCGACGTCGGCCCAACATTAAAACAACAGTGGATCAAAGGCTTGTGTTTGCTGGGCAGTGGCAGGACAGGACAACAATGCCCAGCAAACCCAAAAGGCAGTAACTGCTTACTTGTGAAGTAAACGTTAACAGTCTTCTGGCTTGGCACCGTATAGGAATGTCTCCCTACCTGACAGCATGCAGCCAATAACACGGATAGACAATAAATCTCAGAGACCTATCATTGATGACAGGTCCACAACCAAAAACGCTCTCATCTCAATCTAATTAATCGGACTGCTATAACCCCCTCACAAGTAATTAGCATCATCAGTGTACATCAACACTTACATTTTCCTATTTTCAAGACAGACAGACAGACAGACGACATTTTATTGACAGAAAGGAAGTCATTACATACTTATTTGTCATGTGCCGAGGTGGTTTCAGATTTTTAAATACTATCCAAGTGGCTTATTGTTTGTAGATAAAGAAAAAAACATAGACAGTTTGATTGATATTACTGGGTCCAACACCACTCTTGAGTGGCGTCCTTAAATTAATTTCATGAAATTTGACTACGGAATACAGAAAGCCTTTCGCTTACAAATCGCTTGCATGTTGGAGACGAACGCGGACACTGGCCTGGGGTATTTACTCCGTATAGGCCTACATGTATTAACCATCTCTTTAACAGGTTTTAGCCAGATGGTCTATTTGTAATTGCATGTCGTCCTCGCTCATTACAGCCTCATTAGCTGATTATTATGCCGTGCCTCATACACGGCATTGGGTGAACGTCCATTATTTGCTGGATAGTTACTAATCACACTCCATGTACACACGCCGAATGAATGGATTCCCAGTATAAAAAAGAAACATTTTTTTAACATTTTGTACAATGTTGGACCAACGTCGAAGCCGTTGGGTCGTCGTTGTATAAAAGTTATACAAATGTTTTGTGTTTGCTGGGGTTACTATACGTCCTTCCCGGCTAATTCACGTTTTAGTCGTCTTAGTTTAGGCTGAGTACACCGGAGAACGTATGTAATCAGACAGTGGTGTATAAACCATGTAACTCTGACACTAATCTCACACAGTGGAGTATAGTACCGCAAAGTCACAAGATAATAACTGTTTTCTTGCAAAGTAAGCAGTTACTCCCTTCTGGTTTTACACGATATCACTGGGCGTTCTCACGAACCCATCAACCATTAAATAACCAATGTTGGTTTAATGTTGGGCAATCGATGCAGATGGTGGAACCCAGCAAGCACAAAACATTTTTTATAACATTTGTACAATGTTGGGCCAACGTCGAAGACGTTGGGCCGTCGTTGTACAAATGTTTTAAAAATGTTTTGTGTTTGCTGGTAATCAGGCCCAGCATCAGTAAGTTTCGTGTATAAGCCTACTACAGAACCTCACGCACAAAAAAGGGGTTTCCTACAGAAGTCATGGCGGAAAACGATTTTTTCCACGCTTAGAATACTTCCTGTGCTTCAGATAACAAGGTGCATGGTCTACATATAAATCGCGGGTCACTCCAGTCAGTCCCGTAAACTTTACGACGTCAAGTAATTTTAGATTATCCCAGCTTCAACAAATTATTATATTATATTTGTAGCACAAAGTGAACATAAACGACAATACATAAACGACAATACATAGCAAACAGACCGTATTTTGCATAAATCATGGGCCAATGTCGACGAGTCGGGGCCTTGGAACTGTGAAAACTCCAGTAATTGAGTTATTTGCTATTTGACGACATGATGAAGGTGGAGAGTCACTTGTCCATCACAATTCAGTATATGAGACGCCAATATTTCAGGGTAGTACACAGCTTATTGTAGTGCTGACCACACAGGTGTGAAGTATTGGGATTGCTAGGTCATTGTTAGTACCAGGACGTCATACAGTCACGTCTCTGTGCCAAACCCCCAACTTCAAGAGGCGATAGAACGTGTGTGAAGAGGCATACAAACAAACGACAACTGATAGAGGCCGGTGTGTCTCCCTCACTAATGTACAGAACAGGTAATCAAATCATGTCCTCACATTACCCTACACAAATTTGAGTTTATTTTGTCGTTAATTAATGTTTGCAAAGACTTTTTTTTGCTTCATTCTCATTACAATATCCCATGACATTCAAGATAAAAGCAGTGATACGATTTAAAAGCTGCAATTTGTTAGTTATCGTTACAACATGTTTTTTTAATCAACAGGGGTTATATAGGAGCTCTAACAAGAACATTGAGATCAAGTAAACTATCCATATCTCGAGATCATGGCTGAAAGTCCCATTTTATTCACCAGTGACCAAAAGTCTGGAATCTTCGAAAAAAACTCATTCCCTGTTGGTGTTGTAATTGAAGTTTTTTTGATGTACGTCACACCATTGCAGACAAGGCGTGAATCTGTGACACTGTTCCGATACTTTTGAGGGCATAGCACCATTAACAGCCACCCGGCAATGGACACCTTCTCCAGTCTGGCGGCGCTGTATCGTGTCTCCCATAGGACCAGTAACATTATTATAGGCCCACCGGGAGTAAAAACAGGAGATGAACATTAAGGATGACTTGAACCACGCTTGGCTCAACCTGCCACCCCAGCGTTTACTACCCAACAATCTGTCACCTTCCAAGATGGATGCAACCTCTTATATATGGCTATATTCCCTCACACCAAACAGAGACGTTGACACAGTGCTGGGGTAATGATGGGCCAGTGTCGTAGACACTGGCCCATCATTACCCCAGCACTGTGTCAACGTCTCGTGTTTGCTGGGATAGCACGTCCATTATTGATGGCCACCAAGCAAACAAGATATTTGATCCAGCGTTGGTTTAAGGTTGGACCAGCGCCGTAGACCATGGCCCAACAATAAACTAACGTCTCGTGATTGCTATGAAAAACCTCGTTACAGGGTGCATGTACCCTTTCCATACGACACACATCATGATATGTTTTTCTGGAAAGAATATCCAACATATTTGAACTTAAATATGATTAGAAATTCAATATCGCAGATTTAACCTTTGGCTAAACACTCAGCTTGACAGCAGCAACCGGGCGGCTAAATATTTCTACATCAGATTGATCTTGGCCGTGTTGACACTGCCATCGAGTGTGCGCTGGTGGTGTCTAAGGGAGTGTGGCAAACCTGGCTGATGAATATTTCATCGCTCCTTATTTACAGGCCGTCTGCATTCGGATGGGATCCCGTCAAACGCTGACGATAACTGCTGTAAAGATAGCCGTTCACGCCAAAGGGCATTCTCGTCTCCCATCACGACACGCTGCCGCGTCTCCCCCATATTGTCTGCAGAAATCCCGACAGGAAAACAAGACAATGCTCAAAGCTGCACCGATGTCACATGAAGTTAGATCAGCATTGAATTTAAGCCTTGATTGCACTGGAAAACAATTACCCAGCAAACACGAGACGATAATCCAATGCTGGGTCAATGCTGGTCCAGCGTCGTAGACGGTGGACCAACATTGACCCAGCATTGGGTTATCGTCTCGTGTTTGCTGGGTAAGCGGACACATGGCATCTCGCCTGGATATCAAAATTAAATGATTTGCGAGAAATTGTAAAAAATATTTTAATTTATTGCTGCAAAATTGGAATATACCTCTAGAACACAACCACTTCCAAAATAGCATCGTAATTGAGAGATATTTTAAATCGAATCCATCAGTGGATAATAATAAAGTGGACAATAATTAATTGTCAGAGAATGTCATTATTCTCGTATGTAGATGCAGCTTTTGGCCACCCACTAACAATGTTATTGTCTGGCTTCTTCTTCTGCTTAGTAAGGCTTGCAGCGCGTGTCTTTGTCTTGGATACTGCTCGCAGGTGACCATGTATACCTGTAACTGACCACTAGTGACCAGTGGGTGACCGCTCAGGTGTCCTGCAGGTGTACAGCTGATGAGACGTGATCATAGCGAGAGCATCGCTCCCTGGACGATACATCAGCTATTTATTACTCCCAGTCGTCACATTAACCCTTGGAGCGCTGAATTGTTCTCGTATAGACCACGGAGACCAAAGGGTTTTTTCAATTTGAAATAATCATAAATGTCTTGGTTAGCTCTTTTCGTTTCTTTTGAATAATTGTGTTATGGGTCCACGGCCTTTATAAATATTTTCCTCTTTCAGTGCGGGCGTCGTCTTTCGGTCCCCGCGCTGAAAGGGTTAAGCCGACTGAACAATAATAAGCTCGTCTTCCCAGTTAACACCAAATGATGGGTTATTGCTGAGCCAGCGCTGGCCCAACATAAACCCAGCATTGGGTCAGTTGGGAATGCTCCGTGCAAGAGTAAAATAAATGTCAATACAATCGCATCATCATGTAGTTTTATATGAACGTCATCCCAGCAAACAAAACATTTTGTATAACATTTATACAACGTCGGCCCAACGTCTTTGACGTTGGCCCAGCATTGTATAAATGTTATACAAATTGTTGTGTTTTATGGTATGTTGCATTTTGTAAAGACCGTCACTGGTGATTTTATTTTCATATATTTTGCTCCCTTAAGCTTCTTTCTATCTGTAATAACTCCCAAATATTATTCAGACGCTAAGAAAATAGTCACTTTGCTACGTGTCTGAGCAGATGAAGGCGCTAACGTTGGCGTTGAATGCTGGCTTATTTGCTGTGGGGGACTGTGTATACATAACGCTTGCCCATTTACGCAAACCAATACACACTTCTTCAGAACGAATTGCTGCAAATAAAACCTTTCACTGAATTCCTACAGCTGTTTGGTTGGGATATAGACAGAATCATCTGACAGGGTTTGGACGGATAATGGTGTTGACTTTCACAGGAGCTGTTTACATGATTTAATTCTACCCCTCCCCCCCCCCCTTATTTTATGCCGGATAATGTACAAATAGTAATTTTTCCCAGAGACAAAACATTGCGAAATCCGTTATTCTGCACACAAAATAAATAAATGTTTTTTTTTATTTCAGTATACGTATGTAGGATATTAACAATTTTTTTAGTGATTTAATACTTTAATCATTTGTTTGCAATGAAACTTCAGCCACAAAATAACAGATTTAAGCAGAGATTTGGTGGCTGGAGTTTCACACCGACAAATGGTAAAAACACTCAAGCACTGGGAATGATAAATAACCTTTCATAGAACACAATCCTCCAAGAAAATTATCACGCCAGGCGCCACTTTCAGGGTACAGAGAGCAAAATATCAGCACCAAGCTGTCCAGTTCATACAAAAAGCGACAAGAAATCTATAGAGCGCCGCCGAGCCCATCTAGTGTTTCACCAGCATTTGCTCGATTCGGCTTTCCAGTTTCCACTACAAAGAAGTCCCAAGATATGCTAGCCATTCTGGACCAATCAATTGGCGGTGGTCCAAGACCCACTGTCAGTTGCTTGCCTTTGTCATGTGGGGCAGCTTCTCGCACAAATAGACAGCCACAAGAGAGGCAAAGAACTGACAGCAATGTGATGATCAATACTACATGCCGCAACTGGCCGTGCCATGCCACATTACACTAGTACAATCAACATTACAACATCCCACTTGCCAAGGATAAACTAATCCTGACAACATCTTTTTTCAGTCTTGGTAATTTACCAAGTCCAACTCCAAAGCAGCACATTCTCACAACATTTCAGTCATTCATACCAAGACTATCTGTTGAAGACAACGACTTGAGACGCTAATGGAAATTATATAGAATGGCCACAGCGGGTTCTGAATGCTATATTAATGTATGCCGATGGGATCGACCAAAACAATTAAATGATCGGTGGACATGAATTATACAGCTACTGTTAATTTGCTTCACTGCCAAGGCGAACAATTTAGCAGTCACTGCGAAGAAGGTGCCAATTCTGGGCTGCTTTTTGGTTTTCGTTAAATGTCGAAGACCTTATTAAATGCAGTAAACCCGAAGACGCCAGACAGCTAAGGTGAAGCTGTTTCCAAGCACAAACAAAAGAACAAAGAGCCAGAGATTAGCACTTGATATTCTACACTGCGCACATAGTTATGGTTGACTGACTTACTGCTAGTCTGGCTTTGTGTGGGGAGACTCAGAGAGAGAGTAAAGGCATATCCCAGCTAGAATCTCACCTTAACTATCTGCTGTCTTTACATGGGGCCAACACCGGGGATGTCGCACCAACACGGAGATCAGACCGGCACAATACGTGGCGACTAACATGTAGAAGAATAGGAGCAGCCAGACTTGCCATACATAACATGTACACTGGCTGCACCAATAAACCCCGACAAAGAGAGACAGCACTATAGATAGTAGAAAGCCAGCTTAGTAAACGACCACACTGGCCGACGCTGCCTTCCAGCTTTCTACTCCAACAGTCAGTCATAAAATGTGTAAATCTGGACTTTATGTTGAATTTCGTTTATTATCAAAAAACTGAAATCGCAAACAGATTTATTTTTTATCCTATAGTTACGTAACTGTGTATCTCTCTTTAAATTTGCGCCAGCAGAATCCTATCAGATATGGCGCAATATGAATATATTGTTAACATTATGAACGCTCGGGAAACCGCATACTTGTCTGTCTATTAAAGCATTAAACAGACATAGGATCAACGACTGATCAACTCGTAACGAGCTACACTTTCCCAAGCACAAGACATGCAGTACACACAAACTCATAAATCGTCAGCTTGTGTGGAACATCAATTTGAAGGAATAACTGCACAGAGCACGTAGAGGCCACCTCTTGTAGACTCTTGTCATGCTCAGGAAAACCACTCTTGCTAAACAGAAACTAGATTTCATGTCACCAGCTGGTGCTATGGAGTGACGCACGTGTTTAAGTGCAGGCTGGCGGGCTGGATGTAGACGCCATTACCGCTGCCCTCTACTACATGTACACTTACAATATCTCCTCTTCACAATTCCGTCATCAGTCAAAAAACATACAACAGGCATGGAGTGACAGGTGCGAGAACTTGACAATCAGTACAATTGTTTTTTTTCCAAGTGATCGGGTTTCGTAATCCACAAAACATAGATATGTGCCAGTGTAACATAATAATGTAACAAAATGCAAGTTAAGTTGGGAGAATGCTCATTATAGTTCACATTTGGTTTTCAGTGCGTCATTTACGAATTTGCATGCGTTTCAGTACTTAGTAATAATTATAGGCAGGCATTTAGAAGGAACAGTTACCTATTTGTGTATATATATATATATATAGCGGTTTGTCTTGATGGAGTATCCAGGAAATAAAGTTACCAGTCTTTGCTGTCCGTGACTTAGTCTTGTCTACCGGCAACGACTCCATCACACCACTTCACCCACGTGAAATGCAAACACCATCCGTTCCGAGCAAATAATACATAAAACTATGGGTAGAGGGACGCCAAGTCAGTACATGAGAATAACATATATATAGTAATGTAGTATTTTTTCATACAGTCTATTTTTTTTACGTAAACGGACAAAGATACTTTCTCGTTGTCAATATCGATGAGAGCCTGTGATCCCTTTGGCAAAAATGTGGTGGCAGAGATAGAATCTGCCTAATCTGTAAAAACCTGCTTAAATACACAGATACGCACTATCTATTCAGTATCACCAGAGAGTAATTCTATGAATAGATGTGCAATATTGTTTTGCAATATAACCTAAACGAGAGCGCACGAAAACAATAATTGGATGGGTTACTCCAAGTTCGAGGACATGGTACAGTGAGCATCTTACATGTAAAGTAATCAGTTACTGTCTCTTGGCTTTGCATGGCAGAATGGCTACGCCATTTCGTGCGTAGCCTTGTCAGTGTGTTCCTACTGACCGAGGACAGAAGAATAGAGAATGATGACCATGAACGGTGGACTACAACCACAAGAATGGTAACGGAGGCGACCTGCAGACTCCAGATGGCATATATATGCCATCTGGAGTCTGCAGGTCGTCTCCGTTACCCTCCTTGTGGCAAGGCTTGCCATTAATCAGGATTGCCGCTAAATACACCGGCGACCAGAAGCCTGCAATTGTCTGGCGGAGGTCTGCCCAGGGGCCCAGCGCTCACAGAGGAGTCCAGCCGTCCGCCGGCCGAGTCTTTATATAATCACTCCTACAGGATGGGGTGCAGCGGAAATTGACTGCCTTACCCTCTCCAGAGGGCCATTCCTTATCCCTGCCAAACACTTCTCATAGAGTCTTTAACCTGCCGCAATTGGGTGGCAGAGGACTGCGTTAATGACATTCTGACCACCTCGAACAGGACCGTGGCTTGCTGAGCATATTCTATTACGGTACATCACTGTATCAATATGCTCGAGAAGTCAGTATTTAACCAGTATGATAATATGCGAGGTGAAAATGGAATGAATGGGGTTTTAGGCCATCTTTGTGCACATATAGGCTAAACTGGACAAGGAGAGCCTCCTGAGGATGGCGAGATGAATGAGGTGACACTGCCCTCTAGACCGAGACACAGGATTCGAAATTCGAGCCCTGGCTTTTTGAGGCAATAGACAATAATAGACAATAGACAATAATTTATTCAAACTCTGGCCGGGGTGGCATGGAGTGAAATATATATGAAATTAAACAATACATCTTTTATACACATAATTATAAAGATTATAAACAATAACAGAAAAAATACAATGTAAGCAGCAATCAAATGTAAAGATCAAAAATATTGAAAGATTCTTTTAAATATTTAACTAATTTTTTAATCACATTTGGATTTTGACTTGACATAATGTTTTTAAACTTTAAAACGTTTGGTCGTTGGTGACAATATTTGGGTAGAAATTGGTTTCTTATTTCAGACAAGATTGAACATTCTAAAACAAAATGAAATTCATCACATAGTGTGTTGTTATTACAAAAAATACATATTCTATTGATTCTTGGTGTGTTTGTGTAACGTCCGACTTCAATGGGTAGCTTGTGGTTACAGGTTCTAAATTTACAAAATGTTTTTCTTTCGTACAATGGTAAAAAACAAAGATAATTTTCGAATTTAAATTCCGTCTTAAAAATACGATACAAAGTACATTTACTAGATTCGTTTATCTCATTTCGCCATTGTTGTTCGTATTGGTCTTCTAATCGTTGTTTGATGACCATATGAAAATTAGAAAGATTACCACTGTTGTTTTGAGGCATTACAAACATATTGGAAAAACCAGTATGGTCTAGTATATGTTTAATAGTGTCTAGCCATTTAGAGGATAATGTCCTATTATCGGAGTAGTGACAAAGTAAATTATAAAAGCGGCTTGACAACTTGTTCTCGTCGTCTGACACTAACTTACACCAAAAAGAAATCATTCGAGTTTTAATATATACAGAAAGTGGAAAGCGCCCAGTCTCTCCGTAAACCATACAACTAGGTGTTGACTGTTTGAGACCTAATACATACTTTAAATATTTGAGGTAAAGTCTATCTAAAATTAAAAAGTTTTCATATCCCCAAACTTCACAGCCATACAACAGAATTGGCAAAATCAATGAATCAAACAGTTCTAGCTGTAAGTCAATGGGTAGATCGAGCTCTTTTGATTTCTTCAATAATGCAAACATAGCTTTTCTAGATTGCACTACTAGGTGTGTTTTGTGACGAACAAACGAACCATTGTAATTAAAAAATACACCTAGATACTTAAATGAATCAACAATTGATATATTTTTCCCGTTCAGTTTAAAGTTAAAATTACCTCTGTATCTAGCCTTTGAAAAAATGACAATTTCTGTTTTTTCTGTATTTATACTTAATTTCCAACATTTGCAATATTCTGCCAAACAATTTAGTGATTTTTGTAAGCCTTTAGGAGTTTCAGAAAAAATAACTGTATCATCTGCATATAATAATATTTGTATTTTTAGATAGTTGTCAAACACATTATCGGACAAGGAGAGGTTTTTAACATTATTGTATTTTAAGAATGACTCTAAATCATTTAGGTACAAAGCAAATAACAGCGGCGATAGGCTTTCCCCTTGTCTAACACCGGTGTAACAGTTGAAATATGCTGATTTATTATTGTTTAATTGTACACAAGATTTAACATTATCATATATATTTCTAACAACATTGAAAAGCTTTCCGGTAATGCCAAATGAAATTAATTTTATCCATAAACCTGACCGCCAAACGGTATCGAATGCTTTTTTAAAATCGATAAAGGCACAGTAAAGTTTTTTCTTTTTGCTAAAGAAAATATCAATTAGGGATTTTAGTGAGAAAACATGGTTTAAAGTTGAATAACCTTTTCTAAATCCTGTTTGATTTTCTAGTAAAATGTTATTTAAATTTAAAAAATTATTTAACCGCAGGTTAATTATTGCTGTGAAAAATTTCCCAAAGCAACTTAACAAACTTATTCCTCTATAATTTCCGGGGTCATTAGTGTCTCCTTTCTTTTTGTAAATAGGGATAATATTTCCCAATGTCCAGTCTTGCGGGATATTTCCCGTTTCTAAGACATAGTTAAAAAGACATTTGAAAACGGGGAGCAAAAGCCCTATAGTGGAACGAATATATTCGTTTATGACTCTATCATCACCACATGCTTTATTGTTTTTTAAAGATTTTACAGCTTGTAATATTTCTTCTTCTGATATTTCTTTATCTAACTCAAGAACAGAACGCGTGTTGTTATTAATTTGCATTTCAGGGTATGTGGATTCTTCATTAAGAAATTTAAAATGTTCATAAAAGGAATTTATATCTGGTACATTTTTACTAGCTTTTTTATTTTTTGAATTCAAGAGATTCCAATAATGTTTAGGATTTGAAGATTTTAATCCTCTTAGTTTTTGTTCAAAAATTTTCTGCATTTCTTTTCTAGCTTTCCGCATTTCTAATTTATACTTTTTACTACACTCTTTCATATTCTGAAAGTTTTGTGTCGTTTTAGACCTTCTATAAAAGTTTTTACTATTAACATATGTGACTCTCTGTTGTTTACATTTGTCGTTAAACCAACGTTTCTGTTTGGAATTTTTATTCACGTAGCTCTTCTTGACTTTAAAAGTCTTAGACGCACTGTTTTCCCATAAAGAGGAAATATCTGTAACGATCTCATTAACATTTACATCGACAGAATTAAATTTTTTTAATATTGCTTCTATTTTTAAATTATCAATAGCTTCAATAAATTGTTTTTTTTTACAGTTATCCCATATGTACATATTCTCATTGTTATCTTTGGTGTCTGTAAAAGGATTTTCAGATATAAACTGTGGAACTACATTATACAGGTGTCTGGCTTTTAATTCGAAATGGGTCCCACGGTGTATATCCGAAAATAAAGGATCAAAGTCTAATATGTTGAATTTTGAGCAATTAGAAAGAAGGTATGGTGAGCCAATACAATAGTCAATAACGCTATTCTTAGTTGTTGTAAATTCGCCTGTTAAATTGTCAGAGCCTATTCGACCATTAAACATATATATGGACGATGATTTGCAAAAATCTAGTAACCGATTACCATAATTATTACAATTTTTGTCTAAGGATGCTCGCGTTTCTGGAATAGAAAATGATGTTAAAGTATCTCCGTTCAATACGGGATTATCAGTGTCAACGGATATATCATTAGGATACATAAAATCTACATATGAAACATCTGACTGATTTGCAGTCCTTGAGTTGAAATCACCCATTAATAAAACATAGTATTTGTTATCGGGATTTATATAAACCAGATCCAAAGACAAATCGTCAAATAAACCAACATCACTGTATTTGGAGCCTTCGGGTGGTATATAAACAGCTCCACATAACACATCCTTATCATAACCAAATATACTCTTACTGATTAAAAACCATAAACAAGCTGGGTTTTCTGATGGACACAATTTCGTTTTGTCTTTGAATATGGCACGCGCAAATATTGCTATTCCGCCTGAACGGTGAACAGGTAATTTTTGTCTATTTTTATATAACATGAAATACCCAAGTTTATCTAACTTGTCGGATAATACTTCCGTATCAATATCGTTACATTTTGTTTCTGTCAGTACCACAAAATCATATTTCAGTAAATTATCTTCAAAGTCGGGAGTATGGAATTTAGAGTTCAATCCACATATATTAATGACATAAAACTTAATGTCATCAGGTGGTGGGTGTTCTGTACAGACTTGTGGTGCACAATTGGGTTTGTGCTGTACCCCTGGCCTGTCCTAGGCTGTTAATAAGAAATTGTCCAAGCCAAAGTCTTTATAGTTGACCGAATTTTCGCCCAGCTTAAATAGGTCATCAACCGTTTCTATGGTAACGGGATAACCCCTTTCAGTCTGTGATTTCAAAAAACATAAAATCCTACCATCAGAGGTGGTGGCCTTCTCAACATTAGCATGTTTCCTGGCAAATGCGAATAGGCGTGCACGCAGTCCTGTTAGGTCCTCATTAACATAAACACGATCGTAGGGTTCTTTACCTGCTAGGTTTTTCTTGTTCTTAAGAACTTTGGTCTTAATGTTTCTGCTCACGAACTTGCAGAGCACCGGCCTGTTGGCTACTGGTCTCCCATTCCGCCTTTTCGCTCCAATACGGTGGCCCACAGAGATGTCACTGGCTGCTATGTCTCCCACTCCTGTATCCCGACAGAGTGTCAGAAGCTTTTCTGTCAGTTCTTCATTTGTCTCACCCTCATTCTCTATTAATCCATGAATTCTCAGTGTCTCGCGTCGGGAATATTGTTCGAGTGCATCGTTTTCATATTTTAAAAGTAGCTGCTGTCTTTGCACTTTTTCTGTAATTTTATTAACAGATTGCTTGGCCTTTTCTTCTATTTTCTCCTCTATACTATTAAGGAAGCCTGCCATGGCAGCCTGTATAGCCGTAGTGATAGCTGTGGTGAGCGCGGGCATCAGGCTGTTCACAATGCTTGTTGTGAGTTGATGGTGAACTGTGTCAGGCACGGGTGTGCACGTGCCACTATTATTCGGATGGTTTGCTCGATTTTTCTCCTGTTTCTTGGCAGAATTATGGATTTGCTGAGCTGTGAATAATGATGGTGGTGGCGGTACTCCAAACCCGAATGCCTGTCCGGTACTAGATCCCTCACCAGCGTTATTTTCGTTAGAAACTGGCTGAGCTGGGTTGGGCCTGCCTAAAGCTTGAGTGACAGTGTCGGCGATAAGTTTGCTCAATTTCTCATTGTCCATTGTAAAAGTTTCTTCTTGATTTGCTTCAGGATAAGGTGACAGTAAATCAAACCTGGCCGATTTAGTTGGTTGATTTGGAGATTGGGACTGGTTACTAGAGTTACTGCCAGCCCGTTGACGTTTATTTGGTCTGCCTTTACGACGCGTCATTTGCTCTCACACTATGCCAGTCTGTGTGTATCACACCCCGTGGATCAGGGTTAATCCTTTGTTCAGGTAGAAGCATATGGCGATATCAGGAGAAAATAGCAGTGTTCAAATACAAAACCTCAAATAAAACACACATTTTGACGAATATTAAATCAACTCTGTAACATATTGTTTCCTTATAGTGTTGAAATTGAAATAGTTCACTTGGTGTGCGAATTCACATACGTATAACCATTTAAAATATACTTTTTCTTCAGGCTGTGGAAACACACGTCTGACCTCTCTCGCGACCACCGGTTTAACCGTGGCCGAGCAAGCTACCTCTCGGCCACGAAGGCTCTTCACAATATTTAATTTTTACGAGTGAGCCAGAAAAAAAACATTTTGCGAGGTACCAACAAACCCGAGAAGTTTACCCGATGTTAGTTTATTGAGAACGCTGGATGTTTACGTTGGCCAAGTATTCACATGACAGAAGTCAGCCAACTTTGCCAAACGTTACAGGAATCCGTTGAGCATTTGGCTGATCCTTGGCTCATCACAGAGCCGGGCTTTGGCCACGAGGGAACGGCGGGATGACATCTGCTCAGCGGCAGACAGTGCGCTTTATCAGGCGCCGCGGTGCAAACATCTCATCACCCGTAAATACGCTGCTTCCTTTATAGTCAACTGGGGCTGATCCATTTGCCGGCGAGTTTCTGCTCCAGCGATTCAAGATGTCCTATGGAGAACAATCCATCTTGTCACGTGTCATGACCGTGCCAAAAATGGCCTCGCTTCCAATTATGAGACACAAGATTTATATATGTGCGAGGGCACGCGAGGCGACACCGTGGCTCGGGTACTACACGGCGCGCTCACTGGTGTCAAGTCTAAATGAGGTGTGATTGCATCCTGCAGAGTTTAGGCGGAGCATTACAGCACCGGGGATAATTTGTCCCAGAAAAATTGTGCAGCAGTTTAGCAGCCTTGCATGCACATGCTAAACTATTATCCTGCATCCAAAAAACTGCTACACCCACATATTATTGTGTTGCATTCCGAGCAAACACGAGACATTGATCCAAGGCTGGTTTAATGCTGGCCCGCCGTCTACGACGTCGGCCCACCATTAAAACAACATTGGATCAACGTCTCGTGTTTGCTGGGGGGGGGGGGGGGGTGAGGGGTTCGCAAAAAGTGTTAGAAAACAGCTCCGCTACACCAGACAAATTATTCCCTGGAGCACCAAAACATGTCAACAATGTCCTGCTGAATTGATTGTCACTATTCTTCATTTATTTCAAGTTGGCTGACGAATTTCCAGCATTATAGCATAAATTTATAGCATAAAATATTTATATTTATGACAAATCAACTTATCCCAAATTGACTACACAACTGTGTCACAAACTTGGGTTAACGCTGTGACCTGAAAATAGAATTGGACAAACTTGGGTTTTTTGGATCTACAATCTCGTCTAAAGCCGTTTTTAGTCTTTCTGTTTGCCCATCAAAAAAGAAAATTTTTGTAGGAGAATTTGAAAAACTGGAATATCTTTTGATTTAAATGATAGATTTGCGCTTTAATATATAACATGTTTTGTTGAACTATCATTCTAGTTTTATTGTCCCTGAGTGTGGGCGCAGCTAATTCTGGCGGCAAAAGTTTAATTGCCCCGAATCCAGGTCTGATGGGTGCTCGTTCATCAGGGTAATTGTGCACGTGCGGAGGTTAAGAGATGCCGCGCTCACTGAGAACGTGAGGCCGATGACATCTCTACCCGCCAAGAGGAAATGGGAATGGAAGGCACCCTTCACGTGGACATGGATTGCAGCGATCCATTTCCTCAGGAGTAGATGTGACAAGGATGTGTTTCTGCGTGTTTAATAATGGCAGCCCAATATAGACCAGTCACACATTCAATGATAGATCAGGCTTTCACTAAAAGCTTCATCCATCAACGACCTCTCTCTCTGCACACGATATATGTCCTGTCATATACTACGCCTGTGGAAATTTAATTATATTTCCCAGGTTTTAGTCATTCAGCCTTTGTTTCAAGTGCCGTTCGCTTTTAAACTAAATTGTCTGCAAAATACTTCACCAGAGGGCGCCACCCACATAAAGTACCCACACTGTGACATCGGTCCCAGACCATGATGCACAGTATTCATCCTTACTCACTGAACGAGATACTTTAAGCCTATAAGAACTGTTGCTTTATTGCTTGTGGGTGTTATAATTAGCTTGGGGCAATATATATATAATTTCAAGGCACCGATCACACCGACCAAACCAGTAAACAAGGTGTTAATGTATACCCGATAATTCTCTTTACTTGCTACAGATTTGAAGGTCAATGGTCTAAGTCAAGATTCATCGACTTGCGTGTGTCGAAGCACTTACTTAGCCTCTAATACACAAGTAAAAAGTTGAACTATCATATTCAACAGGGTCTTTGACTCATCAAACAAAATGTGTTCTGCTTTCTTAGAGAAAACATTTATAGAAAGTATTCTTTCAGGAACTACAGTCCATTGAGTGTTGCACATACAGAGCACTAAAATAGCCGGCGGGAGAACAGAATGGCCTGTATCTTGTAGTAGATTATTGTGTGAGAAGGCTCGGGCTGTTCTGTAAAAAGGCGTCCTTCCAGTTGGCTGATTAGCGTCATGTAGTGTAGTATATGAGCCCGGCGAACACACAATACACACCCAATGCTGCATTAATGTTGGGCCAGCGTGTGCAACGCTGGCCCAACATTGCTCCGGCATTGGGTCGCCATTTCTTTTTTGGTGGTAGCCCGGGGCGGAGTGACACTGGGTGCATGGTTTATGGGTTTTGTCACGGTCTGTAGCGCCTGCCTGCATCATCAACGTGATACATTCCTCCCCGCATCCGCTCTGTGAATAACAACCCCCAAAACACCAACCCTCCTCAGTGTACAAGCACAAGGCATGTGTACACCCGTCACCGCCAATGTACTATATCTGGATATTACAGATCTGTACACAATCACAGTTCACATGGTACAGGAAAACCCCGTGTAATGTCAATCAAGCCAAACGTGGTTTTGCAATCAGCCATAAGTAGAATCGATCCCATCCCTACAAACGTCTGATTCATGTAAAAAAAGAGAATTTGACTCAACGTCTGTTCAATGTTGGACCGGCGTCGAAGACGACGGCCTAACATTGAAAAGACTTTTAGTCAACTTATGCTGGAATGCAGGATCCCACGAAAAACATGACACTTTCTTGTTGATTCAACATTTCAATTCACTCTCAAAGAAAAATTAATCTATTATTCATATTGATGCAGAGACTCTGCCGATGCAAGAGTTTCACCTTCACATGCTCGGCTGAACCATCTTGCTGAACCAGAAGGTGGTTTGATTTGGTGGGCTGGTGATGGAGGCCAGGCTAAGATTCAGTATTGTCTAAATACCTCCTCTGCTGGCTGGGAGGAGGGATGCAGCTCAAGTACATGGCTATTGATGTATTCAGCAGCCGCGGCGTGGAGCTGGGAGATATCGCCAGAACGTTGGGCCGGCGTGTTCCAGTGTCGGCCGTAGATCCATACATCACCATGTAGTCTATAGGGGTAGTCCTGCAGGCCCCTGCTCTTCCATATACCATGCCTCCTCTACTACCAGACCGCCAACAACACCCACATATATATACCAACTGGCCAAAGGTCAGCCATGTTGGATATCGCCGGCCAAAGATAGAGGAGCTGTTTACAGACTGGCGCAGGTTTAACCATCTGCTCGCTGAGGGGTGCACCGAAACGTTCACCCAATGTTGCTGTAATGCTGGGCCGGCTGGCCCTGCCCAGCATTACAGCAACATTGGGACAACGTTACGCGTCTCCTGGGAGGCTGGATTTAACAAATCAACCACGATTCCGTGCCACAATATACATATTTGAAGAGCTAAGCAAATTTAACGAAATTTTTAGTGATATTCTTTGTGTGAAAACACTGATAAATCAGAGCTAGAACTTTACATCCGAACAAAGTTCTTGATCATGTTGATCAGAGAAAAGACTCTTCGATCTTTGAATAGAGATAATTGCGCGAGAATGAAACACGTATTCCTAGCTCCTGTCACGGAGGGGGTTATTGCGCTGATTAGCAGAGCGGTCTCTCATCGCCAGGTGAATGCACCGCATCCCCCCCCCCCTACCCTATCCCTGTGTTCCTCTCCCATGGCATCCCCTGATCCGGCAGTGATCCGCAGACAGATTTAGAGGCCTGTAAGATTCCACTACCTCGCATCCCCTGGCAGGGCGGGGGATGTGAGCGGAGTATGAGCCGCGTGTGTAGCAACATGTCACATTCTGACGGTAAATCACACAACAAACCCAGATTCATCAGAATTTGGGACTCCCATCTGCACCACATTATCATCTCAGGGGGATAGAACCTACACGAAATTAGAATCAACCTGGCATGTTTAGTCAACATGTAATATTTGTGTTGCGTATAACCTGCTGTCAATAAACATGAATAAAACAGAAAGCTGAGCTGTATATTGATTTTTATCTATTGGCCATCCCAGCAAACAAGAGATATTGAACCGTTGTTGGTTCAATGTTGGCCCGCCGTCTACGACGTCGGCCCATCATTGAACCAAGAACGGTTCGATATCTCATGTTTGTGAGATGATAATATCCCTAAAATATCCTCACGTGGTTGGCACCTCGAGGGTAAACGTCTGTCAAGTTACTTTATAGATATCCTCCTTTTATGTTAAACCAGCATGATAACATTATTGAACGCAATGACAGGGCCCCGAAATTCTTTAATAAAATATCAAAACGTAGGCATTCATATCGTTTCATCAGATTCTATGTTTCTTTGATTTCGGATAGCCATGCAGTGTTCTGCCTCGAGCGAATATAGAATATTGTGCCTAATTAATAGCTCTACTAACCTCTATGTCTTTGTGTGGCCTTGTCAAACATGAGCATTGCATCTTCAACCTGCAAACAGAAAACAACAAAGTTAAATAAATATAAATGTACACCATGATAATCATAACGGCCCGTATTCTCGTACACAAGTTACGATACATCGTATACGGGCTTTGCATTGGTCGTCGATATGGTCATGCGACGCCTACGATATTATCTTTACTTGTACGAGAATACGGGCCCTGCCATATTTATAATTATGCACTGATACAATAACACCCACCCGTCATGAATGCGAAAGTGACGATACATCTGACGTCATCCTCGTTTAAATTCATTACGCATATTTTATGGTTCATAGCTTTTGACGTAATTAGTCTGCAGCCTCATCCTCATTCTCATGGACCCTTTTGTCTGCAGGGATCAGGCTATGAAAAGAGGAGCTGTGTTTGATTAAAGAGAAGGACGAGTGCATTGCTCAACAGCGACATGACTGAGCCTGGACGCCCGTGAGAGAAAAAAAACCCACAATAGTTTTGCCTTTGAAAGCTACTGCAGGTAATAATTTAGGGTGTGGAGAGAAGGGCCCCAAAGCGATCGACCCAGATTACAGGCATGTGATTGGTCAAGATGGCCATCTCGACCAATCGCGTGCCTAAGATCTGGGTCAGTCTGGGTCAGTCGCTTTTGGAGTCGCGGTCCTGGACAGTTCTGGATCAAGCAGTCCGTATGTAACCCAAGTGACAGTGAAGAGTGGAGAGCCTGGAACAAGGTGACACCCAGCAATCCTTACCATCTCCATCAAACGCGACGCCTGCCAGCAAACACGACACATTGAAACAATGTTGGGTCAATGTTGAGACGACGTCGTAGACGGCGAGCCAACATTGAACCAACATTGTACCAATGTATCGTGTTTGTTGGGAGCTTCAGTGAATGCCGTGGATGCTGGGCCAGCAGTAAAACACCACCGGGCCAATGTCTGGATCTGATTGCTATCCTGGCAGTCGAGCACAAGACGATGGCCCAGCGTTGATGGAAACCTTGGGCTGTTACTAAACGCTAACAGAATTATTAGTCCACATATACAAAAATCTAGCGTTTTCCCACGGTCGTACATACCGTTAGTGCTTCGCGGTACACCGCGAAAATGCTCGCCATTCCTAGACAACTATATATTAGCAACGTTCCGCAAAAATATGATGTTTTTTCTAGAACATCGTGGTAAATATAATTATACCATTTGCTCTCAAACAGAAACCACATCTCGTTATCAATGTTCATAATAACATTACCGTTCATACCCAGAAATAATACCCATAATTGAATGATTATTCAGTATGTGTTATTTATTGAAAAAATGGTCATTTTCGGGTGCCCATAAATGATAAGAAAAGCCATGGAACTGTTGAAAAACGTCGAGAAATAATAAATCTCGTTCAATCGATTTGCCTTTCACACCTACTAGCTCCTTCAGTCTTGGTACGATTAATATGGTTATATAGGAGGTTGGTACGACCAAAGAATTCAATGGTACGACACCCTGTTGACGACTTTAGTACCGTACTGTAGTTTGGATTATGACAAAATCTGAAGATTTAGAAGAGCTCTGTAAATTATATATTCTGAGATTACGTTGTTGTTGTAATGACTATCCTCTGATTATGTCGTCCCATAACGAATAAAATGTTGTATCTGACACTTTGTAAAGCGACAGATACAACTTTTAGTTCTCAGGTGGCCAAATGTGACATCTGTGGACGCTACTGGCTTCTAAGAAACTCGCGGGGTACTGTCGACGCTGGATAAACATTAAACCAGCATTGGTTCAACATCTTGTGTTCGCCGGCGCTGATAGAAAACTAACTACTAGCCTTCAACTCCACTAAACCCCTGTAGAGCTCTGTACCACATGGCCAGATACAGCCCAGCCCAAACAGTCCAGCCCAAGGGGTGTGTCCGATAACATCTGACTGAACAGATCTGCTGCAAGCCCATAATAACGGGTTATTGGCCCAACGCTGTGTAAATGTTGTGCCCAACGCACAGCCGTTGTGCCAACACTGCAACGAAGATGTTAATACATATGTGTTTGCCAACTGTACAGTCTCAAAATTCGCATGTACGTTTATGCAGTAGTAGAGTAGGACATTTTGCAGAATCTAAGAGTCGACACGATTCTGCGAATGCTTATATTATGGCGAAGATTGCATTTTTGCTGACCATGGCCAGTGCAATGCATCTGGACCCATATCTCGTACAAGTTACGATATAATCGTAGGCTTCGGATTGGTCGAGATGACCATCTCGATATGACTTGGTAAATCAGCACTATTGTATTTTGTAATGTCGGTAAAAACTAACGACCTGGCGACTTGCCAGTTCCCACTACTACACGCATGCAGTATCTCAAATACCCCATGTTACACAGCACAAACATAGTGTACAGTATCCCACGCAACAATCCCATCTGGCGTATCAGCTGTTGGCAATTCTGTTAAATTGTACAGCTTCAGTGTGCATGAAAGGTTGAACCTGTGTAATTTGAATCTTGGGCCAGCGTCGCAGACGATGGAACAACATTAAATCAATACTGGGATAACCTCCAGTTCTTACTGGGGAGTGTCATAAACAGAATTTTAGATATGGCAACAACGACATCCCATGTACCACACTGTACCACATCAGCTTTGTTTAACATTTTAAGTCCAACATTGTAAAATGTTATACAAATGTTCTGTTTGCTGGGGTTTCACATATATTTACATAGATGAATCATCATAATGGAAAAAACACACTAATATTTGATTTATTTCTACCATTAATAAAATGCAATTAATTATTTAAACGTAAAGCATATTATACTTTCGCGAAATAAATTTACTGGATAGAAACGTAAACACCCAGGCTTAAAATGTCATTGTTTATTATTAGCTTGTTTCCCCCACAACAATAACTCCTTGTTGTTGGGCACGTTTACCTCCATGAATTAATTGCTTTCATTTTGTAAATACGGGATAATCAATGTTAACAGTGAGCGTGTCTCAAGCAAATGGGAGAAGAAAACGTTGGTCCTCTTGAGACACAGGATGTTGTATATGATTGTGTAAACCTTCTTAGATCCAATGTCAAGTATTTCATAGTGAATTCAGTGAAAGCTCTGGAGTAAGTACTCAAGATAGCGGCGAGGGCACCAAAAGAGAACAGGATACGACGGGGCACCCCTCCACTTCCGTCACCAATTTCCGCTCGGACTTTACTCTTACGTCGCTGATCCTGAGTTATCCGCCGGCCCAACATCAACACAACATTGGTTAAACGTCTCGTGTTGATTGTTATGGCACTGTGGCGGGCCGACATTGCTCTGGCACAGCCTTGCATTTCCAGGACACGGGCTGGGTGTTCGTTCCACCAAAACTGTCACAAGTCATCACCACAACCCAGCTCAGCCAGACGTCCAAATAGTGGTTAACGTCTGAGAAGGGAAAATGTCATCATAGAAAAAGAACCGACCAAACAGCGAATGTTAGAACAGCGTTGATTCAATAATGATCCAACATCGGCCACGTCGAATAACATTGATACATTTATAACAGAAAACGCGATACTTTGACCCGATGTTGTTCTATGGTTTGTTCAACGTCGCATACGGTGTACCAGCATTAAACAAACATTGTAATAGTTTTCTGCTTTCTACATTACATGACAGTTGACGAAACGGGAGTCTGCTGAGATTTACCCATATACCCAGTATATCAAATCACTTGAAATTGGTCCCAGTTGTGGCGGTCTCAACAAAAGATTAACTTTGCGTGTGTGTAATACAGAAATACTGGCGTTACTATTCTCCACAAGAATACAGAATCTCTCCTCAAATACACCTGCTTCGAGAAGAGGTTTTTGTTCTTCTGTAGTTCTGTTTATAAAACATTATCTAGCTTTCAGTGGGTTTTATATCTTGACAGTAATGAGAAGTAGGGGAGATAATGAACAGTGATAAGTTGATGCGTGATATGAACGGATTTATACTGATCAGGATTGTGAACTAAATTTGTTTGATTTTTCGACGATTTATTTGCATTTACGTTTTGCTTGCCATAAAATGGGAGAAATATATATGTTAAGAGCACCATTACACTAGTCCGTTTTACCATTTTACTATTAAATTAATGTTTTGCATTGTTGTTGAAATGAAAAAAAAAGAATGATATCCTGCTTGGCATAAAAAAATATTAAATATAATTATTTTTGTAATTAGTCTCCATGGAATTTAGATTACGTACACCTTAACACCTGACTGCGCTGAAATAGAGCGCGGCGATGAGCACATGTTTTCTGTAGCCAGCCTCGTGACCCAGGAGGCGACGTGACGCTGAACCAAAAAACACAAAGCTTTGGATCAATGTTGGTTTTATGTCCAACACCCCAGCCAACACGAGGCGTTGGCCCAATGTTGGGCTGATGTTGGGCCAGCGTCGTAGACGATGGTCCAACATTAGCCCGACATTGGGCCTACGCCTCGTGTTTGCTGGGACGCTGGCCCAACCTTAAACCAACATAGGCACGAAGTCTCGTGTCTGCTGGGGACCCGGCAATCACGAGACGTTAAAACAATGCTTGGTCAATGCTGGGCCAACGTCGTAGACGATGGCCCAGCATTACCCAAGCATTGTTTCAACGTCTCGTGTTTGCCGGGGAGAAGCTTGCATACAGCAGTGTTCGCTGTATCAACACCAGGTGGGAGTCGCTTCATCTATAATGTAGACAAGGTCATGGCGGCCTTGCGCGTGCAACTCACCTCACAGCAAAACTCAATCAATTAACCGTACTGGTACTGACGTATTAGTCAAATAAAAAACTATAAACTTCAAAGAAATTAAAAATTGTGAATATGACACTTGCACTAAGGTTGTAATATATTAGACTGCTGATTTGCACGTATTTATTTAATATGTAGGCAACCTATATGTAAAGGGTGCATGCATGTAGAGTTTTCATCCGCCTAAACTTTTTTGTTGTGTCTCGCTGACGCTACCCACAACTTCTAAGTGGATGAAATAGCTTAAATTAGATTAGTTGAGCGCCGCTTGAAAGACATTCGTGTTATTGGCTACGCCAGAAATAGACCTATTTATAGATATATGCAAACCCTGATATTAGTGAAAAAATATTCTTCACAATAGGAATCGACACCAGTGTGTACTCTGACCTGATAATAGTACACGTATAATGCTTCAAATAAATAATAGTATCCATTGATTGATTCAGTTGTCACAAATGTTAACATTATTCAAGTAACTTATTGATAACTTTTTTCCTCCTCGAGAGATATGGTTGACAGCTACTTTCGGAAAGTAATAACTTTATTAACTTGAATACAAACAAAAGTAACCAAATAAAGAAAAATGGTTTACGTTACATTAAACTACAAGGTATCTAGCACTATGGATTATATACATAAATTGACGTAAAACGTAGTTATGTTTGTTATGTTAGGCAGTATAATAAATTACCTATATAACTTAGTTAGTGGTAAGTAAACATATATATATATGTGGCATAAAGCGTCCTACTGGTCAGTCGATAAATATAAATGAACTTATAATATTATTGCTAGGATGTGGTCAGCATAATTATATGGTACAGATTATAGACTTTCTTCTAAAAACTCTTAATAAACCAACTACTCCGCTGCCCTTGCACGTAAGATTTTAAACATCTCATTGTTCCAGATCAAAATCTCAAGCAATCAAATGTTTAAAATCTAAAACAATGTGTTAGATTTTAAACATATTTAAAATCAAGACAATAACCAAACAAACACAAAACATTTGTATAACATTTACACAACTTCGGCCCAACGTCTTAGACGTTGGTCCAACATTGCATAAATGTTATACAAATGTTTTGTGTTTGCTGGGAAGATTGTCTTTTTTAGGTAGAATATCGTAGTTGTCAGCTGGTGGTAATGGATAACAATGGACAAGAGTGGAATTGTGTTAACCTCTTCTATCTTCAATGAGCGCTTCATTAGCCAATCAATTTCTGGCCAGACATCCACACGTTGCTAGGACACTCCCGCAATAGACATGCATGCCCTGAAATAGCCTGCGGCTTACCCAGAACTGGTGGTCAGCACCAGGCAAATCCCACCCTAAATCGATCATAAACGTCCATGTAAGTGTATATGTAGACTGCAGGACAGTTAACTGGGCTAATATATGTGTCCTTTATTGACCTACGCTTATACTGACATGCATCTAGGATATAAAGAGTCAGGAGTGTCCTCTTAAAACTAATCTAGTCTCAGCTACGGAATAATATCTTAGTAATAAAAACTACTAACCCAACTAGAAATAGAGAAGAAACGAGTCAGTTATAGATTGACCTCTACTGATTGGCTACCTACCAGCTAAAAGCCAAAAACTGCCAACTTCTAAACAATTTGACACTTACACGTTTAAATCGACTCAACCCATCAACACCTAGCAAAATAAAAAGAAAACATCTTGATCATAAGTAATATCAATAACGTGAATTCTATCAAAAAAAAACACTACATAAATTTATGTCGACTTAACGCTGAGATTGATTTGTGACAATTGGTGGCTGACAAAAGTCACAATTAAATAAATATACGTCAATATTATAATCAATGACGGGGCACATGTCTGACTGGGGGGGGGGGGGGGGTCTTATTTAAAACGTAATAGCGTATTAATGCATAAATCTACTCTGCAAATCCAGTAACTGTTTACTTGTAGCTTCTTACTTGTAAAGTAATCAGTCATTGTCCTCTGATTTTGCATGTTAGACATGTATATTGGTCGGATAACGATGGTCAGTGTGCGCTCGCGGGATATAATTAATTGTGAACGCAGTCATTTTTGGGTGAGAGTTATGCCGCTCTGTAAAACCAAAATGTAGTTTATACTGACTACAGTATATGCGTGCTATGGTCGCTGCAATACATTTTGTTTGCAAGCACATGTCCATTATATAGACTACTAAATATAAATTTTCAAAGTCATCTTTAGTCATACTTTTTAGACCCTGGATATCTATAAATGATTATAATAAATGTCAGCAAAATTGATGTTGTTAAGGTGTTGTTTTGCTCAGGTGTTAAGGTAAGCGCTGCCGTGGCTTTCCAGTGAGTTTCCGCTTTAATTGAAAAGCAGATACTACCTTTTGACTTCTGGCAGTACCTCCTCGCCTGAAAAGTAATTGCTTACTTTCAGTTACTTTCCAGTAAACACAAGAAGTCGAAGCAATGTCGGTTTAATGTTGGCCCAGCGTCTACGACACTGGACCAACAATAAACCAACATTGGTTCAACTACTTGTGTTTGCTGGGTTACTACCTTCTGACTGTTGTTTTTGTCCATACAAATCATATATCAGGTGGTGATAATATGACTGAGGAGAACCCCCGCCCCCGTCTGTTCTCACACAGTACAGCTTTGTGCTCACTGGACACACATGCAATTATTGTCCTCTACGGTATACTTAACAATACCGAGAAATACGTCTCTGTCAAACCGCATTCAGAAAAAGTGGTAAAGATCCTGTTTCGAAACGCATATTATCTGATTATTCAGTCATCAAAAACGACTATACATGTATTAAAATGAGTAATATCAATGTGTCCCCTTCTAGTAGTTCCGTATTGCTGTGCCAACCAAACATCCATGCATGTTAAAATCGGTCACCAATGATTCAACTCCTCGTTTACACGTAACACATTACTGGTCCTAGATCTCTGGGAGGCAGATTTAGTCCCAGAGCTAGGGGGGTTTTATTTGTGTTGAAAGGTCCATACGATCTAAGAGTTCCACCTATAGTGAAAATTTCTCAGGAATCCGAATCTGCGCGTCTTACAAAAATCATCCTGTCCAAAAATACCGTAAAAACCCTTTAAACACTAGTACCGTCAAAATCGCAAACCGCAATTTGAAATATTGCGTATGAAGTGAGTGTTTGCTAAAACTGTGCTAATATTCATTTGAATAATTTTTAAATTATTTATTATCACTCACATATGACACAGGCTTTTATATGGATGTAAAATATTTTGTTTCTGATCAATGACAAATGCACAATATAGCTTTAAGTTGGTATTTTAACACGTAATTTTACCCATTTTTCATACTTTTCCAGTAAATAGACAAAATACTTTTCTCTAAGCCGATTTTTGTATAGTATAAATGTTTAGTTTTGATTCAAGCATGTTCTAGAGCTATTGTTGACTTAAAATTAACCCATTTGGAATAAAAATAATGAGTTATGTGAACATATTACTCGCTTTTTTGGTTAGACATAAAATTAGCTCGCTTTTCTTCAGGCTCGGGAAAATTGACCATATCTCACATTATTGCCCACTGAGTAGTCAAATTTTGAGCTATATCAATATATTTTATATCAATAGAAAGCTACTGACACAGGCCTTCACATGGATGTAAAATATTTTGTGTCTAAGCATTGACAAATGCACAAGAGAGCGTTAAGTTGGTATTTTAAAACGTAATTTTACCCATTTTTCATACTTTTTCAGTAAATAGACAAAATACTTTTTTCTCAGTTGATTTTTGTATAGTATAGATATTTAGTTTTGATTCAAACATGTTGTAGAACTATTGTTGACTTAAAATAAACCCATTTGGAATAAAAATAATGAGTTATGTGAACATATTACATGCTTTTTTGGTTAGACGTAAAATTTGCACGCTTTTCTTTGGGCTCAGGAAAACTGTATGTATAATAATAATAATAATAATAATAAAGACTTTATTTACTGAGGGTATAGATAAAAATATACATGTATACATACAAATTGTTCATAAAATAGGCATTTTCATATATATCTATCAAACCCACTGAGCGAAGCTCATCTGCCGTGGGGCCCTCATATACCAACAAAAACATGTATATGTCTCACAGTTTTGCTCAATCAGTAGTCAAATTTTGAGTTATATCAATATATCAGATATCAATAGAAATCTACTAGCACAGGCCTTCACATGGATGTAAAATATTTTGTGTCTGATCATTAACAAATGCACAAGAGCGCTTTAAGTTGGTATTTTAACACTTAATTTGAACTTTTTTTTATACTTTTTCAGTAAGTAGTCAAAATACTTTTTACTGAGCTGATTTTTGTGTATAATAAATATTTAGTTTTGATTCAAACATGTTTTAGAACTTTTGTTGACTTAAAATAAACCCATTTGGAATAAAAAATAATGAGTTATGTGAGCATATTACATGCTTTTATGGTTAGACGTAAAATTTGCACGCTTTTCTTTGGGCTCAGGCAAACTGCATGTATCTCACAGTTTTGCCTAATGAGTAGTATAATTTTGAGCTATATCAATATATTTGATATCAATAGAAAGCTACTGGCACAGGCCACGGATGTAAAATATGTTGTGTCTAATCTTTGAAAAATGCACAAGAGAGCTTGAAGTTGGTACCTTAACACTTAATTGTACCTATTTTTCATAGTTTTTTCAGTACATAGTCATAATACTTTTCTCTCAACTGATTGTTGTGTATAATAAATATTTAGTTTTGATTCAAACATGTTCTAGAATTATTGTTGACTTAAAATAAACCCATTTGGAATAAAAAATAATGAGCTATTTGAACTTATTCCACAATTTTTGGGTTGGATGTAAAATTTGGTCACTTTTCTTCCAGCCCGGGAAAATTGACAGTGTTTCACATTTTTGCCCAATGAGTACCGGGTACCCAAAATAAATAAAAATTGTACAAACATCTTTGACATCAGTTAAAAGTAGGGAACTATCAAGGGCTTTAACGTGGATACATAATATTTTATTTCTGTTAAATACGAAATGTACAACAATTAAGGGCTAACTTTGTATTTTATCCCTCCATTTGACAAATTTCCAATGTTTTCTCAGTGAATATCAGCAAGACTTCTCGCTCATGGTAACTTTATATGGTATAAATGTTTGTTTTTACTTTTACATTCTCTGGAGCCATTTTTCAAAAGTTATCTTGACTACTGAAGAAGTGATCACAGCCATTCGCAAAGTTATCTCAGCCACTACAAAAGTTATCTTAGCCAATGAAGAAGTGATCATCGCAACTTTAAACGTTATCTCAGTAGTTGGTCAGATCAGAGCCACTTTAAAAGTTATCTCAGTCACTACACAAGTGATCTTGGTCACTGAAGAAGTGATCATAGCAACTTTAATCGTTAATTTAGCCACTACAAAGGTAATCTTGGCCACTAACAAACTGGTGTCAGCCAATTTAAAGGTTATCTAAGCCACTACACAGTGATCTGGGCTACTGAAGAAGTGATCACAGCCACCTTTAAAAATATCTAAACGACTTCAAAAGTGATCTTGACCTCTGAAGAAGTGGTTACAATAACTTTGAATGTTATCTCTGCCACTATAAAAATGATCTCGACCACTGAGGAAGTGCTCACAGCGACTTTAAAAGTGATCTCAGCCACTACAACAGTGACCTTGGCCACTGAAGAAGTGATCTCAGTCACTTTAAAAGTTATCTCAGCCATTACAAAAGTGATCTTGACCACTGACAGTCTTATGTCAGCCCGTAAAAGTGATCTTGGCCACAAAAAAACTGATCTTGTCAACTGAAGAAGTGATCATCACAACTTTAAACGTTATCTCAGCCACTACAGAAGTGATCTTGGCCACTGAAGAAGTGATCACAGCGACTTTAAAAGTTATCTCATTAACTACAAAAGTGATCTTGGTCACAGAAGAAGTGATCATAGCAACTTTAAACGTTATATCAGCCACTACAAAGGTAATCTTGTCCACAAACAAACTGGTGTCAGCCAATTTAAAGGTTATCTAAGCCACTACAAAGTGATCTGGGCAACTGAAGAAGTGATCACAGCCACTTTTACAAATATCTAAACGACTACAAAAGTGATCTTGACCTCTGAAGAAGTGGTTACAATAACTTTGAAAGTTATCTCTGCCACTATAAAAATGATCTTGCCCACTGACGAATTGCTCACAGCGACTTGAAAAGTTATCTCAGCCACTACAACAGTGATCTTGGCCACTCAAGAAGTGATCTCAGTCACTTTAAAAGTGATCTCGTCACTACAAAATTGATCTTGACCACTTAAGAAGTGCACTTTGTAGTGGTCGAGATAATTTTTTAAGTGGCTGTGATCATTTCTTCAGTGGCCAACATCACCTTGTAGTGGCTTAGATAATTTTGTCAGTGGCTGACAACAGTTTGTTAGTGACCAAGATCACCTTTGCAATGACTGAGATAACCTTTAAAGTGGCTGTGATGACTTCTCCAGTAGCCAAGATCACTTTTGTAGTGGCTGAGATAACGTTAAAAGTGGTTATGATTACTTCATCAGTGGCCAAGATCACTTTTGTAGTGGCTGAGATAACTTTTAGAGTCGCTGTGATCACTTCTTCAGTGGTCAAGATAATTTTTGTGGTGGCTGAGATGATTTTTGAAGTGGATGTGATGGCTTAACAAGTCATGATCACTTTTGTAGTGACCCAGATCACTTTTTTAGGGACTGACATAAGTTTATTAGTGGCCAATATCATTTTTGTATCAGCTGAGATAACTTTTAAAGTGAATGTAATCACTTCTTCATTAGACAAGATCGTTTTTTTGTGGCCAAGACCACTTTTACGGGCTGATATAAGATTGTTAGTGGCCAAGATCACTGTTGTAGTGGCTGAGATCACTTTTAAAGTCGTTATGAGCACTTCGCCAGTGGCTAAGATCGTTTTTATAATGATAGAGATAACATTCAAAGTTATTGTAACCACTTCTTCAGTGGCCAAGATCACTTTTGTAGTTGTTTAGATATTTCAAAAAGTGGCTGTGATCACTTCTTGAGTGGCCCAGATCACTTTGTAGTGGCTTAGATAACCTTCAAATTGGCTGACACCAGTTTGTTTGTGGCCAAGATCACATTTGTAGTGGCTGAGATAACTTCTAAAGTGGCTGTGATCACTTCTGCACTCGCCAAGATAACTTTTGCATTGGCAAGATAACTTTTTAAGTTGCTGTTATCATTTCATCAGTGGCCAAGATCGCTTTTGTGGTGGCTAAAATAACTTTTAAAGTCGCTGTATTCACTTCTTCAGTGGCCAAGATAGCTTTTGTAGTAGTTGAGGTAACTTTTAAAGTGGTTGTAATCACTTCTTCAGTGGTCAAGATCACTTTTGTAGTGGCTGAGATAACGTTTAAAGTTGCTATGATCACTTCTCCAGTGACTATAAGATAACTTTTGTAGTGGCAGAGATAACTTTAAAAATGGCCGTGATTACTTCTTCAGTCGTCAAGTAACCATGTTAAAGCCCTTGATAGTTACTTTTAACTGATTAACAAATTTTACATCCAAACCAAAAATTGAGTAATATATTCAAATAGCTCATTATTTTTTATTCCAAATGGGTTTATTTTAAGTCAACAATAATTCTAGAACATGTTTGAATCAAAACTAAATATTTATTATACACGAAAATCAGTTGAGAGAAAAGTATTTTGACTATGTACTGAAAAAGTATGAAAAATAGGTGAAATTAAGTGTTAAAGTACCAACTCAAGCTCTCTTGTGCATATTTTAAAGATTAGAGACAAAATATTTCACATCCGTGGCCTGTGCCAGTAGCTTTCTATTGATATCAAATATATTGATATAGCTCAAAATTTGACTACTCATACGGCAAAACTGTGAGATACATACAGTTTCCCTGAGCCCAAAGAAAATGCACACATTTTACGTCTAACCAAAAAAGCATGTAATATGTTCACATAACTCATTATTTTTATTCCAAATGGGTTTATTTTAAGTCAACAATAGTTCTACAACATGTTTGAATCAAAACTAAATATTTATACTATACAAAAATCAACTGAGAAAAAAGTATTTTGTCTATTTACTGAAAAAGTATGAAAAATGGGTAAAATTACGTTTTAAAATACCAACTTAACGCTCTCTTGTGCATTTG
Source organism: Flabesymbios commensalis (assembly GCA_964017125.1). NCBI lineage: Eukaryota > Metazoa > Annelida > Polychaeta > Terebellida > Flabelligeridae > Flabesymbios > Flabesymbios commensalis. Next base: position 34,227,632 of record OZ024903.1, read on the forward strand.
TCAATGCTTAGACACAAAATATTTTACATCCATGTGAAGGCCTGTGTCAGTAGCTTTCTATTGATATAAAATATATTGATATAGCTCAAAATTTGACTACTCAGTGGGCAATAATGTGAGATATGGTCAATTTTCCCGAGCCTGAAGAAAAGCGAGCTAATTTTATGTCTAACCAAAAAAGCGAGTAATATGTTCACATAACTCATTATTTTTATTCCAAATGGGTTAATTTTAAGTCAACAATAGCTCTAGAACATGTTTGAATCAAAACTAAACATTTATACTATACAAAAATCGGCTTAGAGAAAAGTATATTGTCTATTTACTGGAAAAGTATGAAAAATGGGTAAAATTACGTGTTAAAATACCAACTTAAAGCTATATTGTGCATTTGTCATTGATCAGAAACAAAATATTTTACATCCATATAAAAGCCTGTGTCATATGTGAGTGATAATAAATAATTTAAAAATTATTCAAATGAATATTAGCACAGTTTTAGCAAACACTCACTTCATACGCAATATTTCAAATTGCGGTTTGCGATTTTGACGGTACTAGTGTTTAAAGGGTTTTTACGGTACTTTTGGACAGGATGATTTTTGTAAGACGCGCAGATTTGGATTCCTGAGAAATTTTCACTATAGGTGGAACTCTTAGATCGTATGGACCTTTCAACACAAATAAAACCCCCCTAGCTCTGGGACTAATTGATTTTGATAGAGTAGACTCCTTCATCAGCCACCCAATCATCATGATCTAGTCAAATCTAGTCCCTGCTAAACCCATATACGGCATATTCAGGGGCACAGTGGTTAGCCCCTTCAATGCTGTAAATTTACCGTTGTCATCGTCATCCACAAGCCGCGAATTGCTATCGTAATTCTCAACTTAGTCATCTTTATCCACTACAAGCCGCGAATTGCTATCGCAATTCTCAACTTGTAGTGGATGAAGATGACTGAAGTGGGTGGCAAATGAATGAAACATATTGTAAATGTAATAATCATTGAAGCAACTCCCATGAAATTTTCGTTCTACCACTCCCCCCCCCCCCCCCCCCCTGTAAGCATTGTAGGAGATCCTTCAGCATTTTCAGAGATGGAAAAAGATGCTTTGATACATCGTAAGGGCTTAAAAGGTTAAAATGTCACGACATCACACATGGTACTGCAGACGAGCATTACATGCAGATGTATACATGACATTAAAGTCCGGTGATTAGACGTACGTCTAGATCTCACCAGCCACACAGAATAGCCACAGTGACATCAAAGAGTGCACCAGCGTGACCAAAGTTAATTGCCTAGAGCTGAGTAGAGAATGACGTTTAACCTTCGTCTTGCTCTGGGCACAGTAATGTATGCCCACAGCATAGTTTTATTAACCAAGGTCCCTATACATTTATTGTTATAACAAACAAATAAAATAACATTAATTAAATCTTCACCAAATTAATTTCCATCTACTAGTTGGATCAATTTGGAAGCTCCATAAACATTGACTTTCTGCAAATGGATTAAATAATTGAAGAAGCCATTCCTTAAAACAAACTAGTGATTCGACTCGATGATATCATAATTTCTTCTTTTTTTAAACGTACAAAATTTTTCTAGACTTTTTTAAAATGTGAGTGAAATTCTGACAGCTTCATTAATCATCACAAAAAATAGGAAATCAAAAAGGACCTAAATTCAGCGCCTGTTGGTGATAAATGGTCACGCGCAGACAACCTAGCAAACAAGACATCGGACCAATGTTGATTTGATGGTGAGATGGCGTTGTAGACGCTGCCCCAACATTAAATAAACATACGAGTAAATGTCAACTCTTCAAAATTTTTATGTCCGGCACAGCATGATGGACGTAATAAACCATGGGGTGGGATTTAGAGTTCGACCATAATACCCAGTGTATGGGAACTAGACATTCCGCGGAGGTGGCATGTCCGGGACCAGGCCAACCAACACACAGCCAAATACCGACAAATGCGCCGTGCCAACGTCGGTTGAATGTCAGGCTAATGTCAGAGACGTTGGCGGGTTGGGCTGGGTTACTCAATGAGGCGTGCACAGATTGGCCCTGTCTCACTTGACTGAGCATGGGTTACTGTTATAGCTCAGCCATCAGAGAGAGAGGACTGGTCGCCATCTGCCACCGAAAAAAAACACAATAAACAGCGACATTCACCCGATGTTGGTTTGATGTTGGTTCACAATTGTAGATGGCGTGGCAACTAATATAACGAGAAGCGTCATTCAAACTGTAAACTAAAAGTATTCATGATTGTGATGAATTGATTTTGCTGTACATGTGCACGGATGTTGTTATCCGCTGTTCAATAAGCCATTAACACTTTCTGGATTTCAAGGTCTACTCATATTTGTTTAATTTTGATCATTTACAATTTTTGATTTTGGAAGCTCATTTCATTCACAATAACAGTGATTTGATCGGCTAATAAAACAGATTAAAAACGACAATGGTCGCGATTAGCAAGCTATGCCCAGGTTAAATGGTTATAATGGGTTAGGTGAGTATAGAAAACTATAAGCAGCTCAATAAACGCAGTCATTCGTATTAACGTAGAATGCAGTATTAATGTCAGTGACTGAATGCACCAGCATCCAAGTTCTAGAAAACTGTGCAAGGAAGTAAACCAGTAACTGCTTACTTCTAAAGTGAGCAGTTACTTCCCACAATAATAAGCTTATGAGGCGTTGAAAGTATTCATCCAAATATCACGATCAGTCGTATAAAATTACAAAAAAATGTTAAATGACGTCCGTGATTTTGATAAACAAAGTAGATTTTTCACGCTTCCCACGTACCCACCTTCTGACACCATCACATTCGGTGTTTTTAGAAGCACCTCTATAACCTTTTGTTAAAAGTAAAAAGGTCTTAAATCTTGTAACACTGACATATGTCGGGACCTAAATTTCACAAATTCACTTCAAGTGACTAAAAATTTTAATTGAATAGAGTTCTGGGGGGTAAGCGTAGGTTAGGCTAACGTTTAAGGCGGTTGAGCATGGCCAACTTGTATCCAGTGCTGGGTGAATGCTCGCCCTGCTGGGAGGTCCTTGGTCCTCCTTTGTCATAATGACACGGGTCACTGCGGGTCACATGTATACACATGTATACACGTCATAGCAGCATAACCCACGTCACCTTTTTAGTGTAACCATCGTTGGTAAATTTGACAATGATAGCACAAATGGTGACAATTTTAATGTCGTATTATCATGATTTAGTCATCTGTCAACACAATGGTCTACATTTAAGCTAGTATCTTTGATTTCTTGGTACATTAACTCTTTGACTGGTATAAGAACTTTTCATGACAAGTTCTTGAATAAAAATGAACGTCGGTATTATAATACTGCTACATGTACCTTAGTATGGAATTTCAAACTTTACTTCCATTTGGTTACCGATTTATTATTTAATATCTACTTTCTCGCACTTTTTCCAAAAGTATGTCGCAATGTGCGATAAAACGTGAAAAAGATGCCAAAAAATCGACATCAATGCGCCACGTTCTTTTTCTCCCGCTGTACCCAATCATCATTCTGCTGAGCAGATAAAACGCGAATTCACCCAGGCTGAATGATGGGACACAGCCTGAGATGTTGGGTCACCATTTAGCTGCTTATTGGGTGATTCTGTGACTGTGAGGGGAGTCCACTACCTCACAGCGATGCACTGCCCTCTGTAGCAGGCAAATCAATGTGCGCTTCTAATGCCATTTGGAAAGTGGCCCCGGGCGTTTTGCGAGAGGGCCTGTTCCCATCAGCCACGGCTTCTTGAGACAATGCTGTTTGGACGCTGGGCGAGCATCGCAGACGGTCGACCAGCATTCAAACGGCATTGGTTCGACGTATGTGTTTGCTACGCCTTTCCTCTCCTGCCTATACGCTGTTCCACAAAACCAGAATGCAGTAACTGTCCACTGGAAAATCAATCAGTTACTGTCGTTCGGCTTTGCATGGCAGTACAGTATTGTGCTGCTTAGCTATGCATGGCGTTATAGGACTATAACAGCAAAACACGATCCATTGACCCGATGTGGGGCTAATGTTGGACAAGTGTCGCAGACGCTGGGCCAACATCAGCCCCACATCGGGTTGACGTCTCCCTGTTTTCCTACTACTCGCTGATCCATGACAGATGGCCTACACGTGCACCGCAGCCCTGTGCACCACAAACTGTCAACATTATCACGTACCCTAATAAAACCCACTTCTCTCTCTCATGCAGATTTTATTGACCTCTAAAAAGAAGTGTCTAAGCACCTATAATACCATCAGATTTTGCACCGCTCATTCAATCTAGGTGTTTATTCAAAATGGTAAACTTAACCTGCAGATAATTGATTGAGGAACTAGACATTTGCAATGTATCCACATTTCTGGTGGCTCAGTGCTATAGATTCCATCTCAGAATAGTTGAAGAGAGTTTAGCTCAATGAATAACCGATTTCGAAAAATCGAAGTTTCGGTTGAGATGGCCTTCGACAACTAACATGTTCAACTGCTGCACGTAGAGTACCTAATGGAAACTAAAATCCATTAGGGTTGAGGATTTCTCAGAAAAAGCGTTAAAAATTCTAATCAGCCTCCAGGCATCTGAGTAGAAACAGCTTATGTCACACGCACAATGCAGTAACACGGTCACCGACATCCTCCATTCATGTCGTGATCACACAATTATGAGTTTCAATAGTAATTTGTCAAGCTGACCTGCGCAGAAGCGCATCTGCCACTCCGTACCGCATTGCAACTTCAAAAAGTAAGCAGTTAGCAGTTACTGCCTTTTGACTTTGCACGACAGCATAGATGCCAAAGCATGAACGTAAAATCACATGCGAAAAACTTTCATTCTTCACATCTGATTTTACTTTTACTGGTAAGCCTTTCACTCCATATAGTGGCTGATCACGTTTATCCATTACTGGGATCAACTAAGAGGTATAAATACACGTCGTAATACACGCCAGGACGAGCAGTAAGTAACGCGGCCGTCACCATTAAACAGTTCTTTTGTCGGGTCTATTTAACGTTGTTATCCCCTGATGAATTGAAAGCCCCCACAATGACAGGGCGATGCGCAGATATATAGAGGCATTGTGTGCAGGTTTCCAAGGCATCCGGTGGAGATAAGGTCATGGTGGGCGCCGATGGGTCGCACATTCCTCTTGTCCCGTGTCCCATCTTTTTAGGCTCGTCACCCGGTGACCACCTAATTACACCTTGGTACAAAAACCACCGCTGACAGGTGACGGTCACACGACGGACCACCAATGGTTGAGGGTGGGTCCACACAGAAAATACCGGAGTGACACTGAGCGGATGTCGGTTTGATGTTGGACCACCGTCTGCGACGCTGGACCAACATCGGCCGAACGTCTCGTGTTTGCTGGGGACGTCAGTGTCACAATCTCAACCAGCATACAATAAGACGTTGACCCGATGATGGTCGAATGTTGGGCCGACGTCGCAGACGCTGGCCCAACATGAAACCAGCATAGAGTCAATATTTCGTGTCTGTACTACATCATCCATCAAACAAGCGACTGTTAAACAATAATGTGCCAGTGGGAGACGGTGGCACAACATTGCCAACTTTATTGAATGCTTCACTGAACAATCATCAGCAAACAAGGGTCGTTGAGCCATTGTTGGTGCAATGATGGGTCGAGGTGGCAGACGGTGGAGCAGCATCAAATCAACATGGGATTCTGTGTTTTTTCAATAACAATTTCTGGCTGACGTTCCGCAAGCTGGTTTCATTATTGGGCCAACACGTAATACATAACCCGAACGTTAAAGCAACCAACTGCGTCAGCTGAAACCTGTCTCAACCACGTAATTATAAGCCGACACACCCAGGGCCATGGGTGGGAAATTACCAAGGAAGGACGAAGACGAGATCTCTCCAATAGATTAAACTAGGGCTAAGGCTGAATACAAATCTGACTACGGTATAATGCCGCGACAGTTTCAGACATATGAGAAACGTTTTGGAGCGATTTCTAAGAAATTTGAAGTCTGCAAGCAATTTCTATCTCTCAGCGGGTGATAATTTGGCGCTGGGTGGTAATGGGTTGTGGGGAGGTTCAGATGCCGAGAGTTGCCTGAAGCACTTGGCGTTATTATAGGCCAGCCTGACAAGACCCAGCCCTACTGTACACCTTCTATAGCCACCCTCCATAGTCTACCTACACGAGAATGAGGATGACATCCGATGAATAGCACACGTCAAAAGGCAGTAACTGCTAACTTAAAAAGAAAGCAGTTACTGCCTTTTGGCTTTGTAATGTAGTATGGGGTGGGTGATAACCACACCAGGACATGACTGAGTGTAGACATCTGATCTCAACATCTTAACCATTTTAATCACACTATTACCCTCCGACAAAACACTTTGATTCAACCTCAGACTAATATATAAGCTTCAGATTTTGTCCAGCGTCAGTTGCACCATTTTTGTGTCGGTTTGGTTCGTTGGCGTGGACGGTTATTCAGTTGCTTACAATAACATTAGATTTTCTCAACACTTGGAAGCTACACATGTATACATCCAGAAAATAATGTCGAGTTATATAAAAACGTTTTGTGAGAATACCCGAATTACGTGTGTCGTTCTCTGATCGTTGTGCAATATCACTGTTCGCAGTTGCCGTTATTATCATGACAATTTATTGACGTTTCAGTTTGTGGTACTGTGATAGAGAAACTACTTGAGGAGCCTGACAACTCTAGAAACAGTCACGTTTCAAACGGAGAATTATAAGAATAATAACGCAAGACTGAAACTAGTACTGAGTAATTACATGACATATCAGTCACTATAAAGAAAGGGTGGGAGACGCTTTCTTTACAAATTTTCTCGATGGTTGTGGACTGGCTTAGTATCAGTACACAATCTACCGGTTCTGTTGAATATTGTCGGTGGCACCTATCTCTCTTATCACACTTAGTCACACAGTATGCCCTATTCTCATAACTTATCTGATTAAATGTCACAAAAGGCACTGTATATAGTAGTCCTGTTGTGCATTCACTATGATTGTATACTATAAAAACAACAAGGAGCATATATAGACAATGCAGCACTACCTTGCAATTGTTTATATAAATACGATATTTTTATAAGAAGTGAATATATCATACAATGTTTTTGTTTGTGATCTTATACAATCATGTACATGTATTTTATTAAAATCAGGACCGTTTCAAAGTATTCCAACCTCATGTTAGTCATTTTTAATTGTAAAACTTTCATTTTTCCACGTCCTGGAATTGGCATCTCTGGATAAAAATGAAATGAATCGACGGGTGTTTAACCCTTGTCCTGCTATGCCCGGATATATAGGGGGTTAAGGATGTTTTAGATCAATAAAAATATCACTAAATTTTGATAAAATTGTTTTTAATATGACACTTTGTTGATCCAATAATTTAATTTTAGACATAGTCTATTTTTCGTCATTTGAAGCTGGATATTGCGTTAGCAATTCCAGCTTCAAATGACGAAAAATACAATTGAAGCAATCCAGCAGGACAAGGGTTAATACTTGGGTAAACTAGAAATACAGTGCTCTTGCATACAGTACTTGGTAGCATTGTGGCTACAGAGAAAAACTACAAGGTTACTCATTCCGGCGGATTTCCCATGCAATCATGGAATGATGGAGCAATGTTGCCTATTACCCGTATACTGCGTAGTACCATGTACATGCATGTTGTGCCTAATCAAGAACCTTGGTAAATCTGCTAAACTAATTAACGTTTCAACCCCGGAACTACAAATTGATTAAGTTAATCGATTTCTCACATTTCTAGGGCTGAAGGAAACACGATATACAACAAACATTGCACGTACACCGAGGAAACCTGCCTACGACGTTGACCCAACATTAAACCTTGTCCAGTCCTTCTGAATTGTTTCTATTGTATTTTTCATTCATTTGAAGCTGGAATTGCTAACGCAATTTCCAGCTTCAAATGACGAAAAATATATCTATATGAAAAATAGACGTATCCCAAATTCAACTATTAGATTAACTGAGCATCTATGACAAACTATTTCATCAATTTCACGGGGATTTTATTTGGGTTGAAAGTAGCTTCAACCCGTGTATATAGGGGTCACAACAGGATAAGCCTTCAACTAAAACGAGATGCTGGAATCACCAAAGTGTGGTGTTATTACCAGTGGAGTTATTACTAGAGCTATATACATCGGCTTTTTTAAATAAGGCTGGTTGATGTCCACTGGCTGCGCCGATGGCTCAAAAAATAAAACAACATATCGTCGCCTCAGAGCTAAATGATCCTATCTGCCACTCTAACGAGTGTCAGATAGGATCATTTAGCTCCGAGGCGACGATATATAAACTTCAATATCTTGTTTGCCGATTCGAAGATATCTACAACATAACTCCGTTATTGCTTCAACAGGTAATTTATATCAACCAGAAAGCGCCGTACGTCATTTTGTGATATCACAAGAAAAATAAATCAGCTACACTGCTAGGGTTGTTAACAAAAACACAGCTTTTACGTCATTTACGGTTGGTGGAATGATATAATAACATAAAGTGACCGTGAACTTTTGCAGCAGTTTGCACAGAGGATTCAGAGATTGTATCCGCCACTTTACAGAGTGGTACATACAACTTTTAGTCATCAAACTCAGGGGACATGTTATACATGTTATATGTGTTGTGTATAGCTACATCCATGTGGTTGTTATCTATGTTTGTCGTTGACGTCCAAGTTCTCATTGTACCAGGGACTCGCTGGTGTCGATGGCACGCAACGGCAACATAAACTATACAATGATTGGTCTTGCTGTGTAAATCTAGTCCCCAGAAAACACGAGACATCGACCCGATGTAGGTAGGGACAGCGTCGTAGACGCTGGCCTAACATTGGGTCAATGTCACGCGTTTGTTGGATCGGATACTTTCCCATGCACCGACCCACGACCACACCCTATGTAATATATAGGTTATACTGCTAATGCTTTCAACGTGTCAAAGATCCTTTACAATAAATACTGAATAAAACGACTGTATATTGCTAACAATGGACAGTCGGCATAAAGTATTTTAGTACATCGCTTGGCCTGATATTACGCCAGGGTTTGTTACCTTAATCTGGTGTAGGACCAGGAAAGGGCATATAATCAATAAATCTGTAATATTATTATTATTAGCGTGTGCAGATGTATTCGCATGCCTGGCTGCTATTTCGATAACAGATTAACCAGTACGGTTTACCTCAGTAAACAACACAACAGGCACGACCTCAAGAGTGTACTGCCCTCTGTTGATGTGCACTGCGTATACAAACGATCAATACAGATTCACCAATATATCTTAGTCTACCTTCATACAATCATCCTACAGCATCTTTGTGACCGAGTTTAGTTTATAGGCCATAGTACACAATACCATATCCCGTATGAATGTAATCTCTGCTTTTATGGAAAAGCCTGATGGATCATCATGGTACTTTATATGATTAATTATCAGTTTAAATTTAAATAAGCTTCGGAAACTTGAACATCTACATTATTTAGTTAAAACTGCATTCCCGATAGCCATCTTAATATGTCCTAATTGGAAGCCATGAGCTTTTGCAGCAAAAACAGGCAACGTGAATGTCACTTACGTGGCAGGTTATATAATGTAACAAATTTACTACTATACATATACCTCCTCAACCCACTCAGGTCTATCAAAGGATGTCGGCTATTTTTTATGCGGGATGGGACTAACATGAAGGCCGTTGGACTTCGCTAGTCGACGAAATGTTCGTTTAAACTACGACGCTGGTCCAGCATTAACCCACATTAGTTCCATGTCTCGTGTTTGCTGCGTTAGTACGTGACCCTTGCTGGAGGACGCCTATGTGACCTCTGTGGTTCCCTTGTCAATGGTGTTGCTATGGAGAGGCATTACTATGTGGAGTAGCTGCTGCCACCATCACCAGCGCACTGACGTGCCAAGCAAAAAGGCAGTACCGCTTACTTTACAAGTAAAAAGTTATTCCTTTTCGGAGGCAGACAATCGCTGCTTCCTGATACAAGATGAAGCCCCTTGGGTAACAACAGCCCGGTCTGGCAGCACAGCTTTCCTCCTGAACTGTATTGCTCTGCAAATCTAGAAGGCGGTAATTCCCTACCCTACAAGTCAGCAGTTGCAGCCTTCTGGCTTTGCATGGCAGTATATCTGCAGCCTTCGCGATCAGTACACATCTAGCGTCTTCAGGAGGCACTGCCCCTGCGCAGCCTTTGTACTGAGGGCAGGGTGAGGCTGTCGTAACGGCCTGTCATAATTCGCTAAAATGGCTACCTAATTGACCAATCTTGGGCCCGATTTGCATTAGTTGCAGGATTGCCAGTCCGCCGGCGGCCCGCACAGCGAATGCCGATGCTCTTGAAATAATCCCCACCCGCACACTAATCTGGCTGCTGCATGAACCACATCAATCATGCCCAGCCAGCAAACAACAGGCATTCACCCGATGTTGTTTCAATGTTGGGCTAGCGTCTTCAACGCTGGCTCAACATTGAAACAGCATCGGGTGAATGCCTATTGTTTGCCGGTCAGTGGTGGGCACTGGAGATTTCACTATCTTCGGGCGCAGCGTCCAGTTTTTGGATTTCGCCTGTGTGGCCTTGTCATATACGGTCATACATCTGGGTGATTGACCAGTGTCCGGCGCCTAAAACCGTCCACAGCCGCCCAGTCACAATCCAGAGAGACCGACAGGGTCGGAACACAAATGAAACCCGTGTCAACCACACAAATATGGTCACATACAGACACAGAACGGTAGAGTTACTTCGTCACTCAATGTGTATTATAATACGCAGAATTACAACAATTCTCAGAAAGCTGTTTTCAATGTAGATTTTTGTATGGACCACCAGGGCTCACAAACATGGGAAACCTATCCATGATTCGCTGCGAACCTTAGTATAGCCTACTCAAATACCACCGTATTTATATACATTTTTTTGTCAAAGGTTTCGATTTATTTCAAATCATACTGTGCTACATAGGCTCATAGAATCATCATCCCACCAGGAAGATATTCCTAGATCTAAGATGTCCCGTTGGAATACGATTGCCCTCGAAAAAGAGATCCTAGATTTCCGATGAAATATGTCCACTGAAGACCATGCACCCCTTCAAAAAGGAGACGCAGACCCTATGTTGGTTTGATGTTGGCATCAAACCGACATTGGGTCAGCGACTCGAGCTCGCTGGGTACTCTTGTGCATCACAGACCAGACGATTCATACACTAAGGATAGCCATGTTCAAGTTGTGTGGGGCAGGCAAACGAGAGCTCAGCTCTGCGTTGTGTCTAGCATTGGCTTGACAAGATGAGGATCGCATGCAGAGATAAAATAGTCAAATTACCTTTCCGAACTGTTCGAAGTACGCCTTTACATCTTCCACCGTCGTTGACGCTGATAATCCACCACAAAATATTTTCTTCGTTTTTGTAATCATCTGAAAACAAACAATTATAACAAAAAGAGCCAGGTTCACTACACATTGTGGGCCATACATAATATTAAATACAGCGAACGGGACGACCGACCGTTCATCCCCAGCAAACACGAGCCGTTGAACCAATGTTGTTTTAATGTTGGACCGACGTCGAAGACGGCGGGCCAACATTAAGACAACATTGGCTGAACGGCTCGTGTTTGCTGGGGCAAGTCACAATTCACCATTAAATTTGTCCAATTATCCAATTATTGAATCATAATGCGACCTAGATGTTAGCAAATAACTGGTCGAGAAAAGGAATCTATAAAATTATTAAAAATCCAAAGATGTATCGCTTGTTGCCAGTATCATTCATAATCATTCATATTCATTATCTATTAAGATCACAACTAATAGCAACAATGAACGTCGTGATTCAGCACAAGTCTGCAGTGTATCACTATAAGTAACTAGATCAATAACACTATTTTAAGATTTCATAATAATAACTGTCACAAACGGAATGTCAACACACATGTATAACGTACAGTGATATTGACACGATGGGTTTAAAAATGACAATACATACAATCTTCTTGTGATTAGGTCTATAATTACCAAACAGCAAATACTTTACAATATCAGTTGATAATCATACACGTCTACATTATTGTGTGGTATTGTCTGATTAGGCCCTATTCATATAAAGGTAAGTGTCATCACCATAATATCAGAACTAATACACACCATTTCTTTCCTTGGACTTTAATCTCAAGGACTGACTTTAGATCTAAGATGTCAGAATTGGACGTCTATAGACGTCAGATTCTGACATCTGAAGTAGGTCCCCTCACAGTAAGATTAAAATGAAGCTGAAAGAACTGACTTAAAATTGAAAAAAAAACCCTTAGGTCTCCATGGTTTATAGAAAAACGATTTCAGCGTTGTAAGGGTTAAATAATATAATACGGTATGTCACTCTACAATGTAGCAGATACTAATGGGGCTATCAAAATATAATGACTGATAACAGATGAAAAATAACGTGATGGCAATGTATCATACAGCACAACATTCATCAACTTGGTTATCAATCTCAGCTTTACTACATAAAGTGTAACAAACATCACTCGCACAACTTCCAACCTTGAGCAAAAAAAGAACAGAATAGCAACCTGTCTAGCTTTTCAACTCTCTGATTACGCTATAATCATTCACTGCTGAACTATGCGACTATCCTGTCCTCATTTTCTGGCATTACAATAGACTAGTAATACTTCATTTACATATTCATATAATAACATTACTCGTAACATACACTAAAAATTCATAAATAATTTTGATACAGAATGCTTAATTTGGACGTTTTTTAACAGAAAATCGAGGTCACTTTTGTATTTAATGACGGCAGAGTCATTTTCTACTAATGTACCAGAACTATAATTATGAATATGTATGGTAACACGAGCTATATGAGCAAATGCTTCGGGGGGTCGAGGGGACATTACACCGTTTTTCTCGCGTCAGGCCATAACGTGACGCACAGAGGGAGTCTGTGTGATTTGAGTTTAGCCAGGTAGGCGTGACGGCCTATGTGATAGCGGGCTGCCTCTATGCCTGGAATTCATTAGCGCCCGGCACCCCAGTCTTCATGTCAAATAGGAATGGTGACAGTGTAGAAGCTTGTGCCACGCCAGACTGCCATATCCGCACAAAGAGCCCTTTCTAGTCTACACTCTCCGCCCGGGGGGACGTTCTGGACACCACAGAGGGGAACCGAAATAAATTTCCATCCCTCCCAAATCGTGAATCGCGTGAGCGATTCACGATTTGGGAGGGATGGAAATTACCAAAACTCCAAATCGATACACATACAAATATGTATAAAAATTCTACTATATATCTGGTCTTCTCCTCTCAAATTATCTCTCTGGAAATCTGATTTAGAAGGGCAAGGGAGGCTAGGGAGAGTGTGAATATGATAATGGTCGCACACAGCGGGAGGGCACTGGCAGGCGGACGGCGTGACGATACAGTCTACAGGCCGTATGCACACACACAGAGATTCTGTACAAGCGGGGGCCACTGCACACACTCAACACAATCAATGCGGCATTGTTCGCCCGCTCAGCTGTATTGGGTACGTAGATGGCCGCCATCGCGGTGGCGGGCGACGAGGCTTCGCTAAGATAAACAGCGCTCTATAAACACAAGGGTTGCCTTAGGTGGCCCGGCTCATATGGGGGGTTATGAAAAGAAGGCGCTCAATACGCGGTCTCTGGGCATGGCTAATTAATACCAGACTGCCCCCCTGTACGTATCAAATCACTGTACGTATCAATACGTGCACACCACGTACTATAGGAGTGATGTACGTGTCCCTGTATAAAAGATTGACAACCTAATGACGGTTAATGATGGTAATAATGGTTATAGTGAATAATAGTGGACCGTTGATGGCCTATTCACTTGAAATATCGTAGAAAGACTTTCTGTAAATGAATAGGGGAAATAATATAGGGCCTATAATCAACGTTAGACTTGTGTCAGTACTAGACCAGACTATTTCAGGGCAGACGACTAATACCTAAAATAGTGACATTAATGCACATCTATTAGGCCTATGCAGGCCACTAATTTTGTTAGAGTAAATACATGTACATTTAATGTGGGCTTAAATGGGACCATTACACTCTTTGATACATAATAAAAGATCTAGAAACATTTAAATGTCGTAAATAAACCCATTAAGGCGAAACATTTAACCAATGTTGATTTAATGTCAGTCCTCCGTCTAAGACGTTAGACCAACAATAAAACAGCATTGGGTAAATTTCACGTGTTTTTATGGGCAGCTTGATGGATGTTGCACACGGTTGTTACAAAGTTCAGATGTCAGCTGAGATAGCAGCTCCTAGCAGCATGGGGGGACATACCCCCAACGGTTAGATCAGGGATGTAACAGGGATTAGCCACGAAACCAGATTGTGTATAGCAACAACATGCCCCACTCTCCTGGGACTGACCAGACATCGAGTAATCTGATAAGCTGTGGTTCAATGCCGGGCCACCGCTTCCATCCGTGGCCCGGCATTGAACCACAGCTTGTCCGCATCCTGCCTGGGGTCCGCACACCTGGCCTGCTAATACTGGACCCCCTTTATATTAGAAGTCAACGCCAGCCACGGAGCGTCCGTTGATAAGCGTTATCTCTGGTCTGCAACGCCGCGCCGGTACTCCACGCAAAACCAAAAGGTAGTAACTTCCGACTTGAAAAGTAAGCAGTTAGTGCCTTTGGCTTTGCAACGCGGTGTACATCCAACTCCCCCACCCCCCCGGCAATGCGGCCCGCAAAAACAAAAGATATACCGCCACGCATGGCGATATATTCGCGTGGTGCTTCACAACTAGCCTGACAGCGGGTCATATCCTGACAACCCTGCCGAATCTGGCCGCTTTGACAGATTTATGTGGCTGCAGTGGTGTGGCCGTGGGAAAAAACATGTCTGTTTATCCGCTATCAGGACACACATTAAATACGTGCATTCCGAGAACACATTTCCTACTTTTATAACACAGCCTACACCGGTATATTAGTGGGAACTTATCAGCCAGCTGATTCATAAATAGTTTTACTTCACTGGGGCTTGAAGGCTTTCTGTGTGGATGAAAATCACCACATATTCTAAAATAGTTAAATGACTATATACCCTTCTTGCTATCTATCTTCATTAGCTGGAGGTGGGACTTATGGGACTTTTCTAACGGTATGTGTCGATGATGCATGATGCTTACTTTGAATGGATATCTACATGTCAACATACCTTTACCCCGTGAAAGCGTCGTTAGATAAAGATGAACACGTGATTAATATCGCATCCTGACTAGTGCCAATGGTACATTAAGTCCCACACGAAAATGCTCATAACTACCAGACAATCAATGTAAATTTACAACTGCTCCCACTATTCGACACTGAATGCATACACATGAAAGTAGGCCTAGTGAAGGTAATTATTTATGCCACGTTATTATATATGGGCCATGAATTAATGCGGTAAGTGGTAGCTATGCAGGATGCAGGTCTGACATCAGGGCAAACAAGAGCCATTAACCAGAGTCGGCCTAATGTTGGGCCGCCGTCGAAGACAGCGGCCCAACATTAAGCCGGCATTGGTTGAATGTCTCGTGTTTGCTCGTATCATGGTGCTGCTATACATGTGTATTAGGGGATAATGGGATAATAGGAATGTGTTGAAAAATGATATATCTGCTCTATTACAATACAGAATAGTGCACTGACACATGAACGGTACAACCATACAGCAATTAAACTATATAATGACACACTGCGACACATATAATGGCATAATAGACCATAAAACACACTTCACACACGAAAGCGTAAAAACACTTTGTAGATATATCACAAACTCTGCAGAATGAACAGGGTTGGCTTAAGAGTATCCTAGATTAGAATAAACCAAAAGCAACGACGTGTGGCGTGTTGTCGATAAATCCAATTAAGATAAAATCCAAAAGGTGGCAGCATCCATCCTGTCTCGTTATCAAAGCTTCCAAACAAACAAATCCCACGAGAGAGCGACACATTCTGTCATAATAATGACAATAATCCAGACATGTATGATACATAGACAGGCTAGAGCTGTGTGTATACGGGGTCCTAATGAGAGAATATCTACCTTTGGTTGTGCTGCGGCGTTGGGTCGGCGAGGGTATGCAACCTTTGGGTCAATCTGAAAGAAGCATATAAAACTTGACCAGTGCAAGGATCAACTGCCCCACCTATGTCCTCAAAGTCATAGATCTTACAAATTCTTACATACTTATAATTACAATTGGCACAAAGGAAACAAGTTGAAGAAAAGACTAGATTATTTTTAACCCGAGCTTTATGGTACCGGGTTGTTAGGAAATGTATATATACAAAGCATCAGCTCTACAGTACGTCATGCAATAAGAATATTTACTAGAAAAATGAGTGCTACAAATAATTGTGTGTAAGCTTTAAACAAATGCACTGGCGTCATTATACTTGCAATTACTCGCGGTCTAACCCGTGTGAGAGCATTCCACATTAGTAAACTGGGCCCCTACTCTCGTACAAGTTACGATAAATCGTAGGCTCCGGATTGGTCGAGATGTCAATCTCGACCAATCCGGAGCCTACGATATATCGTAACTTGTACGAGAGTACGGGCCAGCTGGCTAGTTATATTCAGATGTTAAAAGCACTTCCACGACAACCATGGACAATACAATTTGTGCTTGCTCATTACTGGGAAAGCAAATAGCCATCCTGGGAATCAAAGGGTGAACATAAGTACTTTACGACACATCGGCACCCTTTGATTCCCACGGTGGCTACATACGTTACTAGAGTAGAGGCAAAATTAATAATGAGTGATACATCACAGAAAACTAAGTGATGAGTAAGAAGGCAAAAAATTTACAATTACAAAAGACTAAGATGAAATCTAAGATATTAGCCTACCGTTTTTGAATCTAATTGGTGCTGTCCACTACTTAAAACCTTGTCTACACTAGCAGGATCGACGAATGTTACAAATCCAAACCCCCTGAAATCAAATCGATGACACAGTACATTGACACCTCTAAGTAAGCCAAAATCAAATGCACAGCTATGGTAAGAATACTGACTGAGCTAGGTCAATTAATATTGCTTTGTCATAACACTCAAATTGCTTTGAATGATGCAAGCCGGATAGCTAAGACTACACACCGGTCAGGAACAAGCATTTACAACAGAAAACACGATAATTAGGAAAAAGTAGCTAAATGACTACTAATGGTGCCAGTCTACTAATCTAACCAAATAAACAAGACTGTGCCGTTAGGGCTATATTCAGTAAGAAGCGATCAGCTGACAGGGTTGTATGTATATGAGCTAAGAAAATGCCCCCACTGCATATAAAAGACTACAGTATACAGAACAGTCCAGCCCGCTACTGCAATCATCACGACTGCCAAATAATGCTAGCAGTCGGCAATAAGTCAAAACGAGCTGAAATCAGCCTTGCTCACCTTGATCGCTTTGTGATAGGGTCCCTCATTATCATACACTCGCTGACTTCGCCGAATTTGCCAAAGTATTCCTTCAGCGCTTCTGTAGAGAGGCAGAACAGAAAAACACAAACACATGGGTCACGCCATCAAAACTGCACCTACTGACCGTTGTTAGCATGGACCCAGCAAACACGAGACGTCGAGCTAATATTGGTTTAATTGCTGGGCCAGCGTCGAAGACGGTGGCCAGCAATTAAACCAATATTGGCTCTACGTCTAGTGGGATTTATCGCCCATATTGAATATCAGCGTGGGCTTCATATCCCGTTAAGATTAATGTGAACAACGGCACAATGTTGGTTCAATGTTGGGCTACAACAGAGGAACGTCGCTGACGTCAGCCCAGCAAAGGACCAACGCTGGGACACTGTTAAGTTCACTTGGTCTTGGAGGTCGTTATTAGCGCCACTGACTCCCATCAATTATGCAGGCTACGCAATGCCAACCATGCACTACTGGCCTGCCTGTCACTGGAGAAAAAACTAGTGACACCGATATATAACGTAATAAAATATAAAAGTGAAAAAACAACAACTTACCCGGCGTCGTTTGCCAGCTGAGTCCCCCAACAAACATTTTGCTGAAAATAAAAAAATAAAATGAATGGGCTCATGCTACTATCAGTGTAAACTGTATGGCAGTTTAGTATACCAGTGTTAAGTTATTCGCTATCACATGGCACACAAGTCGTCCAACCAATGTTGGTACAATGTTGGGCCAGCGTCAAAGACGCTGGCCCAACATTGTACGAACATTGGGTTAACTTGTGTGTTTGTTTGGTATTGTAAGCTAAGTCAGTTGAGACTTAGAATTGGCAGTGTACTGTGGTCCCCGTGGTATATAAGTATACCGACAGAGGTGTAGCAGTATTGCCTATAGTGTTATAACACAGAGTGAGTATACTACAAGCCCCGATGACACACCAGAACTTGGCAATAAAATCGCGTCGTAATAGTCTCTGAATAAGACTGTATGTTAACTCACCCGGGATCGCCAGGGCTCTCGTCGCCGTTATTGATAGAGGATTGCGGACTCTGACTCTCCATTTTCATAGTGTATAATATCCTAATGCTAGATCTACAAACTACAGGCTGCGACTGGGAATAGCACGTGGGGCCCACACGATGTTCTCCTACTAACTACAGTGTCTCCCTCCCGCACCGGCTTTCCCGCGTTATGCTAAGACTCCGCTAGCCGGTGATTGACGGCCGCATACACACGCTCATTGGCCGACAACGCGTCGCCTGGCAACCAGCAAAGGTCCCGCTGACGTCATACAGGGCAAGGGGGGAAGGCGACCCGCCCACCGCAGCGGTGCCGTGCGAGGGGGAACAGCGGTATCTGCTCGCTTGGTAAGCGAGCAGATACTGCAGTTCGCTCTCGCACGGCACCGCTACAACACAATGAAAACAGCCCCCTCCTCTTTCCTTGTGTACATAGCAGTCATATCGCGCTGGCTGCACATTCAAGCAGCGCCGAATGGTATGGCCGAATTGATAAACAGGCAGCAAAATGTGGCCGTCACTGGCCGATGTATACTGCGCAGTGCAGTGATTTTTAGGGGAGAGAGCGTTCTCAGAGAGTGGTTATAAAACAGGGCCTGTGTTTATACTGACTGACTAGCACTGGGGGTCTATACTGTATCATAATATAAACTGGACTGACAAAGAAACTGGCGGGAATTGTATGCACACACACTTCTTATGTATGTCGCAATAACTAAACTAGACCACACCACTCTAATCTGGCTTTGTCATGTGACATCCAATACATCACGACACAGATAAAACACACAGAAATGCATCGCGACCCGTTCCCCTGGAGAATTCTAACACGATAATAAAAATACAGACTTAATGTTGTGTACGGTTGATGCGTCTATACAGGGCAGATCGGGGCTGGCAGAGCGACAACGGCCTGACCTACATAGAGCCATGTGGTGTGGCCGAGCATGTGGCCGCCACACACAATCAATACACAACATCACCCACACTGGCCACGGAGAAAATTGAGGCACGGCTCCGACGTCTCGGATCGCCTTCCCCCAAAAAAATAGAAAATACCCACCAACTGGCATCTTCCGGCTGGTCCCCGTTCTCGATGCTGTTTAATTCACTGTCCATGATCGGCTTGGGGTAAGGGCTGCAACTATCCAAACGGGCGCTTCGCTGGTTCGTGTGTATAGCTGGCATCACAGATTTTCACTCGCAACCGTTCGCTGTCATGCCAGATCGCTGTGTGACTGAGCCAGGTGAGGGGGAGGGAGGCGGGGGCACACCAGTGGCGCGCGCGCCTTGCCAAACCCACCAATCACGGCAGCCCAAGGCGGAATTGCCCGTCTGGATTAGTCAGATATTGGTGACGTCATTTCGCGCGCCATTCCCTCTCTTATTGGGATATTGTGTACATCATATCAAACCTCCGTTCCCCTGTTCAACTCGATGCGCTCACCTAATGATGGTTTAATGTTGGTCCAGCGCCGTAGACGCTGGGCCAACATTAAATCGACATTAGGTCAGTGTCTTGTTCTTGCTGGGACACATTTTAGGGACACAGATTCAGATTTTTTTCCCCTCACTATTATGACACTTGCAAAAATACTTATCTACAGGCCTATCTGAATAACATAAACACTTATTTAACTGAATCTGACGAATAGGCTACTTATTGTGTTATTTAGGCCTATCATACATCTGTTAAAATCAAACTATAATAGACCTATAGTTTTATTAACTTGTCTATCACTGACCCAACATGTGTGTAGGCCAGCAATGGCAATGCCACCTAATTGATTGACTAACGATTAGATGACAAGTCTGAGGTGGATGTGTGTTTATTTTGTGTATCAGTCGATGATTTGCTGCATTGTGTGAAATTATCCAAACATTAACAGCTTGAGAGAATTTTTTCTGGGGAGGAAAATCCATTTTGTGGGGACACTGATAAATAGACCATGCTTTAGGCTATAAATAATCCTGTAAAAAATAAAGTCTAATTGAAACACAAAACTAATTGAAACACAAAACTTAATGCAAAAATAATCCTACAAAATTGAGTCCAAGTTGCATATGGCACGGATAATAACAAATGTCAATGTAACTTTTAGTGGTTATTTACTGCATAGCTAAGCCTACAGGAAAGAAAATGATATATTTACTTATCATCTTCCATGCTTCTGAGATTGTGTGTGCCCTTGGCCATGGAAGTCTTAGATGGATACAGAGAGGTTTGTAACAGATGATTTTTAATTAATACGTAGGTCTGGGTACTAGGTAAGGCCTATGGCCTACATTTTCCGTTCTTTTAGTGTAATAAATGTTGATTACCGTCATAAGGGTTAATATGCCTACATGATTGTTGTACGCTAAGAGTCGGCAATCATTAATAAAAGTCTACACGAGGCTAACGTTACTTAGGGGAACTGCTTTCCCAGTGTTTTCTGTAAGCAGATAAGCAGACACGCAGTCTATTATTCTCATTAGTGGTAGGTATATGTAACGTAAGTAGTCCGAACACAAACAGCTCATTAACCCTTGAAGCACTGAAATACTTTCCTGAAAATCACGGAGATCAAAGAGATTTTTCAATCATCATAAATGTCTTAGTTAGCTCTTTCTGATTCATTTGAATAGTTATGCTATTATATATCATACAATATACATGTTGTTATACATTATGAACATTTTTTTTCTTACAGTGCTTGGATCGACTTTAGACGTCAGAATCTGACGTCTACAGACGTGAGGTCGTTTAGTGTGATTATGAGGTTATGAGTTCAGGGTGGGGCGTCAAGGGGCATTTTTGTTCCAAAGACAAACTAATGCTGTTATAATGATGAATTTGGTTTGAACTGAAAGAATCCTTCCAAATCCTGCTCTTTTGACCCACATTTTAAATCGATCGTAGTGCATATCTATAGTATAGCCTATATCTGTATTGATTATTGATGTGCCATCTGCTACTCTATTATGCATACAATTATTGGACTGCTCTGCCCCAGAGTATTGTAATATATGCCTTTATATGGATTGGTGGGACTGATGAGACCCGAAAGATTTTTCACTCTCATCCATTCATGAAAATTGAATATTTTTGGGAGCCTCCGTGACCGGAACGTAGCGTGCTTAACCTCAGACGTCCAGGGTTCGAATTTCGAATCCAGTATCTATAAGGCTGTATAGGCCCTATCACCTGATTCATCTCACCATCTTGAAGAGGTTCTCTTGACCCTGTTTACTATGTATATACTCTGATTGATTGATTGATTGATTGATTGATTGATTGATTGATTGATTGATTGATTGATTGATTGATTGATTGATTGATTGATTGATTGATTGATTGATTGATTGATTGATTGATTGATTGATTGATTGATTGATTGATTGATTGATTGATCGATCGATCGATCGATCGATCGATCGATCGATCGATCGATCGATTGATTGATTGATTGATTGATTGATTGATCGATCGATCGATTGATTGATTGATTGATTGATTGATTGATTGATTGATTGATTGATTGATTGATTGATTGATTGATTGATTGATTGATTGATTGATTGATTGATTGATTGATTGATTGATTGATTGATTGATTGATTGATTGATTGATTGATTGATTGATTGATTGATTGATTGATTGATTGATTGATTGATTGATTGATTGATTGATTGATTGATTGATTGATCTGTATGCGGTCTGGGAGGCCTCTATTAGGCGCTGGTAAAATGGCGGGCGGAGAGTTTTGTTACCAAAAGGATTTTCTTGTTGTTCATATTTCTGTGACATGTCAACTTTACCTCTGACGAATAATATTGTCGCTCAAATATTTATTATATCAGTTGTCAGAATCATTTAATTCTCTTCTGTCATTCCGTTGTTATTGACATGGCCTAACAATGGAAGAAAAAAAACCCGCCATGCAAAGCCAAAATGCAGTATCTGCTCCCTCTACAAGTAAGCGGATACTGCCTTCTGGCTAGGCAGAACAGAATACTTTGGTCAAGGAGATTCTACATAAAACCACCTTGCGTGGGCCGATTGATCTATTTACTATTTTAAAACACACCACTACATTATTTTTTTTGTCCGATCACGACATTCTAAGCCGGGAATGGAGAGTTATTGTGCATCAAGTACAGATCAATTATAATGAGGGATTTTCATTATGAGGGATTTTCATCATGGTCGGATGTGTTTTAAGTCAGTTAAAACCCTCGGAGCTCTACATTCTTAGCTTTGAAAAAAGGTCTCGGCCTTCGGCCTCGGCCCTTTTCAAAGCTAAGAATATAGAGTTCCTTGGTCTTTATCCTATACGTATAGGCCTAGTAGCTTATATAATCACTGATAATAGTGATGATATTGAGGTAAAGTAGTGTATTCAGGACATTTACATGTTAATAGGCCACTTTGAAATAAATAGCCCTCATATATTACACAACTAAAACACCATGCAGTCCCCACACAATACGTGAAGCATAACCTAGCAGTTTACGATTTATATCACATGATAATATTCTAGATTTAAAAAATAAGCCTACCTAGCAGACACAGGGTTAACCTAAGTCTCCTAATTTGAAATGTCACCGACTTGAAGTTGTGTCTCGCTACCGCGACCCACAACTTCAAGTAGGTGAAAATTACTCACATCTAATTAATTTGCGACCAAACATTTGAAAATGTTGATGTTTAAACACACTATCCGTTTCCAATATATCGGCTAATACAACGGATTAAAAACGACTGTAGCCGTTTCTGGTGGATAAAGGGATACTATTAAATTGACCGACGACGTTTTCACAGTAAGTGGACGGCGATCAGCTAAAGACTCCGCGAATAAGAAATTGATGAATAATGCAAATCCCTGAGAGTCAACCTGGTTTTGTAAACATACTCAGCAAACACTATACACCTACACAATGTTGTTTTAATGTCGGACCAGCGTCGCAGACGCTGGCCCATTATTAAAACAACATTGGGTCAGTGGTTTGACTGGGATATGACCCGTTGGGATATGACCCGTTGTGTATATTCATTTATATATCAGACATACGGGACCACCCCAGTACATACACGAGGCGTGCATTTGCCCAACACTGTTTCAATGCTTACGACGTTGGTCCAGCATCGATGCAATGTTGGTGCAGTGTCAATTTTTGCCGGACAGCTATTTAAAGTTATATATCTACAGGTCATCAGTATTGTTATGCATGTCTTCCCAGCTATGACACGAGACGTTGATCTAATGTTGGTTTATTGTCGGTCCAGCTTTTACGACCCTGGCCGAACATAAAAACAACGTTGGTGCGACGTGTTTGCTGGGAATGACGCGAGGCCCTATGATAGCTTAACCCTTTAAGTTCCATGGTTTCATTTATGCGACACTCGACATAACTCGAAAACAATTTAAGAGAAAATGATACATTCCATCAAAAATGGGTGTTCTGAGATTTTTTTTACCACCGTTTATTCAGCAGAAGCATTCTATTTTCAATCATTTGGAGGTCGCAGCTCAAATTAAATGAAATCAAAAGGACATGTAATGCCCACACAATCCCTTCCTTTATGTCATCCACAACAAAAATATTGTTTGCTTTATGTCTGCCAGTTATTTTATTAAAAAAAACGTTGGTGAACCACGTCCTATATGATCATGAATTCAGAAGCTGTTTATTGTATATATGTAATCGGGATCTACGAGTGTAAATCGTGTACAGCATATCAAGCTCTTATGGGATTATTAACCCTTTGACTTCCAGGCCGGGGTGCATGCCAGGATCCAGATATACTGGTGTAGGAGTTCTATTTTTCGTCATTTGAAGCTGGAATTGCTAACGCAATTTCCAGCTTCAAATGACGAAAAATACATAAATGTGGTATATATTTGACGAAAATTTGTGTCATTTTATGGTTACGTTCATTGACGAATGACGACGGAAATTTCCGTCATGTATGGTAGTGAAAAGGTTAAAAAAAAAACGTTGGTGAACCACGTCCTATATGATCATGAATTCAGAAGCTGTTTATTGTACATATGTAATCGGGATCTACGAGTGTAAATCGTGTACAGCATATCAAGCTCATATGGGATTATTAAAATGTATAATATTTTTTAAAAATGAAATTATTTAAGTATATTAGGTATAGATAGCTGTCATACTGTTTTGCAATCATGGGGATGCAATATATACATAGTGGTCTTCAATAATTATGTATATTATATCGCGGTCGTTATTGACAGTATTGTCAAAAGCAACAAAACATTGCTTATATCAGAAATAAATTTGTCCAAATCAGACGACAGTCACGTTGTGAAGTGACAAATCGGCTTATAGTATAGCAGTTTCGCGTGACCAAGAAGCTTCCAATATTTTACTATTTGCGTAGTCATCCTATCGGCAATTATGTGAAACAGTATCGGAAGGACCTCAATAAATACACTCAATAAATATTACTGACAAGATGAACATGTCCATTCCCATCAAACCCGAGATATTGAGCATCTTATAGTTGGGAGTGCAATTGTCAGTATTGCCACGATTATCATCAGCCATAGGTTACATATTTATTTAAAATGTCTGTACTAATGGGACTACTGACGTAAGTTGTGACGATATTGACAAAGGACCGCAATGTTTTGATGTGATCGCTTCAGTACCTTAGACTGTCGCTGTGCATATTCAATTATATATAATTTATACAGTCATCGCATTTATTACCGAGAAATTTACCATCCCAGCAAACACGATATATTGATCCAATGCTGCGTGAATGTTGGCCCGCTGTCTCCGACGTCGGCCCAACATTCACGCAGCATTGGTTCAATATATCATGTTTGCTGGGATGACATATATAATTAAGGAGGTTTTG
Source organism: Flabesymbios commensalis (assembly GCA_964017125.1). Lineage (NCBI taxonomy): Eukaryota > Metazoa > Annelida > Polychaeta > Terebellida > Flabelligeridae > Flabesymbios > Flabesymbios commensalis. The sequence goes on from OZ024903.1 coordinate 34,253,136, forward strand.
TATATATAGTCTATTATGTTTGGTATTGTGGAGTATATCTACAATACAAACAACTGTAAGATCACCTCTACATGATCATGTACTCATTGACAATATGCACCATCATATAACACCCATGTAATTGGTCTCATTTTCATTCACCCCGAGATGTGATTTGCTGCAATTCCCACCTGAAGGTGAATACAAATGACCTGAAAAATGTGATATTCGAACAATGGACTTTACTGTGATGTCAATATTAAATTAGTCAATAATTTGATCATGATCAATTTTAAGTGTGACTACGGAGCTTAACCCTTTCATCGCGGGGACCGTGTTGAGACGTCAGAATCTGACGTCTAAATACGGTCCCCGCGCTGAAAGAATGAACAACATTATATTGGCCGTAGACCCATAACATACGTATTCAAATGAAGCGGAAAGAGCTAACTAAGATATTTGTGATGATCTCAAATTGAATAAAACCCTTTGGTCTCAATGTTTATACAAAAATATTGCAGCGCTTCAAGGGTTGAAGAGTTAAACCACACAAGGTGCTGGAACAGAGAATAATAATGCTCACTACCGTATACGATACTCTTTAGGCCCATTCATTTATTTATTCATAGCAATAAATTATAGGGCCTATAATTATATAATATAATAAAATATATACTACAAATGGAGGTTCTGTCGAACATGCGAATCCCTGGCAGCAGTGTGTATTGTATAATAATGAAAATGGTCAGCCAAATCGAAGTGCATTCAATGGAAAGGTTTCACTCTGGAGGAACCTCCTATTTCATCACTCTGTCCCCTGTAACAGTGATTACAGTGGAGATCACCAAAATATGTTTCATCACGGCCATATATAGAAAACCCCGTTTATTTGCTAATTAAAACGATAAATCGCACTGGAGTTCAAGTACACTGTTAGGACCATTGCCAACTACATTATAGCGTTTGTGGACCGCTCTTTGTTCGTATTCGCCTACAATCATGCGAACTATTTGTGGGAGAGGGGCTCAAATATACAATAATAATTTGTGTTGAAATTACTAATTAAATGACGTCTGGTCTATCTGCCAGCACATACGCCCACGTTCTCAACTGCCAGAACCCAGCAAACGCCGGACGTTCACCCAATCTTGTTATAATGCTGGACCAACGTTTACGACGCTGGTTGTAACAAGATTGGGTGAACGTCTCGAGTGTTCTGGCGAGTCATTGTAAGATTCCTTTCTGGTACCTTTTTCTGCTTTATAAGGAGTGAGCCGCCTCGTGGGCAATACATGATTGTGTATACTGACAAACACCTCGTCCTGATTTATCGCCCATTCTAACGCTCTCCTCGCAAAAAATGGCACAGTCTTTGATGCGAATTCAACCGCCGGAATTATCTATTGTACACTTGGGGGTGATGCGGGGCGTCACTACACCCCGCCCGATTCCTCGCTCATTTTTATGTTTCCGCGGGTGAACGCAAGTATATTAAATAGCGGGTCCCGATGCAATACAGGCAGGCTATTATGAGAGACGCATGCTCTGGGACTGCATCCATGGTGTTGCTTGTTCCAACTTGGCAACTATGCAGCTCCAAATGCAAGATGAATGTACTGTGCTTCAACCTCTTTGGCCTCTTCTCGCATTTGTGCACCTCGTGGTATAGATTTAGAATAAAATTGTAAAATTGGTTTAGTCATAAATATATATTATGCTATATATTATATATTATGCATTCTGTTATAATCCAGCACAATGAGGAGGTTCTGATCTTTCATATGCCGTATACTGTAGATATGGTAACTTTCGCATGTTTAAATTATCATTTTTACTTAGTAGCGCTATTACAATAATAATTTTCGCGAAATACTTGAATTCGCGAATTTGTCCTCCTCGCGAAATTCGCGAAAATTGAAACCTCGCGAATATTACCAGATCTACAGTACTTGAGTATCACACGAAATAAGAACATTTCTATTAACCTTGAGATGGGAATTACTGGTTCATGGGATGTAGGGGTGGGGGGGGCTGTTTTAGGAGGATTAAGCCATTTGTTTAATAATTTGTTGGTTCAGGTTGGGCCAGCGTCGGATCTGCTCGCCCAACCTGACCCGACATCGTGTTAATGCATGTCATCTCAGTTGGGCATAAAACCATTGTAACTCTCTGCAAGCATTGCAGAAGTTTTGCACGCAGAAAACATTGTCACATCTACAGCGCCTCCATGGACTCCCCGATAAGATGACCCGACAACATCTAATGCTCGTCCGCGTGGCCCCGGGATATTGCGCCGATGCCGGCTCGCGTTTTTTCTTGGGACTGCAGCCTCAGCGAGGGGACAGGGCCGCGAGCGGGTGACCGTGCCAGCGGCGCCATCGGCTGTACGCGCCATGGGGGAAAAGACCACGGCGACGCCAGCCTGGCTGGCCGCCGCCCTGCAGAGATTGCCCGACCTAATGGGACGATAGCAATGACAGTTCCTTGCAATTTGTCAACTCTATTGCAGTCTCCGAGGACCCCTTGTGGCAAACAGCTTCCCTATCAAGCCCGATCCCGAACGCCGCTCCCATTCATGCGCATTCATACCAGAAAACGCGAGACGTTCGCCCAATGCCGATTGCATGTTGGGCCAGCGTCTGCGACGCTGGCCCAACATTCAATAAGCAATGGGTCCGGGGTCGCCCCGCCTGAAGACTCCCTCCGCGGGAGAGTTTTTATGTGGATCATCAGTGATCCGCATCCCGGAGGCATCTACTTGATAACACTCCGGATCACCCCGCCTATTGTAACACTTGCTCTTTGTTAAGTACTCGTGCACTCCGCGTATCCACGTTTTTATCCCTCTCACTGAGGATATTATATAGAGATCATTGATTTTTTTGTGCTGTTATTTTACTGTCGCATCTCGGTTATCTGTTTTATTAATTTAACTTTATGTCAATGAAAATCAAATCTTATTTGTAGGCCTACTAAACCTCATGGAAGGAAAAGTACGGGATGTCTGCTCTACCACAGTTGACTGCCATTCAGTATATTCACGTTTTATCGCCCATAGCAAATAATATAGTCAACTCCGGTCGAATGGATTTTTCTAAATATTATTATTGCCCATTATTAGATTATAATCACCTAAGCAATAATTATTCTGATGTTGTAAGCGATCTCTTAAGTGAAAAAGAATAATATCGTTACAGCAGTTATCTAGCATGATAAATCTAACAACCCTATTACCACTGATTACAGTTTAATTATACATAATCTCACTCAGACCTTACCTGCATATCTTTTAATGGACGTATCATTTTCTCCTGGTTTTGTATCACGTACATGTGGGAACAATCATACTAGAAAACTTATACAGTCTTGTTGATCGAAGCCAACATGGCAGGTAAATGTAAATGATACCTTGTGATGATCCTGGTCGATCCTGGTCGATCGACGAGTGGATCTATTTTTGTCAAACAACCAATCATTATTTGTGATTGCATATCGCGTGCCCATATCTGTCACAGAAGGTGACGTTGTCTTCAAAATGTATGACTATTTGTCGCTAGTTAACAGGAGCCAACGATTTTCAAACTCATAAAATATGGGATGAATAATACATCGTATTATCAGAGTGTGCTAGAGAAATGTGTCCACGTGGCTATAGAATGCTAGTGAATTTGACAAACAGCCCGTTTTATTTGATAAAGCTGTAGGCCACAGGGTGACTCCCTAATGAGGTGATACTCAGGCTGCTCTGTAAGTAAGCAGATACCGCATTTTGGCTTTGCACGACAGTGCAAGGAGGGATCACTTATACGCGTGCTGGATTTCAGTCATGTCCTCGCTAACGAGAAGAATATACTTTGATGAAAACAACAGAGGTATATTACCCGGTGCATGCATGTCATCTGATCTCACATACAAACTTACGCTAACCCTCCCTTTAAGCGATATGCACGACTATAATCGTTTTAAATCCGTTTTGCCAGCAGGTTAAATGACAGTTATTGGAACTGGAATAAGTGTTTTAAATATCAATATTTGCAAAATGTCTGTTCTCAAATTAAACAAATATATGTGTAATTTTCACCCACTTGAAGTGGCGGGTCGCAAGTGGGTGAAAATTTAAATAAGATAACTTAGTGGGTAGAGGGTCAACTCTCTACCTGCTAGAGACGCAGTTTATTTGTCATCTGATATATTTTGAACACAATTAGTTCGATAAAAAGGCATTAGGGGCGTTCGGGACATCAATTTGATATATTATACTTTGGTATTTTACTTCACTCCTAGCGCAGTGCCGTTCGCTCACTCACAGAAATATTTGCCACCCCCCCCCCCCCCCTGAAGGCGTGCACTGATGTATCAGTGAAGTATTTTACATGATTGGATAACTTTCGTTCGCTGAAGGTGGGAATTGCGTTTATGTTAGCTAGGTGTCTGTAAAAATAGATCAACGAATCAGCTAGCGGAATCTGTAAGCTACTACTGAGATTATTGTCAATGAAATGCTAATAAACAATAAAAATTATTTAAAACCAAAAAAAGTTTTTCCACCTGCTTTGACACTGGCATAAATCTGTATGCGGAGCCAGTTGCACCCGTGGGAAGCCTCCATTTGAGCGCTGGATAAATGGGGGGGGGGGACAGTTTTGTTGCCGAGCGGATTTTATTGCTGTTGATATTTATTCGTCATACAACATATAACTCCTTGATAATGTCCGCGTGGCGTCTCCATCCTGATTATAAGTGCAGCATGATCGTGAACGATAGGTTCTCTGTCTTATACGGGGTCCTGGTGACGTATACGTAATGGTGACGTAACCGCACATAAAATTTAGAGTCCTTTAACCCTTTACCCGCCGGTGTCGCATATATTCGGTTTTTCATTTTTTTATTAGCACATTAAGTACCACCTTTAAACATGTGACAAAGATAAAATGTTACATCAATCAGCAATATTTGAAAATAGTTGACCTCCACTCTACCAAATCTGAATAATTTTCACTCACTTGAAGTTGTGGATCGCGTCAGCGAGACACAACTTCAAGTGGGTGAAAATTCAAATTAAATAATTTGGCGGTTAAAGGCTTAACGACTCAACTAACAATAATGATACCATTATTATGCTCTGTTTTATTAGCATTATTAGCAGGTTAAGTCAATGCCGTTAGGAATGAAATGGTGGAAATGTTTGGTCTCAAATTAAACAAATATGAGTGAGTGTCGCCTACTTGAAGTTGTAGGTCGCAGTAGCGAGACACAAATTCAAGTGAGTGAAAATTAAAATTTTACAACTTAACGCTTTAAGGGTATTCGAAACATGGGTGATTAACTATGAAAAAGCAGATACTGGCTTTAGCAATAAGTTGTGGTGCATAAATAATGTGAGATTCCATTGCATGCCACAGCACAACATAAAAATATATGACTATATCGCTATTTATAAAAAACACATCTATACTTGCTCCCTGCTATAGCATGTTGTACACGGTGATTTTGCGTTGTGGCAGCTCTGCTGATATTTGATCTCTCTAATGGGGGACTTCATGCAGGATATACAGAGCTGTTTGGAAAGTTAACGCAACGCGTTGTCCCAACATAGGTGCATCTACACATGACGCTGTGCCAACGTTAAACCAACGTATAATATTTGCAGAGTAGTCAATAAGTCTGCTTTGGCAAAAAAGGTGGAGCATTCCGTCGCAGCGTGCACCTCTGGGATGCAACATGATCTAAGGACGTGTCTTGGGAAAAGCTCGACTTGTTCCTCAAATGATGTAACTCCATACCTTGGGCAAACAGAAAGTATAGCTTCAGATACAACGTCAACTACACTACGCATACACACAACTGTGTTTTGAAATACCTTTGACATTTATTAGGCTTCTGCGCGCTGTGCATATTCGCAGCAGATCAATGTGTTTTATATGAATGCTATTCTCCAAATATATCAAGTACTCCATAGGGGCCTACTGTGTAGTATTTAAAGTCTATCTGTTGAAAATAACAGTTATTTAAATTCATGTGTTAACACAAAATGTCCCGCATATCTTGAATTTATTTAAATAAAAATAGGAATACATAACATTTAATTTGGAGATCGATTACAAATTAATAATAAAATATAAGGTGGCTTTGCTCATGCAGGCACACGATAGTTGATTTGCAATTCGTAGCCTTTGGAAAATTAAGCCTACGTCTTCATACGAAAACCCTATATTAGGGAGCTATTCAAGATACATTTAATTAGTTTTTTTTAATGTAAGCAAAAAATGTGACACAACTTAAACGTCATCAGGTACAATTAAATATAATTTGAAAATTACTATTAAATAGTAATTGTACGTGAATATAAAAGTTTAAGTGTTGGTTGAATGTACAGATATCTGTATTATTCATTAATTTTGAGTATACTCTAGAATACATCGAGTCGAGGCATACCATTTCTCAGTGGCTTTTTTGTCATGGTTATAGGGAGATAATGTTCCAATTCGGTTTGGCCATTGATATTTTAAGACACATCGTTATAGGGCTACCAGCACACATATACACATTGTATAACACTACCATACATATATCCAAAAACATTAAATAATTATTCTATGTTATTGCTATGTATACCAGTCAATACTAGACTATGATTCAATGTTGGCTTAACGTTGGTCCACCGTCCGCGACGCTGGCCCGGTATTAAACCAACGCCTCGTGTTTCTAGCAGGAGATAACGCATTGTCTTCACAAACTCATCACAGCAAACAACAGACATAGAACCTACATTTATTCAGCGTTGGCAAACCGTCCACGACGCCGGCCCAACCTCAAACCAACGTTGGGCCATCGCTTCGTGGCCGCCACGTCCTCTAAAACTGATCCCTCATTCCAGCGCGTGACAAAGTGACAGATTGTTATGTCCAATAAGGGAAATAACATCTCCTGCTGGCGCAATATTAGCCAAATCTGGACACCTATAAATCTGAGTATTACCAGACAGTGATTTTGCAGGGAGAATTCACAGCAAGACGTTGAACCAATGCTGGCTTAGTGTTGGCCCACCGTCTACGACACGAAACCAGCATTGATTCAGCGTCTTGCGTGTTTGCAGCGAGAACGCTGATCCGTACAGATTCGTCTTACAAGCAAAAGCCGTCGCGTCCCGGGCTTGACGTGGAAATACAGCCGGAAAGATAGATGGTATCATTTAGATTCTTATATGTGTGGATCCACTCTCTTATTCCTTTTTGATGAGTTATTTATCCCGACGCGGGAGGGATTTGTTCGGGGACCGTTTGGGGCCCCGGGCGCGCGCGTCGTTTACGCTCATTTGACAAAATAAGAGATAACGGGGAGCAGTTGTATATAGAAAATGATGTTTGCGAATCTATATGTTATCATTTGTGGTGCTGTTATGAATAATATCAGTAATAACACAAGATACTGGTTGAAAAAAGTGGATTGGCTCAACTTTAGGGGTCGGCCTATATATGTCTGATTTATAGCTGAAAACCCTATCTAATTATCTGTGTTTCAGCTTTATATATGGAACACAGGGGATATATAGGCCAGTCTGTAAACCATACTATTCTGTTGGGGATTGGATACATACGGCCGACCGTATTGGCTCATTCTGATCGGCACTGAAGGAACTGGGTGCGAATCCCGGTCAGGCCGGATGTTTCTTGTTGACAAGTCACATTCACTCACTCATTCCCTGCATGTTACAGTTATCTTCACTCGCCAGTACCCATCAGACGAGCTCGCCCGAAAGTATATGCGTGTACGAGTGACAATCTACCGGATTTCAAACTAATTTCATCCACGAGAAAAATCAGTGAGTTGGATGAAAATCCAGTCCGAGCGGAGACGAATAGCATTCTTGAGCGGAATCTAACCGGGACAAATACAGGTCGCAGCGGGTCAAATCTGGCAGCTATAATTTACCATATGGTAATGGCGGGCGTCCAGTTATGACTGGTTCACATTCGCGTCTATTTTCTTCTGCGGTCCCATTATTGACCGAAGTGTTGGCAGCATCATCAATAACGTACAGAGTTGGCGGTGTGGGGGCTGCTCCCGGGCCACCGTCACAGCGCCGTTTCGTGATCATCTGATTTGGAGAGAGTCCCGACCCCTTCCCCCCGCCCCGCTCGGTCGCCTGTATATACCCAGCAAACACAAAACATTTGTATAACATTTATACAATGTTGGACCAACGTCGAAGACGTTGGGCCGACGTTGTATAAATGTTATACAAATGTTCTGTGCTCGCGGTGGACCGGGGCCGGTCGGTCCCCCTGTCAAAACGCTCTCATTTGCCGCCGGAAGGAAGTGTTTATGAAGAAGGGACTGCGCATGTCCGCGTGTGTGTTTCTGCATCTGGAGGAATGCCTCGTCCTTGAAATAAACGATTTATTGCTGTTGCGACGTTGTCGGGTTCTTGCTCCATCGGTTGGACCGCTGTGTGTGCAAGAGAGCTTCCAGACAATTCCAGAGAAATGCGACAGCGTTGATATCGCGTTTGGCCAACGTCGCTGTCCCTGTCTCCTTGTACTTCTTGTCCTAGCCACTGTGGCATCGCAGCCCGCCGCGATTGCCTCGTTAAAGCCGCTATCTGGATCAGAAATCGGGGAGTCCATGACATCCCCACGCCCGTTAACGACACCAGATGCCCCGCACCGGGTGGCGACCCGGTCATCTGAATGCGAGACAGAAGCCACACAGACACGACACGTGGACAACAGGGATGGGGGCCGGCTGTATGTAAAGGCCTACCGGACGCCGAGTAACGAGAATAATAGATTATTGGGTATATGTCTTAGCGGCACCCTGTCATTGCCGGGTCGCCTGCTACAGCCTCGCGTCTTATCTTTAGGATGTATCAAATATTTGACACTGACGTCAATCCGTATGCGGGGCCAACACATATAATTTCGTACCGGGTGCGCCCTCAGATGATATGATGTACCAAAATGAATCGTACTAGAGCTAAATGTTCACAAGAGTTCATACATAGATTCCGAAAGTTTTTATGATAACGATTAGTTCTGGGGACACGAGTCTCCCTGCTTTGATACTGACATCAATTGGTATACAGAGCCAGCAAATATAATTTGGTACCGGGTGCACCGTCGAAGGATATATAGGATGAAACAAAATGCATCGCAATATATAGCTAAAAGTTCGCAAGGGTTCATAAATAGATTCCGAAGGTTTTTATGATAGCGATTTGTTCTGGGAACACGAGTCTCCCAGGTTTGATACTGACATCAATCGGTATGCGGGGCCAACAAATATAATTTAGTACCGAGTGCGCCCTTGGAGGCCTCGTGGGGCTATTAGGTGAGGTCAAAGCACCAAGAAGTTGAGGGGGGGGGACGTACATGTGCATCCCATGCATTGCATTGTATTGCATGCCTCCCTGGTTCGGACCCCGCAGCTCCTGTGTGGGTCTTTCAGGAAAATATCTTTCTTTCTCCTCTCTCAATGTGATGTGACTAGGCGATCACGTTAATGCATGCGGTGTCATCGAGATAGAAGATTGAAATCAGTATGTCGACGTTAATTTTGTGTAGGGCCACGGGCTGCGCGCTCCTCACACCACGAAGCTGAACTGTTAAAATGACCGAGGTCTGTTGTCAAGCGAATGTTATTGTTGCCGATATTTCAGTGACATTTGAACAATTTTCAATGATAGTGGCGACACCAATATGTAATAGATCGTAAGATGGCCTACCTTGCGCAGATGAAGTATATGCCAATATGTACACATTTTCACCAAAACAATCAGAATTCAGGATTTCAGACTGTGGCAGCAACTTTGGAAATGCTATTACCACCAAACCAATCAGCATCAGTGTAACAACAATACTGACCAATCACAGCAAATAACTTTTTTACCACAGTACTGTGTCATAAGATTCATTTCTGCTCAAAGATCTAAACGGATGAGGTCATGCTACCACATTACTGTAACAATAAGGTATCTTGCAGTCTGTGTACATGTGCAAGTAATTGCTGCCACATTATTGTGTTAATAAGGGTTTGTCGTTCCTTGCTACTGAATTGATGTGTCTATAAGCTTCTTGATGTTGCTAATTATCCTCACCGCAAAAGTTCTGTGTAACTGTTAATAATGTTCACCACAGTGCTGTGCCAAAAATGCTTTTTACTTGTTGTCTAAACATATAAGTCATTGCTACTACAGTGCTGTGGCAGTAACGTTTCTTACTGTCTCTATGCACTTTAAAATTTTTGCTGCCACAGCTCTGTTTCAATAAAGTATACTCTTTCTCCATACATAGATGTTCTTGCTACCACAGCGCTGTGGAAATAACATTACTTCCCAATATACACATGATACATGTCCTTGCTACCACGTGCTGTGTCAAAAAGGTTTCCTAGCGCCCATCGCCACATAAAAGTACTTTTTTACCACTCTTTTTCTGCACCTTATAGTATTTCATACCACAGTGATGCCGCCTACACTTACAAGTCCTTGCTAACACAGTGCTCTGTCAATAAAGTTTCTTACTGTATCAATACATTTAAAAATGTTTGCTGCTAGAGTGCTATGTGAATACGATCCCCTACTTTGTCTGCACCTAGAAGTCAACTAGTTTTTTTCTGCTCATGTACACTAAGTCCTTGCTACCACAGTCATGTGTCAATAAGGTTGATTACTGTCCCTATGCACTTGCAAATCATTGTTGACACAGTTCTGTTTCAATAAAGCGTCTTAGTGCTCATCTACAACTACAAATCACTGCTACCATGAAATTGGCAAATATATGGCTACAAAAAATCATGGAAGATTTGGCAAAACAATTGTCACCAACTGTTCGTAGATGGAAGAAATTTGCATGGTGTGACAGTAGTTGATGACAAATAAGGGGGATCCCACCGAGCTGGATACTATTTGGCGATATTGACAAATTTGCGAAATTTCTAAAATCTTCACCAAACATTCACCAAGTTTCCCCAAACGTTTTCCTCTTTCGCCAAACCTTCTCTGTGTTCACCTTGCTATCACAATACGGTGTCAATGATGTTTTTGCTACTTTCTTTACACTTACAAGTCATTGCTACCACTGTCAATAAGACTATTCATCTGTTCATACCCACAAGTCCTCTATGCCACTTTCATGTCAATAACTCTTCTTACTACCCCTTTACACCCAGACGTTCTATGCTACCACTGTACAGTGTCAGTATAATTTTTTCACTAGCTCCATGTTGTACGATGTCGATAATTGTTCTTACTACACCTGTACACAGACAGTCCGCAGTGTTGTCGTAATACGTAGGTCTCTTTACAGTTTGAATTCCTTGGTGTGACAGTGCTGTGCCCCAGCTTCAAGTCGTAGCAACCTTGATAAATATTATGCAAACGTTGCTGGTGCACAGCTGATCAGCATGCTTACTATGAAAACCCCAAAAGGTCGTCACTTTTTTAACATAACATAAATATTAATTTTCCGATTGTTTCTGGAATGTCCGACAAGGAAAACCGGCGGCCACATGAAGAAGCCTATTCCGGCTGCGCACGCATCCTGCAGTCTTCCTGGCCGTGACGAACGTCTTCCGGTTCTCGAGATATGCTGAGACACCAGAATTAGCCACGGCGGGTCCCTGTGCAGGCTACAAAAACTGACACAAAACACATAGTTTTACCATTGCAAGAACGTTTCGACAGCGTCAAAGACGATGTCGAAACGTTCTTACAAAGCTAAAAGCGACTTATTGTATACTAAATTATCTCGTCTTATAATTTTTCTTTTACTTCCGCAATGTGACCCCGCAAACCCTGTCGCAACAACAACTAATTTCCGGTGGCAATCTCTGAAAAGACACGAATCAGAGCCTCTCTCTAAACTGTCTTTTTACCCCGCGCGTCATCCCATTGACAGCGAGGCAGTGCAGTGTTTCGCCCTATACAAAATGGCCGCCCCCACCTGACGCGAACCCACGTGGGGTGTACGGTTACGCGTCAAGTGGCCGTAAGTTGCGTGCTCCGGCGGATGACGTATCAGTTAACTGAGCTCAGAGGCGCCGGGTCCGCGTGGCTTCACCCCCTTTATTACAGCCAAGGCCGCGGTGTCACTTATGTTACTAATCCGGTTTTGCTGGCGATTGCGTTGGTTGCGTGTCGAGCAGTATAGGAGGGACATTGACCCGAAGTTGGTTGAATGCTGGCTCTGGGTCAATGTCCCGCGTTTGCCGGGATACCGTTCCAGAGCAGCAGCCAGACGCCGGTGAGCAATGCTGCTCTGCAAAGCCAAAAGGCAGTAACTGCTTACTTTTAAAATGAGCAGTTACTGCCTTTCGGCTTTGCAGAGCAGGATGGTAAATCTCGACCCCTCAGAATCACAGACACGCAGTCTCTAATGAGCGCGTTATAATTGCCGACTAAAAAGCGTGAATAATTTCAAAATAAAGCTTGTGTGTGCAGTGAAATTAGCAATAAAAATAATCTAATTGCCTCGCGGCTGTTGCAAAGCTAAGAGGCCGATATAATTGAATAAACCCTTTGCTGCGAATGGTGAGTGCGCATGCTATTTCAAACCCTTTGTGTGCTGCGATTATTCTACTGCGATAATTTTGTCCACGCCTCGTCATCAATCAATGCAGTTCCATGTATAAATGGATGTCTTGACCTAAATTAAGATTTTGTTAGCTTTGGAAAGATGTGCAAATATTATAATATATAGATAAAGGAATGATAATAGTATATATACCATAAAGCCTAATTTAAATCAGCAGAGGTATATGTGCACATAATAGCGAACCCTGCACGGGGGGAGGGGGTTGGGGCTTTAAAAATTTATGTAACCACGCTGTTGTCCCCCTAAGGTTGTTGTGTGCAGTGTGTCACCTTCAAGGGGGTGTCTAAGGGGTCACCAGGGGGTCATGCTGAACGTCAATAACTCTGGGAGACTCACAGGGCGTGCTATATACATGTACACCGTGCAAAGCCAAAAGGCAGTAGCTGCTTACTTTTCAAGTGAGCCGTTACTGCCTTTTGGCTTTGTAGATCCGCACACAACGGGTGTTATGCAATCCCACTCTGCAAATACTCTGCTCCTTCACCAATTCTTGAAACATCACAAGGTGGAATTCTTTGAAGATTTAAAATCAGAAGTGCTGTATTTTAATGCAGCATTCAATTCAATTCAATCAATTTTATTGAAATGCTACAGAAGTCAATACGGACTAAAATGTCACAATGTAAAAACATGCACTATGAAAGAGTGTACACATAGCATTGTTTTTAACAATAATAATTATGTAAATAAAATGTATAGGCCTAATAAATATGTAAAAAATAGTTTAATAAATAGGTAAAATAAGGTTAAAAATGGTATGTACAATACAAAAATCAAGAATTATTGTACATTTACAACTACTAGTATATTCAAAGTATATTTACGACACGAAAGACGAGAGAGTCGTAACTAATGCTTCTATAGATGAGATAATGTATAAAAATGGGTTGCTAATTACATTAAAATGACGAATGTTCTCTTTGCAAACGGACAAGAGTGACTCTTTCTAGATCAAATGAAATGAAATGAAAGAAATGGATGGGGTTTTTAGGCCACCTTTGTGCACATATAAGTTAAACTGGACCAGGATAACCTCCCGAGGATGGTGAGATGAATGAGATGACACTGCCTTCCAGACACAAGATTCGAAATTCGAGCCCTGGCGGTCTGAGGCCGAGCACGCTACCAATATTCAATCTTTTCTAGACCAAATTGAGTGCAGTATAAGCATTGATGCTGGGGTGTGGATGGTTTCCGGGGGGGGGGGGTGCAGGTCAGAGGGTAAGTCACGCAGCTGACACTGTAGGAGTGAGACCCGCTCATGTGGACACATCTATCGGGTCGCTTTATTGTTGCCATCTGCTCGGATCGACGGCCCCGCGCCCGGTGAACACAAAACATTTGTATAACAATTATACAACGTCGGCCGAACGTCGAATGTATAAATGTTATACAAGTGTTTTGTGCGCACTAAAAAGCACAGACAGCGTTGTATTGTATCCCCCGTGAAACCACGCGGCGATGTCTGTCCAAATGCAAATGGCGTCCGCGCACGTCAACTTCACTTAAAAGAAGAAGATCGCTGGGGAAATTAAATATGTCAGACGATGAACACTGAACTTGTCTGTCACCCTGATGAACGCTGATGATGAACACTGAACTTGTCTGCCACTCTGATGAACACTGATGATGAACACTGAACTTGTCTGTCACTCTGATGAACACTGATGATGAACAGAGAGATTGGCACTCACTTGACTCTCGAACACTTTCATGCACTAATCAATGAATTTTACCATCAAGTACAAAAACCAGATCGTTTCCTGTATATATTAAAAATATAAAATCCACTTTGCAAACATGTATAGTATGAAACGCCCGATACATTTTATATAAATTGTGTAGGCTTATATAGTTCTTGTATTACTTTCTCTTTAACGCTTTTTAAATTTTGATCAGGTTACATTTTGTTCAAATGAATACGTGTTGTAAATATAGCAGATAAGCCACCCTTCTAGGATTTAATGCGAGTCTCCCGGTCATGAACTATGGCCAAATAAATAAAGTCCGAGTCTGAGTATTCTATTATAGACAAAAGAGCTGAACAAAATATATATACTGATATCACCCTCCCCATTGAGATTAAATTGACGTATCTACCCCTGCGACAATAGGCGGTTGTGTCCTTTTAATTTCATTTTTATTTGTCTGAAATCACAAACGCACAATGGGAGGCATCCGTTCAGTTTTAAATTTCCTTTGTGGTAGCAGGACAAATATGTCTACCAACAGCACAATATTAGATATTGGCCCAGCATTGGGCCAGTGTGATGGGTACATATTGCCATCCCAGCAAACACAAAACATTTGCATAACATTTGAACAAAGACGGACCAACGTCGCAGACGTTGGGCGGACGTTGTACGAATGTCATACAAAGTTTTGTGTTTCCTGAGATTCATTTCATTTTCTTCTCATTTACCGCAATATTTGTTTTGCTAGTGCTCCAAAATTTTTGAACAAACAAACAGTTTTGATGGTCAGTGCTTGATGTGGTTCATGAAATCCATATTATATGTCTGACCATGCCTCTAGGTGGTATGTGTGATATGAATGGAAACCCAGCAAACTCGAGGCGTTAGCCCCATGTTTGGTTAAGGTTGGGCCACTGGCCACAACATTCATTCATTCATTCATTCATTCATTCATTCATTCATTCATTCATTCATTCATTCATTCATTCATTCATTCATTCATTCATTCATTCATTCATTCATTCATTCATTCATTCATTCATTCATTCATTCATATGATCATACTTTCATGCGTTCAAATAGGTCCACTTTTACTCATATATTTGATGTTAATGTATGTCATAAGGCTCGGACCTGTGGTGTGTGTGGGGGGGGGGGGGGGGGGGAGGGGTAACTTTGGTAACTTAGTGAAGCCGACGGCGAGGTAGAGGACGAGAGGGCTTATGAACTTTCACAAATTAAGTTTAAAAATATATATATATATTATTATTCCGAAAAACAAGATTGGAAGATCCTCTACAATTCACAAATTCAGATGACGTAAGATGTATTTTAAAGATGATAGGCGTGAAAACTATGCAAAGGCTTACTTATTACTATACTATTATGACCTGAGGAAATATTGGGGGTCCCAGCAAAAATGAGACGGTGGGCCAACTGGTTGACTGTTGGGCCAACGTCGTAAACGTTGGGCATCAGTAAGCCAACGTTGGGCCAACGTATCATGCTTGCTAGGGTTAAGCCCCAGCCCCTCTAACCATATTATCGTGGGCAGGGGATGGTGTTTCCACGGAAACATCGATAACAACCGCCACTGAGGTTTAACCTGCTCCGAAATATTACTTTTGCATGTTCAGATTAATCGCAAATTTTCATCATATTCATTATAACAAAATTAACATTCAATAGGCCTATATAATATTCATTCATGCATTCATTCATATCATGCCCCTTTTATTACACATGCCTATTATTTAGAGCGTATTGCTTTCACCGCTAATCTAACGACTCACCTGGATCGATTTCCTCGTGTTAATATTGTTATTTGTCGCTAATTAAAGATGTCTCGTGATCGTATTTATTTTCTTTTGTGTGGTGGTAACTTGTTTTCACATTGTCGGTGAGGCATGGCGCCGTCGATGGGGCGACCGGAAATGAGAGTCTGCGGGAGTCAAGAACGGAGGATATAGACAAGAAATTAAATATGGCTGCCATAATATTTGCCGACTATGTTATAATTAGGCATGCTGTGCAGACATTGCATGGTGTCTGCAATGGCCCACTAACAACATGACACCATTCCTGGTGCACGGGAGAAGCGTAGTCAATATCTTGACAATTAATATTCGTTCAGTGTTTTTATTATGGTGTATCACATATGGAATTACAAGTCGTGTGATAATGACAATATTCTAAAGCCTGGAATCATGCCATTGAACAATTTAAAATAAACAACTTTTTGAAAAGTAGGATTTATAAGAACATACCACTGTTTTAAATAATTATGTTAATTGATTTAAGTCAATAATAGGCTGAATAAAAAATGTTGTACAACAACACGAAGCCTCTATACAAATTTGAAAAAAATGGCTAATATTCTGCCATACTCTCCTAATCAATGTTGATTGGGAGAACTCCAGCGTCATGCAGTATCGAGTGGATTGTCTGACTAAATCGATGTTGAGAAAGTGTTTGATTCTATAGGCCCCCATGCTACTTTCTAGCTAGTTTGGAATGCTTATCGCAATTGTACATAATACTATTGTATATATATACAATATAGTTCAATCTCTGATGAATCTGTCTTCCTAAAGATTTTGAATGAGCAAATTGAGTTTGTTACAAATAAATGAGGCGTAATTGATCTGGTATAATGTATTTGAGTGAACAATAAAATCATGGCTCGTCATTGTCGTGGCGGAAAAGTGCAACGAGATATGATAAATGCTTAACAACACAGGTCCTGACCTCGGGTTTCCCTGTCCCTTTGTTGTCTGAAAAATACGCCCCGAAAGAATTGGGTCAGACTAAGAATCACATCCTTATACACCGCTGCAAGTGTACCGTGAGGCCCTGCATAGTGGTTAAAGCTGCCACATTGTAAAACCGGGGCTCGAGGGCTCGTCCCACCCCAGTAAACACAAAACATTTGTATAACATTTATGCAATGTTGGGCCAACATCGAAGACGTTTGGCCAACGTTGTATAAATGTCATACAAATGTTTTGTCTTTACTCCCACGCGCTGGCATTCAGGTTGCAAAGAAACGAATGTTTCTTCCCTGTCCACTCGTAGAGATTCAGTATTGTGGTGAGCCTCCGAGGTAGCGTGCTCGGCTTCAGACCGCCACGGCGCCAACTTCGAATCCTGTGTCTGGGGAGCAGTGTCATTTGATTCATCTCACCATCCGCAGGAGGTTCTCCTGGTCCAGTTTAGCCTGTATGCGCACAAATGTGGCCTAAGGCACGATTCGTTCGTTCGTTCGTTCGTTCGTTCGTTCGTTCGTTCGTTCGTTCGTTCGTTCGTTCGTTCGTTCGTTCGTTCGTTCGTTCGTTCGTTCGTTCGTTCGTTCGTTCGTTCGTTCGTTCGTTCGTTCGTTCGTTCGTTCGTTCGTTCGTTCGTTCGTTCGTTCGTTCGTTCGTTCGTTCGCTCGTTCGTTCGTTCGTTCGTTCGTTCGTTCGTTCGTTCGCTCGTTCGTTCGTTCGTTCGTTCGTTCGTTCGTTCGTTCGTTCGTTTGTTCGTTCGTTCGTTCGTTCGCTCGTTCTTTCGTTCGTTCGTTCGTTCGTTCGTTCGTTTGTTCGTTCGTTCGTTCGTTCGCTCGTTCTTTCGTTCGTTCGTTCGTTCGTTCGTTCGTTCGTTCGTTCGTTCGCTCGTTCGTTCGTTCGCTTGTTCGTTCGTTCGTTCATTCGTTTGTTTGTTCGTTCCATCCATCTATCTATACCGTGATTACATGGCCATTTTACAGCTCTATTATGCCGGTTATTTACGGCACCTGTCCAATCAGTTAATTATTATCACTTAATTACGGACTTGGCATGTACTCCCGATTTCTCGTTACCGACTAATTTCGACACCTGTCTAAGTTATCAATTATCATCGTTTTATTGTTGGAGCTGTCGATTATTGCTCCGCAAAACAAGACTCGTAGAGATTCAGTATTGTGGTGAGCCTCCGAGGTAGCGTGCTCGGCTTCAGACCGCCACGGCGCCAACTTCGAATCCTGTGTTTGGGGAGCAGTGTCATTTGATTCATCTCACCATCCGCAGGAGGTTCTCCTGGTCCAGTTTAGCCTGTATGCGCACAAATGCGGCCTAATGCCCGATTCTTTTTATTCGTTCGTTCGTTCGTTCGTTCGTTCGTTCGTTCGTTCGTTCGTTCGTTCGTTCGTTCGTTCGTTCGTTCGTTCGTTCGTTCGTTCGTTCGTTCGTTCGTTCGTTCGTTCGTTCGTTCGTTCGTTCGTTCGTTCGTTCGTTCGTTCGTTCGTTCGTTCGTTCGTTCGTTCGTTCGTTCGTTCGTTCGTTCGTTCATTCGTTCGTTCGTTCGTTCGCTCGCTCGTTCGTTCGTTCGTTCGTTTGTTCGTTCGTTCGTTCGTTCGCTCGCTCGTTCGTTCGGTCGGTCGGTCGGTCGGTCGTTCATTCGTTTGTTTGTTTGTTCCATCCGTTTATCTATACCGTGATTACATGGCCATTTTACAGCTCTAATATGCCGGTTATTTACGGCACCTGTCCAATCAGTTAATTATTATCACTTAATTACGGACTTGGCATGTACTCCCGATTTCTCGTTACCGACTAATTTCGACACCTGTCTAAGTTATCAATTATCATCGTTTTATTGTTGGAGCTGTCGATTATTGCTCCGCAAAACAAGACTCGTAGAGATTCAGTATTGTGGTGAGCCTCCGAGGTAGCGTGCTCGGCTTCAGACCGCCACGGCGCCAACTTCGAATCCTGTGTTTGGGGAGCAGTGTCATTTGATTCATCTCACCATCCGCAGGAGGTTCTCCTGGTCCAGTTTAGCCTGTATGCGCACAAATGCGGCCTAATGCCCGATTCTTTTTATTCGTTCGTTCGTTCGTTCGTTCGTTCGTTCGTTCGTTCGTTCGTTCGTTCGTTCGTTCGTTCGTTCGTTCGTTCGTTCGTTCGTTCGTTCGTTCGTTCGTTCGTTCGTTCGTTCGTTCGTTCGTTCGTTCGTTCATTCGTTCGTTCGTTCGTTCGCTCGCTCGTTCGTTCGTTCGTTCGTTTGTTCGTTCGTTCGTTCGTTCGCTCGCTCGTTCGTTCGGTCGGTCGGTCGGTCGGTCGTTCATTCGTTTGTTTGTTTGTTCCATCCGTGCTCTAATATGCCGGTTATTTACGGCACCTGTCCAATCAGTTAATTATTATCACTTAATTACGGACTTGGCATGTACTCCCGATTTCTCGTTACCGACTAATTTCGACACCTGTCTAAGTTATCAATCATCATCGTTTTATTGTTGGAGCTGGCGATTATTGCTCCGCAAAACAACAGCCAGTGGGCCAGCGCTGTGACGAGGCCAAGCCTCGACACAGCGCTGGCCCAATGGCTGTTTTTGTCAGGACATCAAACATCATGACAAGTGAACCAATAACTACATGTTATTGCCTTGCGTTGTCACCACTGGCAGGTCGCAAATAGACGGAAACCCAACGAGCATAAGACATCAGGCCGACGTGGGGCCTGGCTCGGCGAAGCTGTTCCAATGTGGGACCAAAGTGGTCGACGCGTCCCTAATTTTGTAATATATAACGTTTGACCACTGCCCAATTTATACCAGGACGGGTGCTGGTTCACATCGAACGACAGAAATCGGGCTAAGTTGACTGGATCCGAAGTCTAAACATGTAAACATAGCCCCATCACTCTGCTGCAAAATTAAAAGTTTTATACTTTTTAATTAATATATTTGACACGGGCTAAGTTGACTGGATCCGAAGTCTAAACATGTAAACATATCCCCATCACTCTGCTGCAAAATTAAAAGTTTTATACTTTTTAATTAATATATTTGACACGTTCTCTCGTTTGGTCATTTTATAGATTTAATTAAAAGTAATGTAGACAAAACTTATCTCGATCTTATTTGCAAAGTAATAACGGATACCTCTTTTACAAATCTTTAGAAATGATTCACAGAGCCATAATTGTGTTCGTTGTTTTTCACAAAGTTTATTAAACCGAGTTTTAAAAATGACGTTATGCTTTAATACTAATATAAAAAGATTTCGCTGTTTATGATTGTGTTACCGATGGCTAGCAATTTAACAAAACTTATTTAATTAAAAAGTAGAATGAAGGAGGTTATATAAGAATGTATATTATTTGTTTCAAATATCTGGGATTGTAGTGCGTTGAATATTCATGTTTTGACTTAGGCCTTATAACATTGCAATTGTCACGAGGACATAGCATATGCAGCGCACATGTACAAAGACTCATACATTATTTACCGAAACAAAATATAATGTGAATTCAGACATCATGCATGTTACACAGGTAAGAGTTTCTCTCCATGCACAATTAGTCTTGTACATGCATGGCATAACAGGGCGCCGCGCACGGTGTTAAAGCTTCATTGTGGCGTGATGAGTGTGAGCGTCACCGGGGGGGGGGGGGGTGATTCAGAACGTCAGCCTGAGCAATACGATCCAGAACGACATCTGGATCAGACACGAAACCTGCCACGTTTGACAGGAGTACTCTGCAGTGCGACTGGAAACGCGGTGCCACCGTTGCCGCAGTGATGGACCAGCGTCTCCGACGCTGGTCCATCAATGCGGCAACGCTGGCACGTTATTCTCAGTCGGTTCATGGATCGGGAACTTTTCACTGTCCATCATCAGGTCGTCCAATTGTTTCTGTTTTCAATCGAGTTTAGTCTGGAAAAGTTTTCTCACCTGTGAGTGAGAAACAGAAGGGATTCACCATGGAGATAGTGAAGGTCCATATGGAGTCAGGATGAGTGGGAGACGAAACGCCTCTCTCTTCATACGTAGGGCCAACGGCTCAATATGTCATCTCATCCCCATAAATTATAGGCCCATTTGTTATTCAGTTTTTTATCTTCAGAATTTGTAACGAAAAGCCAGTGGTAATGTGGCTCTACAACAATCCACCGCTATATCTCAAGCAGTTAAATGGTTGGTTCGATTATGTGAGGAGCGCGCAGCGCGTGGAACCGCGCGAAATTAACGTCGATACACTGGTCTCAACATTAACTCGACGAGGCCGCCATTAACGTGTTCGCCTAGTTACATTGAGAAGGGAGAAACAAGGATATTTCTCTGAAAACCCTACACCAAATCAGCGGGGTTCGAACCCGAGACGCATGCATGACTGACGAGGAGTCAGGTGCTTTATCCATTGCGTCACGTCCCCTTCTTGTTCGATTATGTCTAGCTGTGTTGTTGATATTTGATAACGCTTGCGAGGACCTATAACAATTCGTCGCCTCGGAGCTAAATGATCCTATCTGACACTCGTCAGAGTGGCAGATAGGATCATTTAGCTCCAAGGCGACGAATTGTATATTAATTAAGTTAGGCATCAGTGTATTTATGGCGTGTTTTTTAATTCATTGTCAAACGTAATTAAGATGGATCGTGAAAATTTGAATAAATCTGGATTTTTTGGTTATTTCCAATAACCTTTAGCTAACCGCGGATAGACTATTTCGTATAACAAACCAAACTGATGCACCCGGGAAAATAACATGCATGTTCAATTATGTCATTTGTCATTATGTCATTTGTACATCATTCACACTTTTATATGATTATTTAAATGTGTGCTTTAAAATAAAGTAATTAACTTCAATTTGTGTACCTATGCTTTGCTGTTACAAAAAAAATCTCACCAAAATTATTCCAGTGCGCTTATATTCACTGGAATCTAATTTAGGGAGACACATCACAGGTTACGGCACTGGAATTAACCCTTTCAGTTCGGGGACCGACTTTAGACTTCAGAATCTGACGTCTAAAGTCGATCCCCACACTGAAAGAGAGAAAACATTAGAATAGCTGTAGACCAACAACATAGGTATTCAAACGAAGCGGAAAGAGCTTACTAAGACATTTAATAAGATTTCACAATTACCAGAAACACTTTGGTCTCCATGATTTATATGAAAAATCTCAGCGTTTTAAGGGTTGAAGTAATTAAGCTGACAGGTACAGATTGGTGTCACAATACCGTAAAGCGATAAACCAATAACGTGACACAATTACAGCAATGTTGATATTACAGTATAGTCACCTGGCCGACACAATGCATTCATTGAACTCCCTAATGACATAATCACCCATTCAATACAATGAATGCGAAGGTATATCCCAGCAAACTCAAAACATTTGCATAACATTTTTGCAATGTTGGTCCAACGACGAAGACGTTGGGCCGACGTTGTTCAAATGGACTGCAAATGTTTTGTGTTTGCTGGGATATCGCCTTCAGGTTTCTGCCTATCACAAGGTTGGCCTGCTTTGTATGCGACAGAACGCAACGTGAAGCCCTGAACATTGGGCCAGCATTGGCACAGTATTGGGCCAACGTCTGCGACGTTGGCCCAATACTGTTTCAATAATGGGTAGCATCCGAGTATAAATTTAATCCGATGACAAAATGGCGCTGCATACCGCAATGTCGCGTTGACATAACCTCTACGACTTTAATGACTGGGGTGTCGGAATACAATTAGTGAGAATGACGAGAAATTAATCCTCCAATCCCTCCTGAGTCCATTCAATGGATTAATCCCGGTAAACATGGCGTCCAGTACAGCTGCGTGATGGTGGTTTACTGATCCCGACATCCCAGACTGTGACTGTCAAGTCAAATCTTATCACCTTCCATTTGTAGAAATTTCAAAAGTGTGCTTTCAGGTTCTTTGATGTGTGTTAAAATAAGAAAGGTTCATATTTAGTGAATTGAATAATTGGCCTTTGGCATTATTGTACTCATCGAAACGTTGTCGTGCTATTCATTATTCTTGGTGATGATACTTGCTATTATATCATGGGAATGGGGTTGTGCATCAGAACCTCGCACATTACTATATGCGAATGTATGCATGTCATTGTTAAGAATGGGGGTAATATGGGGATGGCTGCGCAGTGAAAACTGAACAAATACACAAACTACTTGTATATCATCGCAACACACATGCAAACAGTTTTCTACTTGTAAACGCAAGGTGATATGCAAGTTCCATCTGGAAAGGCAGGTTTCACAGTGTGTTGTGCAAATTTGTTATGAAAATGTGTTTATGCAAATATTTTTATTTTTAGAAGCCATTAATAACTGTCAACATTTGATATGCGAAGTTTTAGCCTCGTCACACAGAAGACTTTTGATATAGCTTCAAGTCTATATACAATCACAATATTGACATAGTCTATATTGGAAAAAAAACCCTCTCCAGAAAGTGCAATAGCAATGTACTTTATGTTTTTTTTTTAAATATATAAATACCTTATCGGTGGATCTGGAGAAAGAATAAAATTCTTGTCCAAAGAGGGAAGATATCACTATTGGGTCAGCTTCTTTAAGATGGGTTGTTCTGCATACTCATTCAGCGCATCTTCCCTACAGCAAGGCTAGGCTTCTCGATGTCGCGGACTCGGTCTGCGACCTCGAGAAGCCTTGCTATAGGGAAGATGATTCAGCGCAAAATTTGATTCTTCCACACTTTAATGGGTTGTGTGGTGCTCTAGTGTGTAGTGTATGAAGTGATTCCAAACTTACATTCTGCTCATCAAGTGCTTTTAACATTATGATTCGTCGCTCCATGATAAAAAATGATTACAATGAGCTGCGGACACGGCCATAAACCCTTTACCTCCAAATTATTTATTTGGAATTTTCACCCACTTGAAGTTGCGTCTCGCTGATGCGATTCACAATCTCAAGTGAGTGAAAATTATTCAGATTTGACAAAATGGTGGTCAACGATTTTGAAATCTTGCTGATTATTGTCAAGTTTTATCTTTAACACATGTGTTCAAAAGCTGGTATATTTAATCTTCTAATAAAAATGAAAAAAAAAGTATTATCGGGAACGGCGGTTATAAGGTTCATTACTGAACAGTGATATACATTCAGCTTCCTGAGGTGATTTGGATATTTACAAGGATTTACCCGACGCGGTCCGTTCATTGACACCTGGACTAATTGACAGTCATCTAACATGCATGATAATCACTGCGACATACAATAAATGACATAGGTGCACGCGACAGCACCACATAATCCAGGATTAAAGGCACGTATCTGCCACTTCACGGAGTGGCAGATACGTGCCTTCAATCCTGAGTGAGCGCCACGCGCCGACACGCGACGCACAGCGGAATATTTCATTACTGAAGGAATTTGTCGTTGAGAGATTATCGGTGGATAATCTAGGAGTGATCGACGGTTTCTAATCAGCGTCGGGATCCAATTGATCACGCGCTGATTGACTGATCACATATTGATCACTTGACTGTAGAGATCTGGCTCAATAGCGTCGTGTGGCCCAATAGCGTCGCAGAAAAGTCGGTCATTCATTCATTCATTCATTCATTCATTCATTCATTCATTCATTCATTCATTCATTCATTCATTCATTCATTCATTCAATTATTCATTCATTCATTCATTCATTCATTCAAATATTTCCCACTCGTAATGATTCGTAATGAAAAGTAGTGTGTTAGCATGGAAGCGGCTTTTAACAAAGCCTTTTTGTGGGTCTCTTTTGCATCCATTATTAAAAAAAAACACTTCGACAGATGTTACAATGTACCTTGAGCATGAATAAATGAATTTGAATTTGACTTTGAATCGCCCGGGCTAGAATTTTGATTCCTCTGTCTGAAGGGGAGTGTAATCTGATTCATCCTAAATCCAACTTGATTGATTGATTGATTGATTGATTGATTGATTGATTGATTGATTGATTGATTGATTGATTGATTGATTGATTGATTGATTGATTGATTGATTGATTGATTGAAAGATTCATTGATTGATTGATTGATTGATTGATTGATTGATTGATTGATTGATTGATTTATTGATTTATTGATTTATTGATTGATTGATTGATTGAAATCGACCGACCGACCGACCGACCGACCGACCGACCGACCGACCGACCGACCGACCGACCGACCGACCGACCGACCGACCGACCGACCGACCGACCGACCGACCGACCGACCGACCGACCGACCGACCGACCGACCGACCGACCGACCGACCGACCGACCGACCGACCGACCGACCGACCGACCGACCGACCGACCGACCGACCGACCGACCGACCGACCGACCGACCGACCGACCGACCGACCGACCGACCGACCGATTCATTCATTCATTCATTCATTCATTCATTCTTTCATTCATTCATTCATTCATTCATTCATTCTTTCATTCATTCATTCATTCATTCATTCATTCATTTTTTCATTCATTCATTCATTCATTCATTCATTCATTCATTCATTCATTCATTCATTCATTCATTCATTCATTCATTCATTCATTCATTCATTCATTCATTCATTCATTATACCCTTGAACAGGGCTGGCTGAAGCTGAGATTACTGCTGACTTTTGAGGGAATGGGCAGTGGTAGACAATGAATGAGTGACCCTTTGTGTGAAGTGTTTTATTCAGTTGGCTATTAGCTTCAAACTTGTTTTTGTAGTATTTTTTATTCATTTGCACATTGTTTCCGAAAGAATAGGACACTTGCTCTACCTTACATGTGTCAATCATTTTTATTGCATTTTTCTTATGCTTTCAATAATATGAAGCATGGGACTAATTAATATCAATGTCACTATTAACTTCAACATTTTAGTTTTTATTGTGAGCAAACACTATAAATAATATGTTTAGCGTGCGGTCATACTTTGTTACCACGTGTAACACACTTTTTATGCTCTTAAAGTGGCAATTTTAATGTATATTTACAGCACAAAATCGACTGCCATAAACAATATTGTACGTTTAATGCTAAAGAACAGTAAGGGGCTTTGTCACAAGAATACATGTATATCACCGAAAAATCACTTTCTCTGTGTATTAACACCCTATACTACAACACCGGAACAGCGTTGGTTAAATGGTGGGTCAGCGTAGAAGACGCTGGCCCACAATTTAACCAACGCCGGGGGAGCGCCTGTTATTTAATGTTAACACCGACAACTAGCCCGGGGCATACGTGCGTGCTGTATACAAATTGGGAGAGTGGTCGCGAACAATGGCGGTCGTAATGCGCCGGTGGTCACTGAGGCGTGAAAACGGCGTACACACGCCCGTACATACATGGAGACACACACGCGGGTGTGTACAAGTGTAGACAGAGGGCTAGTGTGTGACATACACCGTGCTTCTTGACCTGCGGGGAAGTCGCGCGTCTCAAACAAAGTGGCTTAAAAAGGTGGACCAAGTGGTTCACCATGCAGCGAGAGTGACAAATTGGTTTGGTTGAAAATTCAGTTTTTCAGAATGTTTTAAACCATGCTGTTCTACTTCCACGAATCGGTCTTACATTCACGTAAATGTTTGGATTCAAAATCACGGACACCTAAAGCTATAACAATGTCATAGGCCTAAAGTTGGGAGCTAGATAAAAATTTCATCACCTGTAATTTATACAATAAGAATAAAAAAAGGTGTGTTGAACATCCTGTACATTAAAATTACATGTCCCATTGGAAGATGGCGATATCTCTAGCTGACTGATTTGACTTTTACTCACATATTAGGCCTATTGATAATGTTTGATGCAAAGAGAACATTATTACATTGTTATTTAATGATTTGGAAAAAATACATCTAAAATTTATTAAATCAACTCTGGGTGTTAGAAAGCAAACACCTACTCCTTTGATTATCAGGCAGCATATTAAAGCTGCAAAATATTGGTGTAGAATTCTAGATCTAACACAGAACCACCCTGTCAGAAATGCCTACAATATGCTACTAGAGCTAGATGGCACTGGATTCACAAACTGGTGCTCGCGTATTCGGTCTGTCCTTGAACTAACTGGGCTAGATCAAGCTTGGGAAACACAGCACATTGGAAATACAAATTAATTCATGCTTTCCTTTAAAGATTCAATTGTTAGAATATTTACACAGCGGTGTGGAAAAGATATCGAGAGTTCAAGTAAGCTGCGCACATATTAGTTAGTAAAAAAATCTTTGTGTGTGGAACCATACATCTTAAACATAAAGGGGAACCACCTCATAACAGCTATCGAATGAGCTCACATTATTTAAAAATAGAGAGAGGACAATACAATAATACAATTACTCCAATAAACAAACATATATGCACAAGGTGCGAATCAAACGAAATTGACGATGAAATACATCTACTTCTCCACTGTAATGCTATGAACAATGAACGCGAAATCTTGTTTAATTCTATAGCCGCAATAAACAATATACAGTCGACAAATGATATGTTTCTACGAATTATGACATCTAGAGACATAACAGTGGTGAAGTCACTAGCGCAATTTATCTATGTTTTTTTTTAAACAAATTAAATGTTAAAAATGCTGAGTATAATAAATCACAAGTCACCTGTCGCTATATTATCGATATTATCATGCCTTCATGATCTGACTGAAATTACCGCATATGAGGACGGCTGTTGCTCTCGGATATTATTATTTGGCTTTTTGGGGCCTGTTAGGGACGTTTCCGTCGCCTTTGTTATCAGCCGAGGTGGGGCCTTATGGAGGATTTCAGAGTTGCTAAGTCAACTGATTTTATCTATGAGGTCGAGAATGTTTTTCTTCGATTGTAACTCCGGGTATGTAGCACTAACTAGGTCGTGATTGAAATGGTATGAATTAAACAATATAGTGAATTAAAATAAGCTGTAATGTTTTTGTGTGAGGGCACACATAATTATTATCCGTATTTATTATTGTTATTACATTACTAAGTCTTCAACACTCGATAATATGGATGGTTCTGATGCTATACTTTGTTGGCAGTCGACGAACCACCAAGTCCGACTTTTATCAGTATGTATATATTGTTTTTCGGTAGTAGTACTGTTATTACGTTGTTAAATTTGCACCACTAGTCAATATCAGGGTATTTCCGAGCTCACATTGACTGTGCTTGCATGGTCACATGGCTCGGAGCTACCTGTTTCGCGGATTGCCACATTGATTGTACTTGCATGATATAATATTTGATTTTTAAAATATCGTGCAATTTTTGACACTGTCCTAATACATAGCCTACTCCAATTACTGTAGCATAATTATACACTTGTATATATTTTTAGGTTTCAACGCTTTCCAGAGTGTCTTTTTTGCTACTATATATAATTAGCATGCCATACATAGTAGCTATTTTATCTCTGGTTTAGGTGCGGGAAACAAAATGATATTCTGGCAATGCCTTGCAATTTTATTTTGAGTAGCAGTCATCTATATTATCGTAATACCCAGTGATTTTCATGGCAATGCCAGTTAACATGTTTTTAGTATTGTATGTCATACTATGTATATTGTCACATGATTTTAACAAATTAACAATGTTGTATATACATGTACATATCTCTCTCTTATTTCTATGACAAATAAGTCTGGATTGACTTTCTTTTTGTCAATAAAATATCTGTCTGTCTGTCTGTATAGGCCTAAGATGAGATTCATAATTTATAGTTTAGCAAAATCCTACGAACTATCTCATTATGTGTGAAAATCATTATGAGGTAACCTGAAATCACGCCTGTCGTTGTCGTTATGTACTATTACGTTTACTTTTCTATCACCATAAAGCCGGATGCGACCAACCTAGATGGGGTCCTTGAACGGGAATTACGAGACGTTGACCCAGTGTTGTTTTAATGTTGGCCCAGCGTCCACGACGCTGGCCCAACATTGAACCAACACTGGGTCAACGTCTCGTCTCGGGATAATGGTTATAAAATCAGTCTGGAGATGACAAGAGCTGTGTGCAATGAACCGTGGAAGTATGTCTTTGATGGCGGTTTTATTAAGCTCATAATTAGCTGACTCAGCAATTCAGGGGCGGCCCATTCGAACAGATTGATAGAGATCTAAGGCAACCGATTGGTGGAGCGGAATAACGATGGCGAGAAATCGTGTGAAATCACGATTTTGAATTAGAGACGATAATAATTATTATCGGTCTAATTCAGATAATTTAATTATATATAAGCTATAGGCCTAACGTACATAGGCTATTACGCGAGGCCTAATTGATTTTCTGTTGTAATTCTGCTACATTGTTCATCAATATTTCTGTTCCAAGGGGGTTGCAATAGTGCCAATTGGCGTCATCTGGCGGTAAAATTTCCAGCATGTTTTTCCATACCGGTATTAATGCACTGGGAAATTTTTTCAAAGTTATATTTCACTTCATGCAGTGACTGTTTTAAGAGATAATCTATGCATATTACAGTCAATTAGCCTACTATAGTCGGATTCACATTAACCGTGGTGAATTATTTTCGCTGATTTCTCAATCAATTCTCAACCAATTGTCATTTACAAGCACTATTTCCTGTAGCGACTACTCTGAACATTTCATCGAAAAATATTGTAGGCATATAGTTTAAAAGTTAATCTATTATGTTGAAAGTAAATGTCTCCCTCTATAAACCCATTAACTTCGTCTCAGAATTTCATCACATTTCAATTGGTCTAACTTCTGAAATACCTTCTAAGACTAGTCGCCGCATGACAAAACAAACCTGTGTGAAAAATGTCATGAAAATTGGTTCAGACTTGACTGAGGAATCCGCGAAATTCATTCACCCTGGTTAATGAATTTAACGTTAATCTGACTACTACAGACACTTGGGAGCACAAAAATGCAATAATCCTCACAACAATTTTAAGGGGTTCAACCACTGTTCATCCTAAATGTATACCATGATTATTGGAGCGATCTAAAATGCGTAGGTATATAATAGGGGTACGTGTGTGGGCCTACAGTACAATTACCTCAACAGAGAGTATGCATAATTTTCATATGCGAAATAGAAATGACAAATTATTTCTGAATAAATTTACGGTATTTTCAGTGCTCCAGACTTATCTAGACTTCCTAAGAATACACCCCCTCATTTTGAAATCGATGATGAAACATGAAGATCTTACTCATTAAAATAATGAACAACAACAGCCACGTCTTACCAAAACAAATATGATAATGAAAATGCTAAATATTTTAGAAACGTTTATGTAATGAAAATAGGAGTCCATTGACATTAAGTGAGAACTAATGATGACAATTTAGACGACACATTTGCTGGTCCCGTATTCTCGTACAAGTTGGTCAAGGTGCGATATATCGTAGGCTTCGGATTGGTCGAGATGGCCATCTCGACCAATCCAAAGCCTACGATATATCGTAACTTGTGGAAGTATAGGGGAGCAGGTTGGACATGACAAAAGTAGGCTGAACAAAGTAACAGTATGAGAACCACATGACATGTATTTATTACGAATAATGGTTTGTGCGTAAATTTCGAACACCCTGTGCGTATGTTTACTTGTATCACCAACATAATGTATCAATACCTTAAAAGTCCTAAAAGTAACTAAAATGTAACTATACATGTACATCGTTTAGGTACTCCTCTCGTTACTAAGTCACGTACCTGGTTTGTTGGTACACTCGGCAATTACCATGTTGTTCTCACTCTTATCAAGGAACATAGAAAAACTTTCTATATTCCTTTCTATTATGGTATAGTTAATTGACTGCGTGATCGTTTATGTCTATAATTGCTTTCTATAGGTGTTTCTTTAATCTCGTTATGTGATAATAGTTTTGGCATGAATTCATTTGTTGTTTGGTTGGTTCGATGGTTTGGCTTGTTTGTTCACTCGTCCATTCCCATTTTGTTAATGTCACCCTATTTTAGATTAAGTTGTTTGTTTGTGGTTTAGAATAATTGTGAAGAGTTCATTTAATACATTTTCAGGTTCTTCACTCGTTAAGGCGGTGTCACACTTTATCGTATGAGAGAAACGTATACGCGTTGCGCTTGATAATGATTATAATACGTGTCATTTTCACACACCAAAAAAAAAGAAAACATACAATTGTGCCTGTGGATATATTACTTAAATGCGGATGCCTTAAAGTGCCCCAGGGCCCGTATTCTCGTACAAGTTACGATATATCGTAGGCTTCTGATTGGTCGAGATGGCCATCTGGACCAATCAGAAGCCTACGATATATCGTAACTTGTACGAGAATACGGGTGCTGCGTATGCCAACATATACCATCGTCACTGAAACGCATGCAATGCAAGTTCGATAAGTCATAATGTGGCAAAAGGTACTTGGTTTGTTTTAATGGTTGGTCCCCATCACCTGTAGTGATTGTTAATTATATTTTATTTAATTACATCGTTCGTTACTTCGTCACGTACTTTTTTGTTTTGTTGGTTGGTCCACTCGACCATTAGCATATTGTTCCCACTATATACAACACGACCACACCTCCATGACAACACGGAGCAGTGTCAATACTATATATATTTATGCAAAACCAAAAGGCAGTAACTGTTCACTCTTCAAGTGAGCAGTTACTGTCTTTTGCCTTTTCAGAACAGTACAGCAGGTCCCTTGGATTTGTTCAATAATCACATTCACGCTCACGCCGCGTATTGGTTTCCGCAAAGTAAACACGGACACGACCCAGCAAACATGTGACGTTGGCCCAGCGTTGGTTTACTGTTGGACCAACGTCGTAGACGGTAGGCCAACAGGAAACCAACGTTAGGCCAACGTCTCATGTTTTCTGGGGATGGCCTCGCAGCTGACGCCAGACGTTGCCGTTGACTCGGGTCGAAGTCGCAGGCTGTCCCGACATCTTCAGCGAGCACGGAACGTTGTGACAACGTTTCCGGATGTCGATATTGAGACGTCTTCGAGGGTTCACCACAAACACAATCACAAACTAGACGAAGTCATCTCCGCGAAGACCCCATTTAATTAGCTCCCGCCGTCACCGTAGGTGAGCGAAGGGAGCTATGGATTCTACCTCCGTTTTTTTTTGGCCTCTTCTTTTGCCTATAACTTTGTGAGAAAATAAGCTAGGATAACAATTTTTGGTATGTGGGTTACTTCCAGGTGGCTAATGGACGGGTTAAAATATTTTTAATCTGAATTCAATACGCAAGGTTGCAGAGGAGAAAATGATGATGTGACGGCGTTGGGCCGTTGGGCCGTTGGGCCGTTGGGCCGTTGGGCCGTTGGGCCGTTGGGCCGTCCGTAAACAATTCGTTTCCGGAGCATATCTCTGAAAGTACTTGTTCGATTGTCTTCAAATTTTACACACAACACCCCTAGGGGGTCTAGTTGTGCCTTTTGGGGTATTTGAACTTTGACCTACTTCTGGTTCAGAACTATGACCTATTTAGACGTTTTGACGCGCACTTCGTTTCCGGAGCAGATCTCGAAAAGTACTGGGCCGATGACAGTCATATTGCACATACATGTTCTCTAAGGTCCCTAGTTGTGCCTTTTCAGGTTTTTGGACCTTGACCTTGAAGTTGACCCAGCACTTTGACCTAATTTATAACATCGGTAAATCCGACTGAAAGATTTTACGGAATATCATGAAAACCGCTCAAGATAGCTACACCATTACTATAAAACAAATTGTGAGGTTTCAGGAGAGGATGCATCTTGAAAAATTTCAAGTCGATAAAATTAAAAATGGCCGCCTATCGGCCATTATTCACCTTGACAGGCCTGATATTGCGGAATATCATGAAAACCGCTCAAGATAGCTACACCATTAATATCAAATAAATTGTAAGGTTTCAGGAGAGGATGCATCCTGAAAAATTAGAAGTTGATAAAATTCAAAATGGCCGCCTATCAGCCATTATTCACCTCGACAGGCCTGATATTGTGGAATATCATGAAAACCGCTCAAGATATCTAAACCATTACTATAAAATAAATTGTAAGGCTTCAGGAGAGGATGTATTTTAAAAAAATTCATTTTGTCAAAGTTCAAAATGGCCGCCAATCGGCCATTATTCACTTTCACATGGCCGTTATTTGGTAAACCGTGCTAGATGGCTAGACCATTACTATAAAACAAAATGTGTGATTTCAGGAGAGGATGCATCTTGAAAAAATTTGACTCGATAAAATTCAAAATGGCCGCTTATCAGTCATTATTCACTTTCACATGGCCGTTATTTGGTAAACCGTGCTAGATGGCTAGACCATTACTATAAAACAAAATGTGTGATTTCAGGAGAGGATGCATCTTGAAAAAATTCGACTCTATAAAATTCAAAATGGCCGCTTATCGGCCATTATTCACTTTCACATGGCCGTTATTTGGTAAACCGTGCTAGATGGCTAGACCATTACTATAAAACAAAATGTGTGATTTCAGGAGAGGATGCATCTTGAAAAAATTAGACTCGATAAAATTCAAAATGGCCGCTTATCGGCCATTATTCACTTTCACATGGCCGTTATTTGGTCAACCGTGCTAGATGGCTAGACCATTACTGTAAAACGAAATGTGAGATTTCAGATGAGGATGCATCTTGAAAAAAATTGACTTGATCAAATTTAAAATGGCCGCCTTTTCGGCCATTATTCATTTTCACATGGCTGATATTTGGTAAACCGTGCTAGATGGCTAGACCATTACCTGATTACTATAAAACAAAGTGTGAGTTTTCGGGAGAGGATGCACCCTGAAAATTTTTAATTTATGAATTCAAAATGGCCGACAATCAGCATTATTTACCTCGATAGGCCTGATATCAGGTAAACCGTGCTAGATAGCTAGACCATTACTATAAAACAAAATGTGACGTTTAGAGAGAGGATGCCTTTAAAAAACTTTCGACTCAATCGAATTCAAAATGGCCGCCTATCGGCCACTATTTACTTTCACATTGCTGATATTTGGTAAACCGTGTTAGATAGCTGGGCGATTACTATAAAACAAAATGTGAGATTACAAGAGAGGTTGCATCTTGAAAAAAATTGACTCGATCAAATTCAAAATGGCCGCCTATCGGCCATTATTTACTTTCACATAGCCGGTTTTTAGTAACCGTACTAGATGGCTAGACCATTACTATAAAACAAAATGTGAGATTTCAGGAGAGGATGCATCTTGAAAAATTTTGACTTGATCAAATTCAAAATGGCCTCCTATCGGCCATTATTCACTTTCACATGGGCGACATTTGGTAAACCGTGCTAGATGGCTAGACCATTACTATAGAATGAAATGTGACATTTCAGCTGAGGATGCATCTTGAAAAATTCCGACTCGATCAAATTCAAAATGGCCCCCTATCGGCCATTATTTACTTTCACATGCCCAATATTTTGCAAACTGTGTTAGATGTTAGTCTATTACTATAAAACAAAATATGAGGTTTCGGGGGAGGGATGCACCCTATGTTTTTAACTAGTTTATATCGAATTCAAAATGACCGTAAATCAGCTATTAGTTACCTCGATTGGCCTGATATCGGGTAAACCATGCCAGATAGGTAGACCATTACTGGGATACTGATTAGGATCATTAATTTTAATGGAGTTTGCAATCTCTGACAAAAACTGTCTAGTTCTTATCTTACTCTTAGACTGAGCTTCTTAGACCTAGTTGTCTTGCGTCTTGATTTTTGACCTAGCCTAGTACTACATTAAAAACCCTACACAAAATTGCTTAAATCAAGTTCTAATTCGTCGCGGGAGCTCCTGGACTTATGTAGTCTTGTTTTTTTCGCTGTTTACCACAAGCTATCGCCATAATTATGAATGAAAGCAGGGGAGGATCCAGGATTTTAACAAATGGGGGGAGGGATTCGATTGGTCACTGTCTAGAAATAATGAATTTAAAAGTCAAACAATTGTTTCTCAGTTTTCGCATCTATTCCAGCGCTAAATTAAATAATTTAAGGTGTGTCTCGCTACCGCGACCCACAACTTAAAGGGGGTGAAAATTGCTCATATTTGTGATTTGATCGGCTGATAAAATGTTTTAAAACTGACTCTAATTATATATGTTTAGAAACGATGACATGATAATGCCCAATTGCGAGATAGTGTTATTAGATCTTAGCCGAACAATGTGCGAATGTTGTGTGCTGGGATAACGTCTGCAGTGCGAGTATTTGCACAGAGTAGCCTAATATATGGTCGTTATGCATGCAGGGAATCCACTTTTTGTGTAAATATGATAACGAATATTATATTTCAATTGTTCCGTTGCAAGTTATGTGTGACTCGAAGACAATATTCGATAAATCAATTTGAATTGACCCTTTAAGCCCTCACGATGCATTGAAGCATCATTTTACGTTCCTGAAAACAGACTTAATTTTCCTACAACTAAGGGTTTTAGAATGAAAATTTCTATGAAACTGCTTTACCAATACATGACAGTTTTCTTTACTTTTTCACCCACATCAAATCATCTTCATCCACTACAAGTCGAGAATTGCGACAGCAATTCGCGGCTTGTAGTGGATGAAGATGACAATTGTAATTTGTATGTGTTGTATAGTGAGAACAATTTGACAAAAATATAATGCAGTATTCTGTGAAACGCAGTGACGTCACCGGAAATACTTTTGAATGGCTACTCGGTGAAAAAATTGGTGGTCAAGGCTATTGAGCTTCAAAGAATATTTTTCGTGGTTGAGCGTTTGATAGCCCGATAAAATGCATGTATATGCAGACACCAATAAATACATGGTCCCCTGTCAATACCGTAATAAAAAGTAGCTCATTGTGAACAAAAAAGCAGTATGGATTGTTTGGAGTCATATCAAGTACAGGTACTCTAAATGTAAACAGTACCCCAGAGACCGGATGTGACCCTGTAAGGTGACCGTGGCCGTCGTCAGTGCGCATAAATATCCGCGCAGAATGTAGAACAAATCGGGCATTGCTCAATGCTCTGGGAGTGTTTACTTAGAGCAGCTGTGGCTGAGAATAACCTTGAATTATAAAGCACAGGTCTCTCTATCAAAATTGCGCACGGCGACCCCCCCCCCCCTACCCCTCCATCATGCAGGACCAGCGTGCCCAGCATTGATTCAACGTCAGGCCGTCTCAACCCCTTTCTCGGACACGAGGGACACTTGTCTAGATTCGCCCGTTGGTTGATTCGGACTTGCGGCAAAATAAGCACTCATTCACTATTCAGCGGCCTGGGGAACCCTAAAGCAATAACGCACAGGGGCCGTAATGTAATGTAATCATATGACTGATGTTAAGGACGGCTTCAGTTTGGGCCGTAATTATGGCGATGGTTCCCAATAAACTGGGATAAATTATTCTGTATTTATATAACCATAATCTCAGCTAGCACGATATGTTTATCCGGTATTCGTCTAACCCTTACAGTGCGGGGATCGACTTTAGACGTCAGAATCTCACGTCTGTAGACGTCAGATTCTGAAGTCCAAAGTCCATCTCCGCACTGTAGACCCATAACATATAGGTATTCAAATGAATCGGAAACAGCTGACTAAGACATTTATGATGATTTCAAATTGATAAAACCCTTTGGTCTCCATGTTTTTTACGAAAGTACTTCAGGGCTTTAAGGGTTATTGCTAGTTCATGTGTACCGTGTGTGAGTGGGTCCAGAGCAAGGTCAGGGCCGGGGTCATGACCCCTTTTTCAGAATCTAAATTTCCCAAACATCGATATTTGACACTAACATTTTATACTGATAGCATGGACGATGGTTCTTCAAACCACTGTTATCCCTTTTACAATGTACACTTTTTCATTTTCATCGTTATCTTTAAAAAATGTAATTGAAGGTACATTATAACGTTATGGCTGTGATTCGTTTTCTGCTATTTTCGTATTTTTTCCCACATATAAAATATACGCCAGATTTCACACAATTCAAATAACCACTTGGCTTTCACATGTCGTCACACATTCTTTATGATCTAAACATTATTTGTGAATAAAGTTTTCTTTGTGAATAAAGCTGGAGGTGGGGTTTTCTG
The DNA here is from genome assembly GCA_964017125.1 of Flabesymbios commensalis. Lineage (NCBI taxonomy): Eukaryota > Metazoa > Annelida > Polychaeta > Terebellida > Flabelligeridae > Flabesymbios > Flabesymbios commensalis. The sequence continues at coordinate 34,290,225 of OZ024903.1, forward strand.
AAGGTTTCGATAAGCATTGCAATTAACCCTTTAACCGCCGGTGCCGCATATATTCGGGTTTTTATTTTTTATTAGCACGTTAAGTACCACATTTTATATATGTTAAAGATAAAATGTGACATCAACCAGCAAGATTTGAAAATAGTTGACCTCTACTTTTTCAAATCTGAATAATTTTCACTCACTTGAAGTTGTGGATCGCGTCAGCGAGACACAACTTCAAGTGGGTGAAAATTCAAATTGATTAATTTGGCGGTTAAAGGGTTAAACGCTCTGGTATGAATCAATAAAGCCACAGAATAAATAACAAATATTTTTAGGTGGTCTCCAAATCTACTAAATTAAACACTGTACTTATCAGGAACAACACACGACGTTGTTGCGACGCAACAACGTCGTGTGCCCAGTGGATTATGACGCATGATACATGTTGTACTTGCTATGTTATCATACAACCAATAATATTTTGTGTTTCTTGTACCTACTTTACTTTCCTTTGTATTTTTAATTATTATTGTGAAAATAGTATCATTTTGTAGCTTGATTATTAGGCATACATTACATATTCATAATCATTGTATATATTTTCTGCGTTTCGTGACTGTGTGTAGACAATTGTTTCCGCATGTTTCTGCATTGGAATCTGCACTGGCTTTGAGACAACACATCTAACATAAAACGACTCTTACTGTTTAACAAAAAAACCACACATATTAATCTCGCTGCAAGATTTTCTATTTCTGTCCTGAGTATGCATTTGAATAAACATACTGATCACGAATGCAACATGCCTCATGAAGCTGTGGAAATCAAACCACAGTCATACGATACGCTGACTTACTGTGATTAAATTATTGGGCCAGCGTCGCAAACGGTGGGCCAAGAAGAAACAGAATTTACTCGACGTTTCTTGTTTGCAGAGACCGCAATGCTGCACCAAAAATCCTGTCGGCTCGATATTGGCCCACCGTATTGCGTTTGGGGCTGCCATGGCTGGTCCCAAGGGATTGGGAATTTGCAAATGCCGAGAAATAAATTGCAAATTGTTGTGTGACGACTTCGGCGCGGGTGATGATTATTTTTAAATCTAAAAAGTTCCCCAGGCGCGCGTGTGATTGACGCCGCCACCCAGCCGCCATACCGCGCTCAGTGGAAACATTTAATTAAATCGTCTTACAGTTTGCAGCCATTCCTCCCCGTACACAACGCGTGCGGCGTGATGCTATTTAGGCCTAAATCAAAAACCATCACATACACTACCAGGATCTCACTCACTCACTCACTCACTCACTCACTCACTCACTCACTCACTCACTCACTCACTCACTCACTCACTCACTCACTCACTCACTCACTCACTCACTCACTCACTCACTCACTCACTCACTCACTCACTCACTCACTCACTCACTCACTCACTCACTCACTCACTCACTCACTCACTCACTCACTCACTCACTCACTCACTCACTCACTCACTCACTCACTCACTCACTCACTCACTCACTCACTCACTCACTCACTCACTCACTCACTCACTCACTCACTCACTCACTCACTCACTCACTCACTCACTCACTCACTCACTCACTCACTCACTCACTCACTCACTCACTCACTCACTCACTCACTCACTCACTCACTCACTCACTCACTCACTCACTCACTCACTCACTCACTCACTCACTCACTCACTCACTCACTCACTCACTCACTCACTCACTCACTCACTCACTCACTCACTCACTCACTCACTCACTCACTCACTCACTCACTCACTCACTCACTCACTCACTCACTCACTCACTCACTCACTCACTCACTCACTTGGATGGCTGGTTCTAGCAGGGAGGTTTAGTATTTGTCAAGCGGATATGGTGATTGTCTTAGCATCTAGATGACTGCATGGCTACAAAACTTGTCTGTCTGATTGGCTTGGTTACTTCCTTACTTACCAGATGCCTGACTTGTTGGCATGGCTAATTCGCAGAATACATGTAGATGGTCAGTCTATTTGCTATTTTGTTGCCTGACTGCCTTATGCGGAAGATTGACAGACTGACTGGCGGTTAGATTGTTAAACTGTATGGATGTATATCTGGCTGACTGGTTGGTTGTTTATTCGGTTGGTCGGTTGCTCGGTTGACTGATTGGTCGGCTGGCTGGCTGGCTGGCTGGCTGGCTAGCTGGCTGGTTGGTTGCTTTAGTCAGTTGGCTGACTGGTTGACAGGATGGTTGACTGTGTCTGGCTGACTGGCTGGCTGGTCGATCGTATGTCTCAATATCTGGCTCGCAAGATACTGACGATGTGAGTGCATTTATTTAAAGTGTGTTATTGCAACCACACATATGTATTACACGTCAGCTGTTTTAAAAAGCAGACTCAGGGCATCCCTCGAGAGTAAGTCTTCCGATGTAAGCCTTCCAGATCAGGCCTTCAAGAATCAGAGTCGTGTGAGTCAGGGCTTGGTAAAAAGGGATGTGTGAGGGTGAGGTATACAAAATAATGAGATGTGTACCTAATTTGAATACGTGTCTATTATGGACAGTGTAATATTTTTTTGTTGAGATACGATATTTTGTACTGGTGTTATCGGTAGATAGACGACTAAAATTATGTGAATTTTCACACTGCTGAGTGTGTTAATAAGCTGTCTGGTTGGCTAGCTAGCTATGCCCGTGATTAGGTATATCATTGGTCGACCCCGTCTCGCTGCTGGACCAATAGCCTGGACAAACGGCCTGAAATGGAACAGAAACTGCTCTCTCATTTCGTAGGTCGTGATTGGCCACTGAAAGCATGAGATTCAAGTTTCTCTGACTTTTTCGCAATGAACCGGGGTCTAGGGTCAGCTAGATGAAAGGACGGCTACGGATGAATGGAATTACTGGAATATGAGTGTAGTTTTGTTGGATTTTCTCAAGAGGTGGGCCTGTGTGAAACATAGAAAAGGGTTTCTTGGTAAACCATCGGGTCTATGAGGTGGACGGTCGTTGACCCTCCCCCGGGTCTCTCTGATGGTCGGTCGTCAACCCTTGCTGTTATCTGAGACGTGCGACCTCTCTGCGACCTGACGATCAGGCCGAGCCTTCTGCCTCCTGCAAATATCGATATACGTGGCGTATTGAACTGGCAGAAGTCAATCGAAGGCTGACCAAACAGAGGCCACGTCCACCCTGTTGGCGAAACCCTTAGTGCACTAGACACCATGGATAAAGTCTAACCCTTAGTACACAAGACGCCATGAATAAAGTGTTTCTGCAGTTATCTTTGCTGCTATAGCAGGGATAAATTGATCCAGTGTTGTTTTAATGCTGGTCCGCCGTCTACGAACACCCCTTCAAGCATACCCGGACGTCATGTTTGACCAGGTTAATAATGTAAGAAAACATTCAATGATGAGAATTGACCATGAAATCATAATTTATGTAGGCCTACAGTCTAATGATTTCAGGACAGCACGACTGTGATCAAATGTAACGGCCAGGTCGTCCCTGTGTTATCAGCTTCCTCGGGGATCGTGCATCGTGTATGGTGATTTTCCAATTATAAGGTGTTCCAAAGTCTGAACTATTCAAAGGGTGATAAATTATGCACAGTATATTCAGTATCTTAATATACACCGCTGTTAGACAACTTTTGCGAAACGCGAGAATTCTACAATTAGGAAAATAGTTTTTGATTTGGTAGATGTCATCTAGCCATACATACATATTACGCGGCTGAGCACAATGCATTCCTCCTTTTATGTGCGCCCTTCTACCACTGTTTCCCATAATTTTACAAAACGGAAAATATAGGCAGAAAACGAGACGTTCCCCAACACTCATATAGTAGTAAGCTATGCGAACATCATCTGGTATTATATCCATAGTGATTGTGCTCGGTTGGATCCCCTTTATGTTCAGATCCCAGGCGGGTATCACACGACGAGGGATCACTGAAAACAGGGACCAAAGGCAGGCTGCTGATGGGGAAGTGGGCATTGTGGACGTTGACCCGGTGGGCCACCGATGGTGTCAGAACGTAAGCCACGGCAGCTGACGGCTCTCTCACGAGGCGCAATGCTACCTCCCTCTTTATTCACAGTGTGCAATCCACAGCATTCAACCCGAAAAGAAAAGATGGCCAATGTCGGCTCCATGGTGGGCCAACGTCGAAGACGTTGGCCCACCATGGAGCAGACATTGGCTGACAGTACTTCTGGACCAATCATTGGATCGCTGCTTCTCCATGTCATCACACACTTTGCACCCCACGAGTCGTCCATGATACCACGAGCCCCAGAATCAAAGATTTTTTATTTTTGTTATTACGAGGAAGTTCTGTCAAATTTTGAAAATTCAAATATCCATCGCCACCAGCAACTTTGGGTAACACATTTTTTCTGATGTGCATTTGTATGATTGAATGTTGATATACAAGTGGAGGTGTTCCGAAAAAACACCACTGAATGCACAACCTGTCTTGTGGTAAACACACGAGGTAAACACAGGTTGTTTAGCGCGTTAACACAACACTTCTCCCTGTAAAACAAAACGTTGTGGCAGTACAAATACAAAAACAGACAAGTGTGGACGCGGGGACATTGGCGCGAGAATTTTGCGATTATAGAACCTAGAACCCACTCCTACTTCCCTGAGAAATTATGATAAATCACCCATGTATAGCCATAAGATTACAAAAAAACTCAGAACTAAAAAAAAACAATTTGGGAAATGTTCGCTCTTGTTGACTAAGCTCTGTGGAAATAGGACGTGTATATACAATGTATTCAGAAAGTATTCATGAATACAGGGCTTTTTATTGAACACGGATGAATACGAATACTGAATACGAATGCCTCATGTTGAATTGATGTTGAACCACCTTCTGCGACGCTGGCCCAACATCAATTCAACATTGTATCAACGTCACGTGTTTGCTGGGATATAACATCTTTAGTTATATACTGTGTTATATACTGTCGTGCAAATTAAAAGGCAATATCTGCTTATTTTTTTCAAGTAGTCAGTCAGTCAGTCAGTCAGTCAGTCAGTCAGTCAGTCAGTCAGTCAGTCAGTCAGTCAGTCAGTCAGTCAGTCAGTCAGTCAGTCAGTCAGTCAGTCAGTCAGTCAGTCAGTCAGTCAGTCAGTCAGTCAGTCAGTCAGTCAGTCAGTCAGTCAGTCAGTCAGTCAGTCAGTCAGTCAGTCAGTCAGTCAGTCAGTCAGTCAGTCAGTCAGTCAGTCAGTCAGTCAGTCAGTCAGTCAGTCAGTCAGTCAGTCAGTCAGTCAGTCAGTCAGTCAGTCAGTCAGTCAGTCAGTCAGTCAGTCAGTCAGTCAGTCAGTCAGTCAGTCAGTCAGTCAGTCAGTCAGTCAGTCAGTCAGTCAGTCAGTCAGTCAGTCAGTCAGTCAGTCAGTCAGTCAGTCAGTCAGTCAGTCAGTCAGTCAGTCAGTCAGTCAGTCAGTCAGTCAGTCAGTCAGTCAGTCAGTCAGTCAGTCAGTCAGTCAGTCAGTCAGTCAGTCAGTCAGTCAGTCAGTCAGTCAGTCAGTCAGTCAGTCAGTCAGTCAGTCAGTCAGTCAGTCAGTCAGTCAGTCAGTCAGTCAGTCAGTCAGTCAGTCAGTCAGTCAGTCAGTCAGTCAGTCAGTCAGTCAGTCAGTCAGTCAGTCAGTCAGTCAGTCAGTCAGTCAGTCAGTCAGTCAGTCAGTCAGTCAGTCAGTCAGTCAGTCAGTCAGTCAGTCAGTCAGTCAGTCAGTCAGTCAGTCAGTCAGTCAGTCAGTCAGTCAGTCAGTCAGTCAGTCAGTCAGTCAGTCAGTCAGTCAGTCAGTCAGTCAGTCAGTCAGTCAGTCAGTCAGTCAGTCAGTCAGTCAGTCAGTCAGTCAGTCAGTCAGTCAGTCAGTCAGTCAGTCAGTCAGTCAGTCAGTCAGTCAGTCAGTCAGTCAGTCAGTCAGTCAGTCAGTCAGTCAGTCAGTCAGTCAGTCAGTCAGTCAGTCAGTCAGTCAGTCAGTCAGTCAGTCAGTCAGTCAGTCAGTCAGTCAGTCAGTCAGTCAGTCAGTCAGTCAGTCAGTCAGTCAGTCAGTCAGTCAGTCAGTCAGTCAGTCAGTCAGTCAGTCAGTCAGCCCTGATGCAGTAACGTGACACTCTATTTTTGGGTCGAACCCCTTTGATAAAATCCGTTCAAAAATAAAACAATATTTTTTGCTGGGCTGAAAAGACAGAGACACGGCGCTGCCATGTAAAGCCAATAGACATTATCTGCTTACGTTACAAGTGGGCAGATACTGTCTTTGGGCTTTGGAGCAGCATGGCGCTGCCAGGATTTTATCAGACAAGCCGTCTTGTTTGCTCTCTCCAGTCTTTTTTCTCCATCGCCTTTTTTCCATGGCCAGCAGGTCGAATGTCGCCGAGGGACTAAAAGCCATCCGGGTCAGAGTGGAGTGATCCATCAAACGGATCAGGACTCGGGCATGTTCAAATCTTTTCTCGTCTCGTTTTTCGGCCGTGTTTAACGTTTCGGTTTATAATATTATCCGTCCTCATTTGTACATTTCCACCTACACATGTGATGGTCATCCCATCAAGATGGAAGACAAATGCATCGCTTTTAGGATGTACTTGGCCCTGTTTTATTTTTTCCACCTTGCAACTTTATTGAAAATGTATATCTCGTTCTGCGCTGTATCCAGCAAACACGAGACGTTCACCAAATGTTGAAACAATGTTGGGCCAGCGTCTCAAGACGGTGGGCCAACATTGTACCAACATTGGGTGAACGTCTCGTACTTGCTGCGTTTACACTTCTATGTGGCTAAGACTTCATCCACATCAAGCAAATCTTTCTTCTTCTGTAACTCTCCCACATTATCTCATGTGCTTAACCCTTACAGCGCTGAAATATTTTTGAATGGTATAAACCATGGAGACCAAAGGGTTTTTTTCAACTCTAAATCATTATAAATGTATTAGTTAGCTCTTTCTGGTTCATTTGAATACCTATGTTATGGGTCTACGGCCATTATAAATATGTTTACTTTTACAGCGCGAGAATCGACTTTGAACGTCACAATCTGACGTCGTCAGAATGACGTCTGAAGTCAATTCCCGCTCTGTAAGGGTGAAATGTTTCTGGTGCTAAGCGAGATATAGCGATACGGGAAGTGAAGAACTGTTGATGTGACATGCATCATCCATCTATCTTTTTTTACTTCTTTTTTTCTTTCGTTATGGCTATGTCTTCTAATTTCCCCATTTTTTCTTATACTCTTATACTTGGACCAATTTTATTTTTTACTCACATGTTGTCTACTTATTGGAACAGTCATTTAAAAAAATGGAAGATAGCAGAGAAATAGTTAAATCATACCCGCATGTAATATTCTGATGAGAAAGCAGTACACTACTAAGCTGACAAAAAACCGCGGGCGTGTCGTTGCTCCGATTATCGAGTCGACATCTGCATCTGGATTTGCAGACGTGAAGCTACGTTTCTTAGCAGCGCGTCACTAGACCGCGCGTCACCCGGCAACGTGACGCGCCGCGTGACGCTCGCTCAGAGTGTGTTCGCTATCTATCTACATATATGCTAACAGCACAGATGACAGCACTCGGTATAATTGAGCGACGCGGCGCAGTCGTTACGTGCTCATCGAACATTGCCGCAGGAAGTCCCGGCCCGTCGCGCGGACACCTGATTGCCCCACGCCGGACGACGGCCGGGCGGCGGGCCGACGTCCGCGGACGTCGGCCCGCCGCCCGGCCGTCGTCCGGCCAATTGCCGCCGCCGCGACTGATTGCTGTCGTACGTAATAGACAAAAATTAGCAGTCGTCATCGCCAGACACCTTACACGGCTATGTCCACATCCATCCATCTATCCGTCCTGCCTGCCCGTCTACTGTCTTAACCTGATCGTCATGCAGCGTACTATACAGACATGATGTAGGCCTTAAAATATCCTTTCACTAAAATCACATTTCCATATTATAAAATAAAATTTGGATGCCCATTACTTAGGTCACATTGCCTCAAGAGGTTCCTCTAGGTCAATTTGTTTGCATATGTGTTTATGAAGGGGATATTTCAATCTAGGGAGCGCGTATGACTTTACATGCTGTGAATGTGAACGTGGCTTTATGTGGAGTTGTACATTTTGTGGCAATATCGCGACAGAGGGATGAAGCCGAAAGTTGAGACTGTTGCCTACGTTTTTCGAAATACTTCAAGATTTATTATTACATTCATTTATTTTACTGTATTGCATTAACATAAATTTTACAAGTGAAAATTATTGCAAAGCATGCTTAAAACGGGAGATTTTCACTGATACGTGAAGCCCCTCGCGTATAGTCACCAAAGTCACCAAACTATTTTAAGAGAGGCATAAAACACGTAAGGATGCAAATACTGAGAAAAGTGTCTAATTGAATACAAACAAAATAGATATAGAAGTGTACTGATAAAAATGAAATGAATCGGGCTTCAGGCTACTTTTGTGCCCATACAGGCTAAATTGGGCCAGGAGAGCCTCCTGAGGATGGTGAGATGAGTGAGATGACACTGCCCTCCAGACACAGGATTCGAAATTCAAACCCTGGCGGTCTGAGGCCGAGCACGCTACCTCTCGGTCACGGAGGCTCCCCGCAATATTGAGTTTTACGAGTGGATGGGAAGAAACATTTTTGTTTCTTTCAAACCGCCGAGACCGGGGAACGAACTCTGGCGTGAAAGGCAGCGGTGCTAACCACTACCCTAGGGCCCCCGCCCAGAAGTGTAGTGATAGAAGAAATCCACGTGTGTGACAGCAGGTGGGTGGTCAGGTGAAAGATATAAAACTGACATATATACGGAAAAGACACAAAAATTATATTATCCTGATTATGCGTTGTATACGTATTCAAAGAGATATAAAAATAAGGTATCGTCCAATCTGATGTATATCATTTTATTGAAAATAAATGCTAGTTCAGGTGCATCTTTTTTTATAGTTATGAATCAATTATTATTACTTATTGAACTTTTTTGTAATATTTAGTTACATGAAAATGAAATTTGTCTCGATCTCAGTTAAAACGTTGATTTATATGATAATCACCGTCCATCAACATTGAAAAATCCTGTAAAAATTCATGGAATATGGAATTCCATATTTTGTTGATAGCTTTGTTGTGTACTTCATTTATTTTACAGTAGCCCACGACATTTTAATGTCAAATTTATAGCTAATTGTATTTAAAGGGTTCATAATCTTGCACGCTACCATAGACACACTCCAGGCCTAGGAACAGTTTGGATCACTGTACGATGATCGACGATGATCCATGTCCGCCCCAGCCGGGATTCTAACCCACTATGTCCATGCATATACATCCATAGCTGACTGAGTCACAGCATCATAGGGAGTAATGTTAGGGATTTAGAGCTTTCTACTTCCGATAAATGAAAGCTACAATATTCTGTGTATTTGTGACCCATCATCCATCTACACAAAACCAGCCGCATCGCGTTTTTTTCCGGAAATGGTAATACAACGTTGTGAAAAGACGTAAATGGCATCTTGTGTGATATTTCTGCATTTCCGTGTACAGATAGATGGTATTTTTTACCAGCATGTTTTCTCATATTATATCCCACCTGCATAATTACATATTGTGACATTATTGCCTACATATTGATAACACCAGCGAACACGAGATGCTAAACCAATGTCGGTTTAATGTTAGACCAGCGTCGAAGACGGTGAGCCAACATTAAAACAACATTGGTTTAGCATCTCGTGTTTACTGGGATATACTTACCCCATCTATTATTTCACAATACGTCACGCTGACCCTTTAATTTCAACGTGCCAAGTTATGTTATCTAAAATATCTAGAAATCACAGCGCTGATATCACATTTTAACCCTTGAAGCGCTGAGATATTATTATAATATTATAAACCATGGAGACCAAATATTTTTCTTCAATTTAAAATCATCAGAAATGTCCTAATTAGCTCCTTCCACTTCATTTGAATACATGTGTTATGGGTCTACGGCAATTCTACATATTTTACTCTTTCAGTGCGGGGATCGACTTTTAGTCTAAAGTTGATCCCCGCACTGAAAGGGTTCAAAACAAGTATGTATTCGAGAAAAATTTGAATGGTTTTAGCTTCGTAATCGCGGCCTGTCAATTTTTGACAAATAAGAGTGTAATTTGACAGGGCCCCACCGTCCTGAGAGGGTTAAACGCCGGCCGTCTAGTGGCACTTCATTGCTTCCGCACCATTTTGAGTGACATGGAGTGGTAATTGCCGATTTTCCTCCGAGCTGCGCATAATGGAGCAGAGGCGAGAACAACTATCTGCTCTGCAAAGCCAAAAGGCAGTAGCTGCTTACTTGTAAAATAAGCAGTTACTTCCTTTCTGCTTTGCAGAGCGGTACTATCTGTACATAATATATGCCACTCTCGTCAACGTGAAATGTATATTTCAGTCAATATCCCAGAGAACGTTACGTATTATTTTTTCAATGTGGACGATAAGGATTAACTATCAACAGTGAATGAATGACGTAATGAATGACTGACTGAATGATAGATAGATGAACGAATGAATGAATGAATGAATGAATGAATGAATGAATGAATGAATGAATGAATGAATGAATGAATGAATGAATGAATGAATCAGTGAAAGAATGAGTGAAATAATGAGTTGAATGAATTAATGAGTATGGTGATGAAAACAACCAGTGAACAAAATACTTTTCATTATTCCGCGCTTAACGTGATCAGATGATGTAGTATTGATTATGCTTATCACAGTAGCATCTGGCAAAGCACATTGAAATAAAGAATCCAAATCAGATGACATGTTTGCCTATATATCTATAATTTGTATATTATTACAGCACGAGACGTTGGACAATGCTGCTGTAATGTTGGCCCACCGGCTGTGACGCTGGCCCAACATTAAATCAACATAGGGTCGACGTCTCGTGTTTACAGCTGTTATACGTGCTGAGCAGACTCACACGCAATGATGTCACATCATCCAATAACACATGGATCACACATGTCAACTCTACCAATTTACAACAATCTACAGTACATGCGGCAAATTTACCCTTGAGCGAAATGGAATGTATTCAAATGCAGGATTTATGAGTAGGATTGACCACAGAAATTCGCGTACATGACGACCGCGCGAAAACGAGAAAAAAGTACAGTCATTGTCACCGTTGACAACGTGACATCCCAACAAACACGACACGTTAAACCAATGCCGATTTAATGTTGGCCCGCCGTCTCCGACGTCGGGCTAACATTAAATCGTCATCGGTTTAGCGTATCGTGTTTGCTGGGATGATCAACACATTACGTACAATGTAATCACGCGGATCTGATATCAGAATATCAGACGGATCACTGTATTATGGCCTTATCAGTGTCACGTTATCACGTTATCAGGCTACAACAAATAATTGTCATCTATATTCATTTCTCATGTGTGTGTGTTTCTTACTTTTATGGATTCCACCTAGTTTTAATTGTTCCAACCATTACTATTTCATAATCAAAGATAACCTTTTAAAATGACAGCGTTGTTAAAGGTCAGAACAACAAAATGTGCTTATTTCTTGTTCTTATCAAGTGACAGCAGGATGTTTAAATTAAAACCAAACGCATTTTTGATAATGATTGTTATCCTCGTAATCGACAAAACATGTAATCATCTCGGTGTGACGTGTCAATTCTGCCGTACAAAGCCAAAAGACAGCAACTCTTTACTTTTCAAGTAAGCTGTTACTGCCTTTTGGCTTTGCAGAGCTGAATACATCTGACGGTGTCGACTTGACATCATATGGTGTCTACGAGACATTCACCCGTGTTGGCTCAATGTTGGTCCATCGTCTTCGACGCTGGACCAACATTGAACTAACACTGGACCAAGGTTTCATGCTCACTGGTATCATTATGCCATACAGTAATTGAGGATTTATGAGATAGTATCACTTGTCAACAGGAGAAAAGTAATTGGCCCGTTGTTGGTTTGATGTTGGGCCAGCGTCTGCGACGCTGGCCCAACATCAAACCGACGACGGGTCAACGTCGACAAACGTGATTACATCTGCCGTATCTGATAACAGCGTAACAATCAAAACATGCCCGGAAACACGTATTACACCACTTTATGTTATAAAGTTGTTGTTATCAGTGTTTTTACGTGAGATAAAAAAGTTCATGGAGTATTTTTTTTGTATGCGCAGTGTGTTCGTTGTTCACAATAAATGGATAGATTAGACGGAAATACGCACGTATTCAGTCAGTTGTAGTTGGTTAAATAAAACTTGCCACCCCTGGGCACACGGTGGAATATCAATGTTGCATCGACATCAATGACGTAGATTTAATATTGATACAGCATCGTGGACTACCAAAAGTGAAAACATGTTCAAATAAATATGCATGTGCTAAAGCTATTTTAACATTTGCCTTTCATGGTGCTGCTCCAGAACTGTGGAATAAGTTGTCGGCATGACTTTAAGAACGAAACGTCAATACCTATCAATCCAGAATAAAGGTAAAACACTGATTTGTTTCTGTTTCCCTTAAAATTTTAAAGGTGTTAGATCGCTTATCTAGCTCAACTGAAGTTACACATGGGGTGACGCAAGGCTCTGTCCTTGGATCTGTCCTTTTTACCTTATCTTTCTGTCCACTCAGAATCCAAAATATTATTTTGTGAAGACTTAGCTGTATGACAGTGTAGCAAACTAAGCCTGAATCATTCCACAAAATACCCCCCCCCCTCGCCCCCCAAAAAAGTTTTGTTTATAATCAGTTTTATTAGCCGTTTAAATCGCCGTTATTGGGAACGAAATGTGTGTTTAAACATGTTATTGGAAACGAAAAGTGTGTTTAAGCAACAATATTTGCAAATGTTTGGTCCCAAAAAAACCCAAACAATTATGAATATTTTTTACCCACTTGAAGTTGTGGGTCGCGGTAGCGAGACACAACTTCAAGTGGGTGAAGATATAAATAATTTAATCTAGCGGTTTAAGGCTTAAGTTACACATTCAGTGGTAAGTAAGTAAGTAATTGTTTATTAAAGTGACGACTACATACATTATATTAAACATAAATAGTACAATAATACAAAAAAATAAATAAAACAGCTATAGAAACTGCGTTATTTCACTTTGGTCCCTCTAAATCTGCGGGATAGTATTTCGTTAGAAATGAGATGTTTATGAGGGGAAAAAAGCCATTCATGTACAGATGACGTCCGAAACAATAATGCACTTTGAACTGGTTGTCCTTTCTGATATGTCACGCCTCTGAGCTCAGACCACTGACGGTTAAGGAGATGTATCGTAACATATTATGTTGCATCATATCATAAGCCTGTGCTCAAAGAATAAATGAAATAAAATAGTACACATAATTATGTAGTGCAAAGAAGCAGATATCAGCTTTGTGTTCTGCAGCTGATCTATCTATCCCTGCAAATACACGGAGTTGATTCTATGCAGCTCTAATGCTAGACTACCGACTGCTACGCTGTCCCAACATTAAATCAACATCGATTGAATGTTTATCGTGCTTGCAGGGTAATGTTCAGAGTATGGAATTGCTGATATATAGATTGTGTAATTACAGAAAACAGCCCATGTTCATAGATGGTAATAAATTATTGTATCTTGCAAAATCCGATCTCCGGTGCAGGCGCTATCTTGGTTGCCGATTTTCGAAGCTCTCCACCAACACTCATAACTACATTGAATATGAAAGGGTGTATCTGCCACTTTGTAAAGTGCCAGATACACCCTTTCATATCCAAGGGGACGATTTCTAGAGCTGGATACTGTCAGACAGGTGGATGGTGTAATTTACCAAGATAACTTAATTTACAAGTCAATACCGGACTACTAAATATAAGCGAACATTCCTTTCTGATTGATGAGAGCGAGAGCACAAAACACAGAACCAATGCTGGTTCAATGCTGGTCCACCGTCCACAACGCTGACCCAACATTGAACCAACATAGGGCCAATGCATTGTATTTGCTGCATGGAAGAGTGTGAACATGACGGGCAAGTACTATAGATTATAAGAGGATACCCCGTAAATCCCTGTAAAGGCACTACGAAATCCTGAGCCAATGCTGTTTTAATGCTGGCTCACCGTCGAAGACGGTGAGCCAGCATTGAAACAGCAATGGCTCAGGACCTAGTGATCTTTAAAACCTGACCACAGAGAATATAACTCAGCGGTCCGGTTAGGATGATGAGGACCACCTGCATGAAGAGGAGAAAAATCCAATTTGTTTGCTGTATAGTTTGCCGTGCGGCGAAGTTTCACGGCGGTGATTCCCGCCGTAGAATTCACTTGGTTTTGGCTCGCGGCCGCGGCGACGATGTTTCGGTGCCTGGAATCCACGTTCTCGCACCACCTGGTTCAGGCCAGTGAATTACGGGCCAAAAACCCTAGAAAAAGATACATTTCTGTGGGCGGTGCGCGTATTTCTGGGTTTCTATTCCTGCTGTGAAAAACACTCCTGCACTGGGAATTATAAACGGGAGCTTGTCCGAGTGGAATGGCGAGAATAGTCGAGAGCTCAGTCATTTAGGCGGAGATGTCCCGGTAGAAATGCCCCTGTGCCGGTACAATGTTGGGGCAGCGTCGAAGACGCTGGCCCAACATTATACCGGCACAGGGTGAACGTCTGGGACGGCTACACGTTTGTCTTGCCGCGCGGGATTTGCATCCCATTATACGGCGGTATTCCGCGTTGGCCGTGCTGGCCGTGGGGGAATCCCCGCGGCCGCCGTAACCACTCATCTTTAGGGATTTGCCGGACCTCCCATTCCGGATCCGTGATCCCAGGCATAAAGGCGCCGTCGTTTAGTAAGAGAGATACATTAACTGCCCCTCGGCCCGCACCTGGAGCCGCATGTCCTACAGACGCTAATGGGACGTGTGCTAAGCAATGATGCCGGATCCCAGTGCCACTGTGTCCCTAACACGGGATATCGGGATCGGGGTGGTTTAACTTGATGCGTACACGCGGTGACTGTGGTCCACCCCCGGATTCTGGAACCCGAGGTAATGATACGACTTACAGAAAAACTGAAGCCCACACAATATCCTACTCTTCTAGAATAAATTAAAAGAGGAAAAGTTCAGTATAGTATGGGGCGGGTGCCCTGGTGCAGTGGTTAAAGCTGCCTGCTTGGAAAGTAGGAGATCGCGGGTTCGAGCCCCGCTCTGGCATTCAAGTTTTAAAGAAACAAAATGTTTCTTCCCCGCTCACTCGTAAAGATCTGATATTGTAGGGAGCCTCCTTGGCCGAGAGGTAGCGTGTTAGGCCTCAGACCGCCAGGGCTCGAAATATGTGTTTGGAGGGCAGTGTCATCTCATTCATCTCACCATCCTCAGGAGGTTCTTCTGGTCCAGTTTAGCCTACATGTGCACGAAGGTTGCCTAAAACCCCATTCATTTTATTTCGTTTCAGTAGTATGGGTACCTAGCTCTTGTCTTCGATGACGTTGATACCCTTCCCATGAGGAGGAAACGGCGTTGGCACGCAAGCAGCGTAGCAAATGTTAAAGTTGCCTTTTGCACGGCAATTTCTCGCCAGTAAACCTTAATATTTTCAACAAAATCTCGAGGTGGGGGGGGGGGTTATTAAATCAAGGTGATGGCTCAACATCAGACCAAGTCGACCATCGGACCAACGTCTCTGAAAATTAGAGGCAGTTGGATTAGATAAATGAATAAAAAATAACTATTGATGACCAGATTGAGTGTACGTGTGTAAAGCTTTGTTATTCTCACATGTAACAATATCAATCTCCTTTCACGCTGGTGAATGAGCGCGCAGCGCGTGGCCCTGCGCCAAATTAGCGTCGATACACTGGTTCCAAACTCGACGAGGCCACCATTAACGTGATTGCCTAGTCACACGACACAAGGATATTTATCTGAAAGATCCACGGAGAATCAGCGGGTTCGAACCCAGGACGCATGCATGACTGGCGTGGCAGTCAGGCGCTCTACCAATGCGCCACGTCCCCTTCTTCCTTTCACGCTAAGATTACACAGAGCATAAATCATAGGCCCCAACTAAATATTAGTAGTTGCAGATTATTTAGGTCTTCTGAGCATCTATATAGGCATATATCATTTGCTACTTTTCACAGCTTGTGCTGTTCCTTCGTGGGTAATTGTGTAATAAGCTATTCTAAATGATGCTTGGACTTGTTTATATGGTATCGTAGTTACAAACGGTCTCTATACATCACACAGACGATGATTAACACAGCAAGGCAGCACAACTAATTACGTTGGAGCAACGTGAATTCAGATGTATTGTGCTTGCTGACTATCGCTTACACCGCTGAAATATTTTTTGTATAAACCATGTAGACCAAAAGATTATTTTCATTTGAAATCATCACACATGTCTTAGTTGTCTCTTTCGGCTTCGTTTGAATACCTATGTTATGGCCCTATGGGTCTACGACCATTGTAAATATCTTACTCTTTCAGTGCGGGCATCGACTTCAAACATCAGAATCTAACGCCTAAAGTCGATCCCCGCGCGCTGATTATACTGTACTCAGATGGTGTAAATAATCTGGGGATAATTAAGTCTTAGTAAATTATGTTGTTATGATAATATATCGCTGGTATGATATCAAAGTGGAACATATTAAATCCATCGTTGTTTTGCGGTATATTGTAAGTTAGGATCTGGCCGTATAACTTACTTTCCTTTGCATAATCAAGGTAGCAAATATACATAATTATTCTTGAAAATTAACTACTAGTATTAAGAAAAAAGACCATCTCTCTATGCAGAGCTCCTGTATTGCGGTACTGCAGCTGGTGGTCTGGCAATATAACGTAAACACATTCGCATAATCAGAGTAAAATTAACCATTCAAAAAGAGACCCTCTCTGCAGAGCATTGCTTAGATACCCCTGTTGGTTCCTGTATTGCGATACTGTAGCTGGTGGCATGTCAGTATAGCGTAAATACATACGCACAATCAAAGTAAAATTAACCATTCAAAAAGAGACCCTCTCTGCAGAGCATTGCTTAGATACCCCTGTTGGTTCCTGTATTGCGGTACTTCAGCTGGTGGCATGTCAGTATAGCGTAAATAGGGCCTACATTCGCACAATCAAAGTAAAATTGACCATTCAAAAAGAGACCCTCTCCGCAGAGCATTGCTTAGATACCCCTGTTGGGGTTCTTGTATTGCAGTACTGCAGCTGGTGGTCTGGCAGTACAGTACGGGGCCGACACCTCACGTAATGACGGTCGGTGATCTACACGTTCTGGCCCTGTTCTACCTGCATAATACATTAGCGGTGATTTTCTGGCAGGCCAAAAAGAGAAGGCAGATGTTGGCTCCAGAGATTGAGGAAAGGGGAAGGCGGATTTCACTAATGTATAGGCCTACACAAGTTACCTGCAGGAAGGATCGCCAGAAGACGTCGGCTTTACGCACGACGCTGTGCCAACGTAAAGCCGACGTCTTCCTCTTGGTGGAATCGGACATTGCAGACGGGATGATAACCGTGTTTCAGTGCACTAGGACAAAGCCCTCGTAGGTTGTATGTAAACTCAGGAAAACACGAGAACAAAAGGGGACAAGTCCATTAGTGCTGCCTGGAAGGTGTTGCGGTAATGCATTGGCAGCAGGGACAGAACCTAATCTGACATGAAAGCAGGAGCGGAGACAGCACGCTGATGACAGCCCAGGCTCAATTATGAGGCTCAGGCTGAGATTACAGCTCAGATCAAACGATCAGGCTCAGGCTGAACCATATTAAGAATCAGGCCGATAATGGTTGACCTTACAAATCAGTTTTAGATGCAGATTTAGGTCAGTCAAATTCAGACATGGGTAACGGAAGGTATAGCTCCTAGGGCTGCGTTTAAACATGTTAAAGCTGACGTGTTCACCTAAATAAGATGTCACATTGTAAATGCAACCTTTAAACTCAGGCCGAGATAGAGGCATACAGCGTACATGCTCTTTAAAACTTACATCGTGGGGATCGACTTTAGACGTCAGAATCTGACGTCTGTAGACGTCAGATTCTAACGTCTAAAGTCGATCCCCGCACTGTAAAAGTAAAAATACTTATAATGACCGTAGACCCATAACATAGGTATACAAATGAATCGGAAGGAGCTAAGACATTTGTGATGATTTCAAAGTGCAACAACACATGGTATCCATGTGCAACATGGTCTCCATGGGTTTATATGTCAGCGCTTTCAGGGTTAAAGCTGGGGGTGAGTTCAGTCAGCTCAGGCACAGACTCAGAGCAGCTCAAAGTCAACATTTCGATGAGGCTGAAGTCAACTATACTCGTCAATTGTTGATCAGGCCCATATCATTCTCAGGCCTAAAATATACAGACTCAATTACATCGATACAGGCTCGACTGAAGTTGGACGAAAATGTTTTTGTTTTAGACCAAACTGTATATAGCTAAGTCCATATCGAGTTTTCAATTTTTTTTAAATGTCAAGCGTTAATAGAAATTAGGCCTATATAATATTTTTGTACCGTGACATAATGAGAATGGTTCGCATCAAAACATCCTATTTTCAATTGATTTCCTTTTTGCATGGTTATTACCAAGAGCACTAAAAACGGGATTACAATAAACTTGTCGTGGTGATATAAGCGCACAAGTGCAATTGCAAAGAAATATAAATGAAATGAATCGGGCTTTAGGCCACCTTTGTGCACATATAGGCTAAACTGGGCCAGGAGAACCTCCTGAGGATGGTGAGATGATTGAGATGACACTGTCCTCCAGACACAGGATTCGAAATTCGAGCCCTGGCGGTCTGAGGCCGAGCACGCTACCTCTCGGTCACGGAGGCTCCCCACAATACTAACTTTCACACGTGGATGGGGAAGAAACATTTTTTGTTTCTTTCAAACCGCCGAGACCGGGAACCGAACCCCGGACTCTGGCGTGAAAGGCAGCGGTGTTAACCACTACCCTAGGGCCCCCGCCCGCAAAGAAATATAATTTAAGCAACAGTCACAGTATGTTTCTTATATGCTCCGATTTTCTGCATACAAACACGATTGCAAAGGAATGTTTCATCAGTGATACTCAACATGCACGGCATGCCGCTTCAGAGTTGGTCCAACGTCGGACGACGTTGGACCAACTCTGAACCGGCATGCCGTGTTCGACTTGTCATAGAAATTCCGGATTGACCTGTCTGCACCTGGTTTTAGGACGCGCCGGGGGATGTAATCATATACCTGTCCTTCTACAGGTACATCTGGCTGCGGAGCTTCCCATGGACAAAGGTGTGTGACTCCAGAGGTATTTCCTGTAAGTCTTCACGTTGCCATTGTCCGTTACGGATAGCTATGTCTGGCTGCATTGTCATGCTCTTGAGTCGACTTTCACTTTACTGCCGGTAATGCCATTGGCGTCTTATGCCATCCGGTGATTAGAACAAGTTACTTGAGTGAATATTTACCTGTTTACAGAGGACTAAAGAATAGGTAATTAAGAAAGTGATAAAATTTTACTCACTTTGGAGCTTGTGTGAAACGATTTCGAAGTTTCGACCTGCCTTCAACAGATCCTAACCCATAGAGCACTGAGCTATTTAATTTCAATTTTCAATCACTTGAAGTTGTGTCTCGCTACCGCGACACACAACTTCAAGTGACTGAAAATTTATGTGATTCGTGAATTTAAGTCCCAACATATATCAGTGTTTCAAGATTGAAGGGATTTTTTACTTTTGACAACTGGTTATCTTGGGTTACACAGGTGCTAGTAAAACACAGAATGTCTACTGTAGTCGACCTCGGTGTTCCTGGGGTTAATCACGCAATGATCATGGAGGTAGAATCGGCTCAGATGGTGGCCCTGGTCTCTGTTCATGAAAAGTACTTGATGTGGATGGCCTCCTTCACCTTGCGCTTCATCCAGTCCTGTTCTCTGTCTAACTAAGACTTTTAGACTAAGACTGTCCATGTGACCAGCTGCCACCCATCTATGGTCAGATCATTCCGCGACTACCATCTGAACTGAATCACCCTCCATGATTGATCATTGTGTGATCAAGATCTGCTGAAGGCATATCGAAACGCCATAATCGTTTCACACGAGTTCCAAAGTGAGTAAAATTTGTTCCTTTTGTATATGAACCTTGGAACCATGAATGACATATTATCTACAATAATTGCTAATTTCTTTGCACAACATGAGTTCACTGAGAAATGAGTGGTTAGTTATTTTTCTGGCAGAATACATTTATTTTCATCAAAATACGTTGTTTTAAACTTGTTTTTCACAGTCAGCTGAGAAAAAATATTCAGTACATCTCTGAACAGATCATAGTAGATTTTAGCATGTTCTGCACCAGTAACACCAAACGCTGCACTGCTGCATCTAGTAAATACAATGATCTGTATTTAGATACATATGTATTACATACGCGATAATGTCACCATGCACTATTAGCTCCATCATAACTTGATATTATAAACATGGAGGCCTATACATCTCTCATTTTTTCCCGAATCGTTAAAAAAAGGGTTAGAGTGTTTATCTTCGAAAAGTTTGAATTCCGCAATAAACTATACACTAGGATAAATATATTTCGGATATAAATTATTATATCGACTATCTATTATGTTATTTTGTTCAGATGTTAAAAAAGCATAAAAAGCATGAAGCTCAAGCAAGAGTTTACCAGTGTTTACTGTATAGGAACGTATAAACGACAACGAAATGTTCATTCTTCATCACCCAGCAGTGTTATACCTCTCTAATGCTGGTAAATTTTTAATGTTATAACAAAATGATTGTGTTATAAAATGTCATTTAGTCGAGGACTGTACGCCCTTGTATTTTACGTTACAATACGTCACATTAGTACAAATATCAAACTCACTGTAAGTTGCCACTTTATGGGAACAGCGAGATAGTGATACATAAATTACATTTCTTGTCTATTCCCTGGTTCAGTCGAACACAAATTGCATTTGTGGCAGTCTGCGCAGAGAAGTACATTATTTGGCGTGGCTGGCGAGGTGTGAATGCATCAGTACGCTGTTATGACCTTTCTATCTGTCAAGCTGGGCCATCGGGTGGCGCATGTGGTTTTCTGTTGCGGAATGGGAATACCTTGTCTGAGCCCCTCGGTATGCGCTTTCCACCTGATAATACTAAGTACCTTAACAACTATTGCATCCCCAGTCGCCGGCGCGGTGCTCGGCCCTCCATCATACAGAGAAAGGGAGGTTCGCGCGCCGGCAGACAGACGCCGCACGGTCATGCGGAGACACCGCGGGGACCTGGCGAAGAAAAACATCCATTATTCCACATCCACAAATCGGATTTGCGACAGAGCCAGTAATAACAGTGATTCAATAGAGGAATCCCCCGTCTTGGTGAACCTTTTAATTTCCCGCAAAATCCGCGGCGGCCCCCGCACGCCTTGCGCCGCGATCCGCCGCGCGTGGGTATCTAACGGGCGGGGATGGACGTCGGATCAGCGCCGGGACGACGTCGCGAGACGTCGGCCCGGCGCTGATCCGTGGTCTATCCCCGCCCACTGGATGGATGGCCCGATGAGGTGCGATGAGACGTGGCGTGGCGTGATGCACGCATTCTGGATGAGTGGATTAAGGCCTAACATTCCTATCAGCGTGATTAACGAAATGCCCGCGTGATTAAAGACACAACTTAAAGCCACTGCGCGGATTGAAAAATACAGTGACTTCGTCCCAATTCCCCGATATTCGGCTCCAAGCAGTGGATAACTCTGTTTGCAGTGTGTTTAACGTGAATGTCAACGAAATTTGGTTATATTTTGATCACACTTTCACTTTGAGATTACATCGGGTGGTAAGTTTGACAACGTGTAGTTGGGTTGGTGGCAGGTCACGTCAGCCGGCGGCGTCATGGCGCGAAGACGATGACACAAATAGCGGCCTACTAATTGGTTGAAAGCGTACCACGCGACCAATCAGAAGCCTCCGATCCAGGTGATCTTCATTTTGACTTTGGCCTCGCAATGGCCCGCAAAGCCGCTACGCAGAGGCCGCAGGCCGTACTTGACCTCGCGTACTTATTCCTGAGCCTGCGTGACACATGTAGGTCACTTGGGGTCACAGCGTTACATGTAGGTCACTTGGGGTCACAGCGTCACATGTCGGTCACTCAGGGGTGATACCGTCAGGGTCATCGTCATCGACGGCAATGTTCTGTCATTGACAGTTATCATTGCCCTCGACTGGCCATTCATTCCGGTGACCTCTGAAGTGTAAAAGCGACCGACCCAGATCTTAGGTATGTGATTGGTCGAGATGGCCATCTCGACCAATCACTTACCTAAGATCTTGGTCACTTGCTTTGAGGACACCGACCCTGATATTAAATCCAGAATGTAAATGTCCAGATCCCTCCTGGCATTACCTCGCTATGCTGGCACCAGGCTAGGCAATCGCCTGCAACGCCAGTCTGCAGCGCCCGTGACATGTCAAGGCTGCAAACATGAGACGTTCAACTGATGTCGTTATAATGTTGGGCCACAGTCACAGACGCTGGCCAAACATAAGAACATACATAAGGTCAACGACTGAAAAATACCACTGCAAAATCGGCTCCTGTTATTTACCAACCACATATTTATTCACCATCAGTGTGATTTTGGCAATATATAGTCAACTATGATGCGATGGGTATGGTCTTCCATTGCTATATTCTATTCTATTCTATTCTATTCTATTCTATTCCATTCTATTCTATTCTATTCTATTCTATTCTATTCTATTCTATTCTATTCTATTCTATTCTATTCTATTCTATTCTATTCTATTCTATTCTATTCTATTCTATTCTATTCTAACTTATAGTGCACATTGTATCCTGAAGAACAGAAGGACAGTAAGTCTAGGGGCCAATAGTCCCTTTTACCATTACAGATATTTGCAACATTTGCATTATTGTTTTGCTGAATAGGATAAAATTCCAGAAGTGAATAATGTAATTTCATACAGTGCTACTCACAATGATGGGACATTAATAATTTAGAAATAATTTTAAGATATTTTAAATAATTATTTTAGGAATGTCATATAAAACATTGTTAAAGAAGGGTTGAGAATGATGGTCATCTTATAATATATTTTTATGTTGAGGACGTCAATACACCGTTAAGATGGTATACTGTCGAGACATTAGACGACCACCGCTGTATAACGAACTAATTGTTTTGTTTCGTGGTTGTGTGTTTTAAAACCTTCTCGATGCAGTCATAAAATTAAAGCGCTTAATTGGCATCAATTATTTAACAACTCAGTTCGAGAATCCCATCATCATTACGAATGGGTGTTTCCTCTTGTATAACGACAGTTTTATGTTGCGCTGTTTTTTAAATTTCCTTTTTGTCCAACTATGAAAAGAATGATAGGAACGATGTCCATTCCTATTTCTCTTTTCAGGAGTAAATAATAAAATCAAAAATAATGATTTCGAAATCAAATTCGCTGGGTCTGGGATGTCAAGCTACCTGTTAAGCTATTGAGGTACTTGATGTAGTATACTTGAAATACCCGTGCAAAAGATTTTAGTGGAGAATGTATACTGTGAGTATAATAAAACATAGAGAACATTTTGTTCCAGATATGCCTGTATGGTTGAAAAAACAGACATTGCTGTTGTGTTCTTGGCTTATAAAAAATAATTTTAGTACTAGCGCGGGAGCAATGATCACCCACACATGACATGAGTCTGTGTGTGTGAATCGGGATCATTATATGCCCAGACTCACATCATAAGATTTATAATCTGCAGGATAACGACTTGTTTTTATACAGTGTGGGCCACCCACACGGATAGCATAACAAGCAAGGCACACATTTTGTTCAGAGCACGTATATCGTCGTGCCGTCACTGTGAGTGCGGTAAGAAGGAGGAGACTTAGTGTGGATTAAATGCTGGGCCAACTTCAAGGACATTGGCCCAACATTCAATCCACGCTAGGACAACTCATGCTGTTGG
This sequence comes from Flabesymbios commensalis, assembly GCA_964017125.1. Lineage (NCBI taxonomy): Eukaryota > Metazoa > Annelida > Polychaeta > Terebellida > Flabelligeridae > Flabesymbios > Flabesymbios commensalis. Next base: position 34,314,263 of record OZ024903.1, read on the forward strand.
CTTTGAAGACGTTGGTACCGTAATGACGCTGATGTGGTGGGGGTCTTTCGAATGACAAGAAATCGGCTTATTCACTCATGGAAACTCGCCTGCTGAAGTGAGCGAGAATGTCACGTGCGCGATCCAAGAGCTGATGGTAATTAATTATCTAGTTATTAGTGTGCAAGCGTTGGGCCAACGCTGAACTTATACTGGACCAACGTGTAAGCCGCTGGGCCAGTATTTGATTCGGCATTGGACGGGTGCACTTCAGAGAGCACATAAGGTCGCGACCCTCAACAGCTCAAGTATAGGGATCGCACTGGTTGAATAGCCCAGTTTCTTTGGACCAATGTTGAAGCATTAGCGATATCAAACATCTGTGTATGTGCATACCGCTTGTATTATTGATTTTATACAATATTTATTTAATATCTACATATGTATCACCTGATGTACCACCTTAAGTTGTGATCAGTAAGTAAAGGTTACCTAAATCCAGATTCATTAACTCTCTTCTTAATTTTTGTGTTGTCTCAACCTTGGTTGATCAGTGCGGCTTTAACGAACTCGTCACACAACCAAACAACAATAAATAAATACATTTTATTCACGTTAATCAGTGAGAATGGCTCTGCAACAGTTATTTTCACATAAACCTATACCCTTCTATTCATATACCCTTCTAGTCATGTCCCTAATTGTCTCATTAAAATTGAGTCGTGATGTTAGCTGAATTTTACCTGTCTTAGCTTGAGACAGTTCGTTTAATATGGAACGGTGATCAATTATACACGTGTACCAAAAAAACAAGACTATAGACAATTGCTTAGAACAATTTCTGTGGGGCAAACTAGATAACCTGTCGCCCACAATATGTTCGCGCCTCTAGAGGCGTATGTCTTATGCTGGAGTCGCTGAATGGCGACGCTGGGCCAGCATTAAACCAACATCGGTTTAGCGTCTTGTGGTTCCAGTAGTTTCATTAAAATGCAAATGCTAATTGGCCACCCTCTGGGTTAAGGCTAATACTTGAAGTTGATCCATCAATGGAACATGACGTACGCGTTTCGTTCTTGTAAATAGTATAATATATATGGTTCTCCAGTGGACTGGCGCAAGATTTGGGATTAAAGCTCCACCACTTTCGTTGAGCTACTTTATACAGCTCTCCAGTTCATGGGCGCTACAGTTGTAAACCGAAATACGTTGTCCATTGTGCTCCACAACCGATTATCATCTTAACAATAGGTATACTGTGAGGCAATTTAAAAAAAATGAATTATGGCTTGTGCCGAATTTGGGATAAGTATTTATTACAAATGCATAAGATGTTGACCTCTGCTAAATTAGCATTTTAACGATTTTTCAAATATTTTGCTGTGTCATACATAAAACTAGTGAAGATCATACAGCAATGGAGTACCACGACAGAGATATAGGGCTTTGTATACCGTGCCAGTCGAAGTAGTCTATACATGCCGCAATCCACCGATTTCCTTTTCTGCCACGCCATGCAAGAGTTGCAAAAGTCGAGCCTCCTGCTAACAGAACATTTGGCTTGAGGGGTTATCAAGGACTGGACATGATTGTGTTATTCATTTATGAAACATTATTTGCCTCATATATGCACGACATGTAATTTTGAAGACCTCCTTCTCCAAATTATTTGGGACGCAGTTGAGAAACATATTATGCATGCCTGGACTCCTTCAGGAGTCTAGACTGATCAAGTTTTGCCGTCATTAACGAGGCAATACGAGGGCACGATTCTTGTCCCGAACGACGCGCGGCGCGTCATTACCTGTATCATTCAGTTGTCACGTAGAACGACGCGGCATGATTAGCACATCATACTCGTGACATATCTTGAAGTAGAACCACCCGACTCTTACCTGGTGATTGCATGCACGGCCAAGTGAAATGTCACCTTATAAACAAGATCAATCTGTCTGAGGAGAGAACATCAGACCCTGGCCGCAGAAAAAAACACCCCCGGACGCATCGATTCTCAGAGAGCCAGCGAGGAAGAGATATCATATTGAGACGGCTTGTTTACAATAACAACACCGCGGGGTAAAGCTATGTAAATTTTAACAGCTGACAGCGTCGCTGACGATGAAGCCCTTCTGATCGCCGCTTCACAAATCAGTGACACCGCGGAGTTGATCGTCGTCACTCCAGACGATTATCGAATGGGCCCGCGCGACCCCGGGGCCATAAAACACGGCGCCGCGGAGAACACAGCCAGGTAAACCCCGTGAATTATTACCCCGCGGATTAAAAGGGTGTCTACGGAATGATCGCGGGATTAGGAGATCATCAGATCATATCTGTTATCGCAGACACCTGTCGTGAACGCGTCGTCGTCATAAAAGATGAACATGATGATTGTAAAATGTCCAGGTTTCTCGGGATTAGCGTGGGACGCGCGCTCTCACGCTGTCGACTCGAAAATCATGAGACGTTGATCCAGTGATGGTTTAATGTTGGGCCACCGTCGCAGACGGTGGCCCATTATTAAACCAACACCCACACCCACACGATGTCACTTAAACGCAGTGAAGACGTTGTGCCAACGTTGTACCACGAATTACAAAGACTGATTTTCGCGAGCGATCCGTGCGAATGTGAACACGTCGTGCAACACAAAACGGAGACAATGCTCCAGGCGCTCTAGTTTTCCTCTAATGCCTTCGTCGTGTTTACTCCAGGCAGGTCCCCTGCATCCCGCGCTGTGAAAACTCACGGGGATCCGGACCCAGTGCTGCTGACGGGCGCTCCGTTTTTTATTTTTAAGCCCACCACAATTTTTATCAGCTGTCATTAACCTGGGTGCTGTTTTTATCTCTGCACGGAATTCATAATAGACGATACTTCAGAAAGTAAATAGGTATTGCCAGACAAATCACACGAGCCAGTTATAGGCTAGTTATTATCTAATTATAGGCCCCACCGCCGACATATTTTTTAAGCTTATGATGATTATATTTAAAGTTTTTTATAGTTATGGTGCATTTTAATCAGCTGTCATTAACCGACATGTGCATTTTTACTTCATATTGTTGGACAAAGCCCCCAGCAAACACGATACTTCAAACCAATGTTGGGTCAATGTTGGGGCAGCATCGTAGACGATGGGCCAACATATACTTTGAACCATTGTTAGTTCAATGTTGGTCCAGCGTCTACGACGCTGGCCCAACATAGAACCAACAATGGGTGAATGTCACAAAATATTGAATCAATGCTGGTTCAATTTTAGCCCACCGTCATCGCCGCTGGACCAACATAGAATCAGCATTGGTTCAACATTTTGTGTTTTCTGTGACTGCATCTGATCTGATTTGATCACGTCGCCCTGTCATCTGTCATGTTTCTACTCCCGTTCCTGTACATGTTGGAAAAGGAGGAGTATGCTATGTGACAGAAAAAAGTCACACACGCATGATGTATAGAATCTCTCAAAATAACAAAGACTACAATAAACTCCATAGATTATCTTGCCTCCCGAAGGTATTATGACAAATAATGACGAATATATTTTAAAGAGAGAGACCTTTTCTGGTCTTAGCTGGCAGCCAGGCTGGTATGGGCTTCTGTAAGACACAGGTTATGTCCCCAGAACATTTAATCTGCTGTGTGCAATAATTGATGAGCCGACTGTCTTTGTTTGTGCGATGCCAATTCATCAGCAATGCGCTAGATTTATAGTATTTTAATGTCAATGTGTAATTTATTTTTCATTGAGAATTGTCAATTTGTTGTTTATACATAGGCTACGAATAGGATTAACTCTTAATGCCGGGATCGACTTTAGACGTCAGAATCTGACGTCTACAGACGTCAGATTCTGACGACTAAAGTCGATCCCCGCGCTGTTTAAAGCGCTGACATGTTTTCATATAAACCGACAGACAAAATGACTTTTTTCAATTTGAAATTATCATAAATGTCGTAGTTTCTCTTTCCGCTTAAATCATCTGAATAATTATATTATGGATCTATACGGTCATTACAGAAACTGTTATTCTTTCAGTGCGGGGATCGACTTTAGACAATATAATTGAATATATCTCTGACACAATTATTGCAGGAAATGCGAGATAGTGCTAACAATGACTGAAAGATTCCATTGCGATTGAAAAAAACAAGAGGCACCATCTCAGATCTAAACGTTCTGACTCGTCTGAAAAGGTCAACGAGACAGGTCAACATGTTGTATATTATGTCGCTGTTAGTTACATGTAAGAAATAACCCTTTAACCGCCGGTGCCGCATATATTCGGGTTTTCATTTTTATTAGCATATTAAATACCACATTTTAAACACGTTAAAGATAAAATCTGACATCTATCAGCAATATTTGAAAACATTTGACTTCCATTTTGTCAAATCTGAATATATTTCACTCACTTGAAGTTGTGGATCGCGTCAGCGAGACACAGCTTCAGGTGGGTGAAAATTCAGATTGAATAATTTGGCGGTTAAAGGGTTAAAAAAGGCCAACTAATAATGAGATATAAGCCGTGGTGACAGTAAACGTGATAAGGTGTATCTTACTGAACGCCTATTACACACACAAGTAACATAGTGTAAATAAGAAGCAATAAGGCGGATACTATATTGAGTCACAATGAGTAGTTATCCACTGGGCACACGACGTTGTTGCGATGTTGAATCAAAGTCGATTCAACGTCGCAACAACGTCGTGTGGCCAGTGGGTATAGTGAGTGAAACGTACGTGTACGTTTATGTGATCATTTACACGTTGTTGCTTCACTACTTGACAATTTAAAATGTTGTCACTTTTTCATGATTGTAATTTATGTTTTGCAAAACATACAATAACGTGAATCACTTTTGGTCACAATGACATAGGCCTATAGATTACCCATAGTGACACAGAACGTGATAAGTTCAGTTCTGGTTATTTAAACTTTAATTTGTCACAGTTTGTCGTGAATCGATCCCCGCACTGAAAGAGTAAACTATGTCTAATGACCGTAGATCCATAACATAGGTATTCAGATGAAGCGGAGAGAGCTAACTAAGACATTTATGATGTTTTCAAGTTGGTCTCGATGGTTCATGGTTTGTACAAAAAATATTTGAGCGCTGTAGGGTTAAGAGACGTTGGAAATTATCGTGTCACCTGGAATATAACAGGAGATGATATACTTTCTCGTCAATTGGGGGGGGGGGGGGGGTTCTTGGCATGGCTACTTTATAGGGCCGGGATGCACAGCGCAGCCTGAGCAGGATTGGATATTGCGTTGATCCTGCCTGGCCGGCTGGGCAGCAGAGCGTGGCCACAGTGACACGGATGCCAGGCGACGAGGACACGACGGCCCGCCAAGATCAAACCAGTTATAATGAATTAGTTCTGTGTCAGCTGACGCTGTTTATATTAACTGCAAATGGGGGTGACACGTTCGCGGGCGCGGAGAGCATCGATCATCGCCTGATATAGGGTTATCACGGGGGCTCTGGCGGTGGAGGCACGTTAGTATTCATAGAACTATATCCCGACGGCAGAAACTGTCCCGCGGAATAATCTCTATTTGATGACCCTTGGATCCGCATCGGCCGCGGGCAGTGACTGATTGTCCGCACGTCATTATATCTATATCAGTAAATAGGAGGCGTTGAGCCAGCGTTGGTTTAATCTTGGGCCAGCGTCTACGACGCTGGACCAACATTAAACCAACACTGGTTCAATGCCTCGTGTTTGCCGGGATAAGCCGTGTCCGCTCACCACGTCAAAGCTGTCAGCCGCGATTCAGGCGACACCTGGTGTCTTACGACCACGACCGCATCGGACTCTGTGATCACAGCGAGCCAATATTACAGCAACTCTGGGTACACAATATTTTGTACACCTGTGTGTATAGCCTTAGGCTTACCCTGAGTTGTGTCTTACAATGTTTTTAACCCTGATCTGCTTCACTTCACTCAGGTGTGAATGAGTACCGGTACCTGACGCTACAAGAGTTGCAGTGTGTTCATGCTCCCCGGGGAGTTGAAATGGCACGTGAATGAGCAGGTTCCGAGACCGGGAGGCGAACTCAGCTAAACGGTATCTAGACGTGATATTAGAAAATAATCTGTATCATATTTTTCTAATGTAGGCCTATTAAGACAATAGTTAGGTAATCGCTGGTCTCAGACGTTGAGAATAGTGGCATAGTCTGGATCATGTTTGGATCATGAAGAACTCACCTGGGCCAAGCAGAGCCAGTCATGGAATGTTCCCACGAGACATATTTGCTCACATTAGCTGTCGGTCGGTCGTCGCCACAACAGGGCCCGTATTCTCGTACGATGATATATCGTAGGCTTCTGATTGGTCGAGATGGCCATCTCGACCAATCAGATGCCTACGATATATCGCAACTTGTAAGAAAAACACCACAAAACACCACAGTAAATTATTGTGGTATTTTCTCTTATCATATCACCACAAAATCCACGCGACGATCGCCAGTGCCTGAAGCATAATAGCAAAAAGGCTGAATGAATTTCAGTTTCTTTGATATTAGCCAGGTGTGGAATTAATTGTATGCTTATTTCACACTAAATTGATGGCTTGCGTTGGTTATGTTTTTTCTTAAACCTATATACAGCGTGAATTTGTGATATGCAAGGAAAAAAACTTGGCTGATTAATCAAATGAAAGAAATTGCTCCCTCCAGTCTTTGACTAATTGATTCATTAATTATTGTATCCTTTAATCAGCGTTTTAATCAGATATTTGAATGACGTCATTGCAGATAACCATCGCGGAGGGATACTGGATGCTAAACATATTATGTCAATGTGCACTGCAATCGATTTATATACTGCATTGCAAAGCCGAAAGGCAGTAAATGTTTACTTAACCCTTTAACCTCCAAATTATTCAATTTGAATTTTCACCCACTTGAAGTTGTGTCTCGCTGACGCGATCCACAACTTCAAGTGAGTGAAAATTATTCAGATTCGACAAAATGGAGGTCAACTCTTTTTCCAATCTTGCTGGTTGATGTCACATTTTATCTTTAACATGTTTAAAATGTGGTAATTAATGTTCTAATAAAAAATGAAAACCCGAATATATGCGGCACCGGCGGTTAAAGGGTTAAAGGCTTTGCAGAGCAGAGTATATGTGTTTTGATAATCGATGACCTTAAGACCCGTAGCCAGCATGCGGCAGTCTTTTCACCGTTTATTATTTTTAACACTAACAATAATTCTAAGAATTTTTGGTTTCTTAAAATTTTTGGCCTGTGCACATGTAGGCTAGACTGGGCCTGATGCCACTGTCCTCCAGACACATGATTCAAAATTCGAGTCCTGGCGGGCTGAGGCTAAACACGCTACCTCTCAGTAACGGAGGCTCTCCACAGTAATGAATCTTTACGAATGAGCGGGGAAGAAACATGTTGTTCCTTTGAAACTTAAGCAAGAGCGGGGGACGAACCCGCGATCTCCGACATTCCAAGCACTCAGCTACGGCCCTTACTGTCCTTGTACCAGCACTCGACTTTCAACCAGCATCGCATTAACGTAGACCAATCGCCTTCCTATTTAAAAATGCTAGATAATGTGGACAACGGCCCATATTTAAATACATTTTGGGGGCAGAGTATTTTGAAAAGTAACACAGAGCGTAATCCGAGAGCAAGCCGGTGGTAACAGAGTGCTCCCCGTGGAGCTGTTGCGTGTGGCTATGTGTTTTACCGAGCCTTCTTCAAGAGTTACAATGAGGGTGCGCGCAAAAACAATATTAATTATGCAGTAAAAATGGCGCGTGTGATAGCAATGATTGATTGGTGTTCCTCACTTTAAAAAGAAAACCCGCCTACCTTCTCTCTGAGGTAACACATGCAGTAAACGCAACACATTTATGTAACATTTATACAACGTCGGTCCAACGTCGAAGACGTTGGGCCGACGTTGTATAAATGTTATATAAATGTTTTATGTTTACTGGGACATGGAAAGCTCCTCAGAGATTTTGTCCATTTATCTGTACAGTGGACTTTGTGAATTATTCATGATTTAGATAGCCATGCCCAGAGGGCTCAACACTGTATCTCAAGACATGCAGCATTTGAAATTCTAGCATTATCGTCCTAAAAAAACGCGAAAATTTATTTGTCCCACTCCAAAATCAGTCGTGAAATTTCACCCTTAAAACGCTGAATTGTTTTGATATAAACCATGGAGACCAAAGTCATTTCTCGATTTGAAGTCATCATAATAGTATTGCTTAGCTCTTCCCGCTTTATTTGAATACCCAAGTATGTTATGGGTATATGACCATTGTAAATATTTTTTTCTGTCAGTGCGGGGATTGGCTTTAGACGTCGATCCCCGTACTGAAAGGGTGAAAGGCAACCTTTACTATCTTGGACCAGAGCTAAATCAACCTAAATCGGCCTTTATCACTCTAACAAGACATGTCTTTATCACTCTCAACAAGCTCTCACTTATATCACACCACGCCATAGTCGAACAATATAAATATAAAATTTTTTAAATTCAGAAAAAGATAATTTTGAACCTCACTAAAATCACTGTAAGGTCGGTTTCTAACATTATAATAATATATTGGATCACTATACAACCTGCCGATATTTCTGTGGTTTTGACTGAGTAGAGACAATATAAACATTAGTAAAGGAGGCCCTAACTAGTCATGTTTAACATACACACATATAAGCCGATTGGCTCTTTTACTTGTTTACCATCAAGATAATGATGTAAATCAAGATGACATTGGAACGCAGCGACATTCAAACTAAGTTATTCAGATGTGAAAGTGGAATTGTCAGCATAAAAATCGCGCACAAAACGTTATTAATGAGGTGTGGAGATATAGTGGCGCGTGTGGTTTACGAGTCTATATGGAATGGTGTTATTTTTGACAAGCAGTAGTGGGTGAGCATGGTTTGTGAAAGTTTTACAAGACAGCAGTCAAGTATGCTCTACGGAAGAGCTACGACCACCGTAATTTACGCCTCAGCACTACCTTACTACACGAGAATAAGCAGACTAACAAATTGATAAGAATGTTAGGTAATTTTGTAAAATTTGTTTTAAAAACGTTTTAGGCCTACACCTTTAACGTCAGCAACTGTCTAAAATGTTTTAAAACTTAATTTTATTGTATTTTACGCCGACTGTTTCTGTACGGTAGGAATAATGCCTCAAGCCATATAGACTGAATATGTGAAATACGAAGTTAAATACTTTCATTTGACCAACGGGCATTTCAAGAGTTATAACTTTACGAGAAATAACATTACGAGAATGAAAAAAACTGATATTCCATGTATGAGCATTCAACGAGCGCTTCGACACACTCGTACCTAGTACGCTCGTTGCAAATAAAATAATATTTTATTGGCAACGAGTGTAGGTATTCTCGCAAAGCTGACGAGTTCTTGACATACAACGAGGAACGTTGAAAAAACTGGGCCTGGCCCTGAAACCCCGAGACGACGTCTGCGTCGCTGAGATTCAGCGCTCCCCGGGGGAATGGTGGGCGTAAAGGGGGACTATAGGCTAAACGTGCGATAGACTCCACGTACACCACCAGAAAAAAAACATTATGACGTCAGTCAGCAGCAAGTAGTACGGATCGGGCTTCAGCCCAAAAATTCCAGGATCCCTGTGAGCTATCCATTAACCCTTTGGATGGTAAAACTCTTCTTACGTTTCATTTTTCAATCAATTATTTTTCCTCGCGAGAGATAAAAGCGGAAAAGAATGTGTTCAGCAGCTGGGATATTTTAATTTAAATAAAAAAAAATATGTGTCTTTGGTATTGACATTCTCGTCCGTTGCGGGGCGGCGATCGCTGGCGCGATCGCCGCCCCGCAGCGGACGAGAATGTGAGAGGACCCCTTGGCGTGCAAAATGTCAGTATAGGGAGCGAAGGGGCGCTCGGGACTACAAGGTCATACTTCAGCATCACCGATAAATCCGGCCTATTTCTAAAACCATCCCAAACAGAGTTTCTTGTCACTTCGGCTCGACACGCAGGCACGCCGGCAAATAATTCCTGCCGGAGGAAATGTCCCGCGGCAAAAACCTCGCCGCGCGGCGATTCATCATCTCGGCTGATGTACAACACGGGTCGCGGCTCGTCCCGTGTCTTTATGAACTCGGCCGGCGTAATACTCATGTAAACGTACTCGCGCCGGTGCTCGCCAGAAGGCCCGCGGGGTCCTGCCCCTCTCTGCGTGTACCTACCTGAAGGTACTAAAAGGGATCGAGTCTATGTCCATGGCCGACACATCCTCTAAACTAACATGCACAAAAACATATTTCCCCTGTAGCGGATATCTTTCATTTTCGTTTCATAAAAAAGAAAAGTCGTTAGAAAATGTCCTGAATTTAGTACAATAACCCATTTTTTTGTATTCACCGGCCAAGATAAACTTGCACTATTATCACTTTATGGGATTGCAAGCAAACTGCATAATACCGTGAGTGAGCTACAGGGTGTAATTATATTGAAAATAATTAACACAATTAGGCACTGCAAAAGCTGAAATGGATCTGCACAAAATCAATTAAATATCAAACAAAAAATCACTCACTGTACAGCAAAATTACCCGGTTAATATGACTATTAATGTTGAAGGTCTTTGGTGTAATACGATAGATACCCAGTAAACACAGAACATTTGTACAACGTCGGCCCAACGTCTTCGACGTTGGTCCTACGTTGTACAAATGTTATACAAATGTTTTGTGTTTACTGGATAGAGGGAGATCCAGTCACGTCAAGCTACCAGAAAAACACCAATCATACAGAATCACACAACATTAACACAATGTTTAGCCAACGTCGGCCAACGCTGGCGAAATAGTGTGTCAATGTTTGTCCTTGTGAGTATAGCGGGCGCAGTATAGTAATTAAGATTACGTGAATGATCGGATTATCACGTCGAGACAGGTATATGGAACAGGCTATCTGCAACTGGATCCTTGGATACAGCTGAAAAAACAGGCGCGATAAAGAAGGACAAATGGGGCGGGGATATGCCACCTATTTTATCGTCATCTCGGCGGACACACGCGTTCTCATAAAGCCCGGTACACAAACATCTCTGTATGGCTAGTGCAAATAGCTGCTGCATTTGCTACGTTTGTCAAAGCGGATGGCATGGCGGCGAGTTCCGTAATTAAAAATATGAGATTACCCGTTTTTACATACAATTTTTTGCATACATGTATGATACATAAATAGGCAGGAGAATGTATTGTAATAATAGTGCTTCTTCCCATCATGCTGGAGAAGGTACTGTAATAATAGTGCTTGTTCCCATCCTGTAGGAGAAGGTACTGTGATAATAGTGCTTGTTCCCATCCTGTAGGAGGAGGTTCTGTAATAATAGTGATTTTTTTCCATCCTGCAGGAGAAGGTACTGTAATAATAGTTCTTGTTCCCATCCTGCAGGAGAAGGTACTGTAATAATAGTGCTTGTTCCCATCCTGCAGAAGAAGGTACTGTAATAATAGTGCTTGTTCCCATCATTCTGGAGATGGTACTGTAATAATAGTGCTTGTTCCCATCCTGCAGAAGAAGGTACTGTAATAATAGTGCTTGTTCCCATCATTCTGGAGATGGTACTGTAATAATAGTGCTTGTTCCCATCCTGTAGGAGAAGGTACTGTAATAATAGTGCTTGTTCCCATCCTGGAGGAGAAGGTACTGTAATAATAGTGCTTGTTCCCATCATTCTGGAGATGGTACTGTAATAATAGTGCTTGTTCCCATCCTGTAGGAGAAGGTACTGTAATAATAGTGCTTGTTCCCATCCTGGAGGAGAAGGTACTGTAATAATAGTGCTTGTTCCCATCATTCTGGAGATGGTACTGTAATAATAGTGCTTGTTCCCATCCTGTAGGAGAAGGTACTGTAATAATAGTACTTGCTCCCATCCTGCAGAAGAAGGTACTGTAATAATAGTGATTGTTCCCATCCTGCAGAAGAAGGTACTGTAATAATAGTGCTTGTTCCCATCCTACAGAAGAATGTACTGTGATAATAGTGCTTGTTCCCATCATGCTGGAGAAGGTACTGCAATAATAGTGATTGTTCCCATCCTGTAGGAGAAGGTACTGTAATAATAGTGATTGTTCCCATCCTGTAGGAGAAGGTACTGTAATAAAAGTTCTTGTTCCCATCCTGCAGGAGAATGTACTGTAATAATAGTGCTTGTTCCCATCCTGCAGAAGAAGGTACTGTAATAATCGTGCTTGTTCCCATCATTCTGGAGATGGTACTGTAATAATAGTGATTGTTCCCATCCTGTAGGAGAAGGTACTTTAATAATAGTTCTTGTTCCCATCCTGCAGGAGAAGGTACTGTAATAATAGTGCTTGTTCCCATCCTGCAGAAGAAGGTACTGTAATAATAGTGCTTGTTCCCATCATTCTGGAGATGGTACTGTAATAATAGTGCTTGTTCCCATCCTGTAGGAGAAGGTACTGTAATAATAGTGCTTGTTCCCATCCTGGAGGAGAAGGTACTGTAATAATAGTGCTTGTTCCCATCATTCTGGAGATGGTACTGTAATAATAGTGCTTGTTCCCATCCTGTAGGAGAGGGTACTATAATAATAGTACTTGCTCCCATCCTGCAGAAGAAGGTACTGTAATAATAGTGATTGTTCCCATCCTGCAGAAGAAGGTACTGTAATAATAGTGCTTGTTCCCATCCTACAGAAGAAGGTACTGTGCTAATAGTGCTTGTTCCCATCATTCTGGAGATGGTACTGTAATAATAGTTCTTGTTCCCATCCTGCAGGAGAAGGTACTGTAATAATAGTGCTTGTTCCCATCCTGCAGAAGAAGGTACTGTAATAATCGTGCTTGTTCCCATCATTCTGGAGATGGTACTGTAATAATAGTGATTGTTCCCATCCTGTAGGAGAAGGTACTGTAATAATAGTTCTTGTTCCCATCCTGCAGGAGAAGGTACTGTAATAATAATGCTTGTTCCCATCCGGCAGAAGAAGGTACTGTAATAATAGTGCTTGTTCCCATCATTCTGGAGATGGTACTGTAATAATAGTTCTTGTTCCCATCCTGTAGGAGAAGGTACTGTAATAATAGTGCTTGTTCCCATCCTGGAGGAGAAGGTACTGTAATAATAGTGCTTGTTCCCATCATTCTGGAGATGGTACTGTAATAATAGTGCTTGTTCCCATCCTGTAGGAGACGGCACTGTAATAATAGTACTTGCTCCCATCCTGCAGAAGAAGGTACTGTAATAATAGTGATTGTTCCCATCCTGCAGAAGAAGGTACTGTAATAATAGTGCTTGTTCCCATCCTACAGAAGAAGGTACTGTGATAATAGTGCTTGTTCCCATCATGCTGGAGAAGGTACTGCAATAATAGTGATTGTTCCCATACTGTAGGAGAAGGTACTGTAGTAATAGTGCCTGTTCCTATCTTGCAGGAGAAGGTACTGTAATAATAGTGATTGTTCGCATCCTGTAGGAGAAGGTACTGTAATAATAGTGCTTGTTCCCATCCTACAGATGAAGGTACTGAGGGTTAAAACAATAGTGTGTTAAGTGACATTTTTGGCCTTTAGAATAATAACCAGCTAAGTCATCTATAATATGCATAAATTTTGAATTTATTCCAAATTCAGGTTAAAACAACAGATCAAGTCGACTTAGAACATTGTTATTCTCGGGAAAAGGTGCACATATCAGCATAATATCTGTCCAACACAGGACCAATTCGACTTGACACATTGTTATTCTCGTGTTATATGCTTATGGGCTCTGTTTCTGGGAGAACAACGGTGCAAGTGCACTTAGCGCATTCTTATTCTGAGACATGTGGAGACAACACAGGGGAAATGCCTGGACTTAGTTTATTGTTGATCTAGGAACAATCTCTGTACATTCTCTGTTCCTGGTGTAACAAAGCGCTAAGTCAACTTGGTGTCTTGTTGATCCCAATTTTGCTTCTGTAAATCACTTTTACAGATAAAAAATACTCTGATAACTTCACTTGATCTACTGTCAAAATCCAATCGCTGTGTGTTTTATCATTATAAGTCCAAGTCTACATGCTGATAAGTGGATTTAGCAGACTGTAGTTCTAAGCAAAAAGATAAACACAATTTTGCTGTCAAGTCGACTTGACCCACTATTGTTTTAGACCTGAGTGCTTGTTCCCATCATGCTGGAGAAGGTACTGCAATAATAGTGATTGTTCCCATTCTGTAGGAGAAGGTACTGTAATAATAGTGCTTGTTCCCATCAAGTAGGAGAAGGTACTGTAACAATAGTGATTGTTCCCATCCTGTAAGAGAATGTACTGTAATAATACTGCTTGTTCCCATCCTGTAGGAGAATGTAGTGTAATAACAGGGCTTGCTGCCATCCTGCAAGAGAATATATATATATATGAATATTGCTTTACGTCGCTTTCTGCACAATCATGGCAATATCGCGACAGAAGGAAGCCCGAAGCCGGGACTATTGCCTGCTCTTATTTTCGAATGACTTCAAGTGTTCTTTATAGTGCACAGTGCCATAGGCAGCACTGTACACTCCAGGCCTTTGAACAGTTTGGAGCACTGTATACTAGTGCTTGCTTCCACCCTGCAGGAGAAGGTACTGTAATAATAGTGCTTGCTTCCATCCTGCAGGAGAAGGTACTGTAATAATAGTGCTTGCTCCCATCATGCAAGATAATGTACTGTGACTATAGTGATTGCTCCCATCATGCAAGAGAATGTACTGTGATAATACTACTTGTTCCCATCCTGTAGGAGACAGTACTGTAATAATAGTGCTTGTACCAATCCTTTATGAGACGGCACTGTAATAATAGTGCTTGTTCCCATCCTATAGGAGACGGTACTGTAATAATAGTGCTTGTACCAATCCTTTATGAGACGGCACTGTAATAATAGTGCTTGTTCCCATCCTGTAGGAGACGGCACTGTAATAATAGTGCTTGTTCTCATCCTGCAGGAGATGGTACTGTAATAACAGTGCTTGCTCCCATCCAGCAGGAAAAGGTACTGTAATATTAGTGCTTGTTCCCATCCTGTAGGAGAAGGTACTGTAATAATAGTGCTTGCTCCCATCCTGCAGAAGAAGGTACTGTAATAATAGTGATTGTTCCCATCCTGCAGAAGAAGGTACTGTAATAATAGTGATTGTTCTCATCCTGCAGGAGATGGTACTGTAATAATAGTGCTTGATCCCATCCAGCAGGAAAAGGTACTGTAATAATAGTGCTTGTTCTCATCCTGCAGGAGATGGTACTGTAATAATAGTGCTTGCTCCCATCCAGCAGGAAAAGGTACTGTAATAATAGTGATTGTTCCCATCCTGCAGAAGATGGTACTGCAATAATAGTGATTGTTCCAATCCTTTATGAGACGGCACTGTAATAATAGTGCTTGCTCCCATCCGGCAGGAGATGATACTGTAGTAACAGTGCTTGCTCCCATCCAGCAGGAAAAGGTACTGTAATATTAGTGCTTGTTCCCATCCTGTAGGAGAAGGTACTGTAATAATAGTGCTTGCTCCCATCCGGCAGGAGAAGGTACTGTAATAACAGTGCTTGCTCCCATCCAGCAGGAAAATGTACTGTAATATTAGTGCTTCTTCCCATCCAGCAGGAAAAGGTACTGTAATATTAGTGCTTGTTCCCATCCTGCAGAAGAAGGTACTGTAATAATAGTGATTGTTCCAATCCTTTATGAGACGGCACTGTAATAATAGTGCTTGCTCCCATCCGGCAGGAGAAGGTACTGTAATAATAGTGCTTGTTCTCATCCTGCAGGAGATGGTACTGTAATAATAGTGCTTGCTCCCATCCAGCAGGAAAAGGTACTGTAATATTAGTGCTTGTTCCCATCCTGTAGGAGAAGGTACTGTAATAATAGTGCTTGCTCCCATCCGGCAGGAGAAGGTACTGTAATAATAGTGCTTGCTCCCATCCTGCAGAAGAAGGTACTGTAATAATAGTGCTTTCTCCCATCCTGCATCCTGGATGAGAGAAAGCACTAGTACTACAGTACCTTCTCTTGATTATTTATTTGTTATTTTCACTGAAGCAGACAGTGGTCCTGTGGAAATTATAACAGGATGCCCACTCACGTTTTCACGGAGATGATGATGAATGGCACTTTTGTGTCGACATAAATTCTGATTAATAAGGTGTAAATATAATACTTGTGATGAATGCTAGAGCGACGTGACACACTCGCTACAAACAGAAGTCTGGGTGTGAACTAATTAGTATTTCCAATTAAAATATTGTGTAGATATGTAGAATTAACGACAATGCAACAGTTATCATATTGTTGCAAAGAAAAGGCATGATATGTAGAGCTATTAACTGGTTATTAGTGAGCTTATATTCTGTGACTAACTAATTATTAACATGGATCTGGGCAAGCTATTTCATACTTTCAAATGCAACATATCAGCTTGTGAGCGTAAAACGGTTACTGGCGTGTTCGATAGTATAATCTGGAAAAAAAACTATTGACGGGTGGGGACATCTGCTTTCACGTGTTCGGCAGGTGTGATCGTGAATCATTGGTCATAAACCTAGACACGCGTAGTTACACTATTTAGTATAGTTTGTATGTTTTACTCTTAACCATTGTCCTGCTAGACCCGGATATATACGGTTTTAGGCACATTTTAAGCCAAATAATATGTCACTGAAATGGACAATACAGTTTGTGGTAGATGTTCAGTTGGTAAAATAACTCAATTTAGAACATGTATATTTTCGAAAAATATCTATATATAACAATTCAGCAGGACAAGGGTTAAATTCTACGGATAGGTCAACATACAAATATTTAGTGCATATAACACATGATGATAACAGTCGACAATATACTGCCCCTCAAAGTCAACAGGCAGTATCTGCTTACTTGTATAGTAACAGATACATCATTTTGGCTTTACGCGGCAGAATAATGCGACCCTGTTTTCAGGCGACATTATGATCCGTCTTCTTTACATGCCTGGCCACAATCAACCATGTCGCGGTAATTGTTTTCTAGTTAAGCTGTTTTATTTATTAAGCAGGCATATCAACTGTTGCAGTGAATGACAAGTTTTTTGTCATTATCCAATCTGCCGTCCGCATGAAGCAGAGCAACATGATAGTGACGGGGGCCTAATGAGTAAAGGGATCTAATATATGCCTGCAAGGGGAACCCACCAAACACGAGGCGTTGGCCTAATGTTGTGTTAATGTTGACCCATCGTCTTCAACGCTGGCTCAACATTAATCCAACATTAGGCCAACGCCTCATGTTTGGTGGGAATTGCGTGTGCGGGGGGGGGGGTGATGAAAAGCAATGCAGCAAGGTAACACAGTGTTCAATTCACTTCAGTCATTTCTATGGCGCCTAAATCCTCAGGGACTAGAGCTCAGAGGCGCATAATCAAAGTCGAATCAATTCGACAATAACGTAGTCGAAGCTAGAGGTCGTCATCTGATGGACTGTGTGTCTGCCAGGAAATTGGGTGGAGAAGCCAAAGCGATAAGAAAAGTGTTCAGCATCTATTGAATAGGGTGGCTGTGTCCTGGCTCGAAGCAGATCTCGGTGAACACGAGACGTCAACACACCGTTGGGTTAAGGCTGGGCCAGCGTCGCAGACGATGGCCCAGCATTAACCCAACGGAGGATCAACGCCTCTTTTAGCCAGATGGTACAGCTCTCTTAGAGAAAATGTTTTGTGATAATAACATTCACTGATAGTGCATATATATATACGTGATTTAAAAAATAATTGTATCAGCGAGCTGATGGAATAATCACGTGTTTGCTGTAATATATAGGTCTCTCATTTACACGTTTTGTTATTTCCTACGCATTTCATAATCATCATAATTAATTGTATGATAACTTTATGTTACGATTTTACAGTTTGTAAAATTAGGATGGATTGTTCACAATCAGGTGATCTAATTATAAACCACGTAAAGTGGCTATAAACTTAAAGATAGGTAGATATTTATTGACGACGGTAAGTCTATGCAGACTTATGCGTCATTAAAATGAACATATGTACAACAGGATTAGCTCGGTAAAATATGCATGCTGAGTTAACTTAAACATGGTAAAATCACACGACACTATATACTAAAACAAGCACAGGTTAAATAAATATGCATGAGAACTATTTAAAATAACCTACAGTTGAACAGCATTGGCATGATATTTTTAATATTCCCGCACCAAAACCAGAGATAAAATAGCTGCCCAATCTAGACAAAGTAGACTCACATCATAGGTATTCAAATGAAGCGAAAAAAATAACTAAGACATTTATGATGCTTTTAAATTGAAAAAAAACACCTTCGGCCTGTATGGTTTATTCAAAAATATTTCAACGTTCTAAGGACGTGTGATATGGCTCATATTGACGGCGGCTCCTTGTTATCCGCCGCGCTGTCAAATGAAATGAAATGAATCGGGCTTTAGGCCACTTTTGTGCACATATAGGCTAAACTGGGCCAGGAGAACCTCCTGAGGATGGTGAGATGAATGTGATGACACTGTCCTCCAGACACAGGATTCGAAATTCGAGCCCTGGCGGTCTGAGGCCGAGCACGCTACCTCTCGGTCACGGAAGCTCCCCACAATACTGACTTTCACACGTGGATGGGGAAGAAACATTTTTTGTTTCTTTGAAACCGCCGAGACCGGGAACCGAGCCCCGAACTCTGGCGTGAAAGGCAGCGGTTCTAACCACTACCCTAGGGCCCCCGCCCGCCGCGCTGTCAAACAGTTAACAATGCCCGCGCTGTGAACGATAATTAGTGAAAATGTTGTAGCTATGACGACCGGTTGATGAACTTGAAGCGTTTCTGTCGCACCCCTTAATTATCGCCAGTTCCAGGCACCTCGTCCCCGCAATCAGCGGAGAATTTGCACACTGTTGGGTCAGTTATACAAATGCTGGCCCGGCATTGAGCCAACGCTGCATTCACACCTATACCCACTGGGCACACGACGTTGCTGCGACGTTTATTCAACGTCAATGATGTTGATTCAACATCGCAACAACGTCGTGTGACCGGTGGGATAATCTTTGTGGCAGGAATCATCTTTATCACATGCTATTTGCTCACTTGTATCAGTGCGCTGCTATCCGGCGCTGTGCGGTGCGGTGCGGTGCGGGGACATGTCTCCCCGAAAACACGACACATCGACCCATTGCTGGCGCAACGTTGCTCCACCGTCTGCGACGCTGGACCAAAATTATACCAACACCTTATGTTTGCTGCCTCAGGCTTACAGGATCTGAACTCAATCAAGGAAATAGAAGTGGGGGGGGGGGGGGGCGGGGGCGATGTCCGATGTAATTTATTTTAAAGATCATTAATTTTACGTTACGAATTTCATTTGTTTCAATCAAAGTACGATCTGACGTACGGCAGTAATTTTTGTTTCTTGATATTTGAGTTATTAAATCAAGCTATTGATTTTTTATAAAATTAAAATGTAATAAACTCATGGATGTTCTTGTTGTGTTTATTATCAAAGACATATTTTAATGGTTTGAAATGTTCTCTTTGCAATACCATATTTATGAAAAGAGCAAGCCAATTTAGTTCAGATGTAATTCCTTTGCTGATTTATTTACATTGTATCGATGAATTCCTTGCATCCAACAATGTATTAAGATAATGTTTATCAACGAAATCTTGTTTTATTGGTTTGCCATATTTTATGTTTGTATTGCTGTTACGAGCGTATAGATGGCAGGAACAAGCCAATTTAATTCAAATATGGCTGCCATGTTTTTTTGTTTACAATTTATAAATTAAGTAAGGATATCAATGGATTCCTTGTGTCCAACAATGTAATAAGAAATGTTTTATCAACGCGATTTTCTTTTAATGGCTTGATATTCTCTTATACATTTTTTTTATTAGGCCTACCGTATTGATGAAAAGAACGAGCCATTTTATTTCAAATATGGCTCCCATGTTGATGTTTTACAACCCATGCAGTAATTACATCGGACAGCAATGGATTACTCGTGTCTAATAATGTATTAAAAGATTTTTATTTGTGTTTTTATCATGTTTCGTACCAAAGATATGAGAATTAATATATTTTAGTTGTTTTGATGGCGGTCATTTTGGTATTTCAATCTTAGGCCCTATACCATAAATCGTTCAAAATCTAGCCCGGAAAACACCATATTTGAGCTTAGGACATATAAATACACATGTTAGCCAGCAGAAAGCACAAAATGCCTCAATGACTTTGTATAAGCACATTTATTCAGATTCTGCCCATATAGTCTACCCAGCAAACGCGACACGTTGAAACAATGATGTTTTAATATTGGCCCAACGTCTGCGACGCTGGCCCAACATTAAAACATCATTGTTCCAATGTGTCGTGTTTGCTGGGTATCCACTCTAGGGACGTGATGGACGGTGTCAATTTGACACATTGCGCCGCGCCTCCACGTCCCGAAAGCTTAGCCCTGATGGCAAATAAGTTATAGCATTTAACTAGTTATGTAAACGAAAACGGCAAACTTTTCGCATGCCTCTCATGCCTCTCTCACACGAGATGGTTTTGTGAGAGGCGCCTGCTCGTCTCATCTACTGTTCCACCGGAGTGACTGCTCAACAGGTGCTTCCTATCACAAAAAAGCAGATTCCCACAAAAAAACGTTGGTCTCTGTCCGAAATTGGTCTCATGCTGCGCAAATGTTAAAGACATTGGCGCAGCATGGGATCAAATTTGCTCAGCGTTTACAATTGCATCCTGTAAGTGACGTTTTGAACGCTGTTGGCTTAAGATATTTGAAATCATAGGCCTGGTTTCACCAACGGGTCGAGTTTATTTTTCATTTTTATTACAATATCAACACTCAATCAAACTGTAAGAATTTGAATGATATTATTAGGATTCAACAAGAGAACAGACAGTTGAAAAGGGCCATATACTTCTGTATTAGGACCAAAATTGAATTGATTTTCTTTCAGCAAGGAATCAAATTATATTTTTCTTGCTTTGAGATATAAAGATTATACACCTGAAACCAATAACAATTAATCCAAAATGCTTATCTGCACCAATGTCGCGTGTAAGTTTAGATAAAAAACACCTAAATTCCATTGACTTACCATGCAGATACGTCAAAATACGACTGATAATAATTATTTGTCGTAAAAACTGCACCTCTACTGTAGCATCCAGAGGGTTCTCAGTCCTTACCTTATGTTTTAGAGTCCGCGCTGTCGGCGGCACTTACACCAGCCAGCCAGGACATGCCGGGCAGCCGCCGGGGCAATGTCGGGCCGGCGTCGCAGACGTCGGCCTGACATTGCCCCGGCGTTTGCCCGCGCTCCATGTTTGTTGATTGTTGTACTGTGTACCACCAGTGGACTCCGCTCTCTCCACTTTCTTTTTATCACTGCTCCACGTCCTGTTGTGGGGAGAGGAAGAGAGACTGAGAGAGCCGCCTCGGGGAATTCCCCCCGGAGCGGAAAACTGTCCGAATAAACTGAAAAAGAAAATACGTGTAAAACGTTGTCATGACAACACATTAACCCCCGACCCTTTCGGTCCCGGAGCGGCTGCTGTCTCATTCGATTGTTGATCGCTTTGTAAAAAACCCACGAGCTATCAGACGAGGTTGTCAGCTTTCTTCTTTGTAGTTGTCTGGATGCGTCTATGGTGGAGGAGTCCATATTACATAGCGATTCACATGAGGATAAACAAAATAATCCCAGACATTGTTGCTAAAACTATTCATCTTTAGCACAATTATAGTCGGATCGACAATTTAGAACGGGCAACTCTGCATGTCTTTATTTTGTCTGCCAACTGCACATTTTCATTAGCCCTTACAGCGGGGATCGAATTTAGACGTCCGAATATGACGTCTCTAGACGTCAGATTCTGACGTGTAATGTCAATCCCCGCACTGAAAGAGTTAAATATTTATAACGGCCGTAGACCCATAAGTTATTCAAATGAAGCGGAAAGAGCTCACTAAGACATTTATGATGATTTCAAAAAAACCCTCTCGTCTCTTGTTTTTTAATTTTTCTTTCAGCACTTTAATGGTTATTGTCGTGTTCCAATGTATATGTGATTAGGGAGGGTATCCTTTTTCTATCTATCCTCATAATTATAATATGCAATATCAAGAATTTTCAATCAACCAACTTGGTAATAAAATTATTGTGAAGAGTTCTTCGTGATATCACGACAGGCAAAAGAGTTGGTGGGTGAATATCGCTTTCGGCACATAGTGGCATTATCGCGATGGCAGGAAATCCGGACCATGCTCCACTGTCATGGAAATACTCCAATGGCTCTTTACAGTGCACGGTCTCACAGCACACTCCATGAATTTGAACAGCTTGGAGCACGTGTATGCTCCACCACGGTGAAAAACATCAGACCTGCCGAGATTCGAACTTCTCACAGCACACTCCTTGAATTTGAACAGCTTGGAGCACGTGTATGCTCCACCACGGTGAAAAACATCAGACCTGCTGAGATTCGAACCAGTTATCTGTAGCTTAAGATCTGAACTCAATGAGTTATCGAGACAGAACCCGAGTCAGTATCCTACTTTTTTCAAAGGATCGTTTTGATGATCATCACCATAAGCGGTAATGTATACCTAATACCTTTGAACAGTTTCCTGCTCGCCCACTCTGAGACACTCATCAGCACCACACCACCCCGACGTTAACCCAGCAAACACGACACATTAAAACAATATTGGTTCAATGTTGGCCCACCGTCTGCGACGCTGGCCCAACATTAAACCAACATTGTTTCAATGTGTCGTTTTTGCTGGGAAACCACTCAGCCTCCGAGAAATATATCTCTCATGCGTCCATCTCAGAACGTTGAACCAGTATTGTTTTGATGTTCCGCCAGCGTTGATTGTTTGCTATCTGTTGTATCATAATCATACAGCGTGTATACCATGCGGATATGTCATATCTCTAAAATTAGAATTTCCTCTTTTTTAATGCCGTTTTTTATATCGTCAGCTGACATTCTCTCACTCTCCGACCAGCCCCCTCTGATGTCTGAAGGTGTTTTATACTGTAGATTTTGTCACAATTAAAAAAATGGTACATAAACATATATTTAAATCATTACAAAATGATACAAATTAAAGTAATTTTAATGAAATGTTCACATAAACCATACTATACTAGTTATTATTAAGTGTATCCTATGTTAGAGCAGATGAATCGGTTATTTTACAGCTTATAAATCATTCAACTAGGAGAACACGATAACCATAATCTCTCAGGAGATACAATCTTGTACACGAGGAGTAATCACTCAGCTGAATGTAGTATCCCACTGGGCACACGACGTAGTTGCGACGTTGAATCAACGTCATTGACGTTGATTCAACGTCGCAACAACGTCGTGTGCATGCCCAGTGGGTACTGATGATAGATTGATTTGTCGCACTTTCTTCTTGATTGGTGTCGCAATATCTATTGTACGGGGGTCGGCTCTCTACGCGATCTGCCGAGAGAATGGCCCACGAGGGAGTTACGGTGCTACAATGGACGAGATCGTGGGATATGACGGGGCGCCGCAGCCACAAATCTACACGGTATCTTAATTATACGTAACGCTCAGCGTCGTTCTGTCATCCCACTCACGTTATCTGATGTTAGACTGAGAGGAGTTTGATCCATGTACATGTACTTGCAAATATTACCCTGGAATAATAATTATAATCACTTTACCAAAATTGGTCAAAAATTAGCTGGAAAACGTACAGATATTTACCCAGAATACAAATTGGAGAAATAACACCAGGATCTACTAGCTAAATCTAATTTAATAATGGAAGAAGTCACTTTAAAAATGTTAAATTATTTATCGTATAACAATAACATTGATGTATCAGGATTTGATTCACTTCACAATGTCACTTAACACGGGGCGGATACCAGATGTCTGGAAAAAAGCAAGTGTTACCCCTATCTTTAAAAACAAGGGCTCGAATACTGATCTAGATAATTATCGCCCCCATATTCCAAAATGTTTTGAAAAAATTGTTGATATGCCGTTTCGGCAATATTTACTAGCCCACGCATTTTTTACACAAAGTCAATCTTCATTCCACTTAAAAATCACCGCATCATGTTATGGACTCATTTTTAGATAATGCTAACGACGATGAATTAACTGGTGTCTGTCGTTTTGACCTAGAAAAGTGTTTTGATACAATAGATCATGAAATGTTGTTATTTAAACCCGTATATATGAATTGACAGGAACTGAATTATCATGGTTTTCTAATTATGATGCCTTTCTGTTAGATCACAAATAGTAAACATAAATGGTTAATTATCATCTTCTAAGCTAAAAAAAACTACCACAAGAGTCAGTCCTTGGACCTTTATTATTTTTATTATTTATTATTGACTTTCCTTCTTGTCTCTTAATTGCAACATGTAGCATATTGCTGATAATAATATGGTGTCTGTTAATGGTAAGTCCATTGCTTAAGTTGAGATACTTTTACAAAAAAATGTTGACGAATCTGTGGAGTTGTTCAGAATAAACAATTTTCTGTTAATATTGATAAATGTCATGTAATATCAATATCTAGAAGAAACACTTCTGTGTACTCTCTAAATATTTATATTGATGGGGTGGAAATCCTTCATGTATATAGTGCAAAATATCTCGGGTTGTCATTGATAGTCAATTGACATGGATCGACCATATCAATGAGCTATCCAGCCGATTATCCTCGAGGCTGTATACATTAGGAAAATTTAGAGGAATTTCACCTGGCAATAATTTCAACTGTACACACTATGTTATATTCCAATTTTGCATAGATTACTGTCTTAGTGTCTGGGGATCGATTTCTGAAAATCATTACAAAAGCTACAAAAACGAGCTGGCCGCATTGAAACCCAATATTTTAACTGACATGAATCTAGTATAAACTTTATCAAGAACTTGGAATGACAAACAATTATTAGGGAGCGATATGAATTCTTAACTTGTTGTATCAGATATAAAGCACGGAACAACTTTGCACCAAATTATATTTCTGATTTTTTTTTGTTGGAATTCGTTGCCTATGAACATCAGAGATTCTCCCAAATACAATACATTCAAATCCCGGCTGAAGTAATTATAAAAAAACGAAACCACCTGTTGAAAATATGGAGAACTAATTTTTTTGTCAAGTTAATCTATGTTGTATATATAATCATGACAATCTTACCATGTGCTGTTTGCATCTGATTGTTTTTTCATCAATTCAATTCAATTTAATTCGGTAACTTCTATAGCGCCTAAATCCTCGGAGATACGAGCTCAGAAGCGCAGAATCCAAATCAAAATCAGCTCAATGTCGAGAGTCAAAGCTTAAGTCGTCAACTGGGCGTCGAATCTCCGAGAAATTAGGGGGGGTCTTTAACATTTTTTTAAATGAGGTGACTGTACTCGCAGTTCTCAGATTAACCGGCAGTGAATTCCAGGTAGAGGGAGCTGCAACTGCAATAGCCTGTTGACCCCCATTTTGTTCGAAAACGTGGAACAGTTAGCATATTTGTGTTGGAGGATCTAAGCAATCTTGAATTTTGAAGTGGGCCTAAATAATTAAAGAGATATAAAGGTTGGTGAAAAAGGAAGGCTTTAAAAGTGATGGTGCAGAGTTTAAAACATATGCGGTATTTTACTGGTAGCCAATGAAGAAAATATAAGAGAGGCTTAGATCTGCTAAAACGAGACGCTTTACAGACTACACGTGCCAGACAATTTTGTACCCGCTTCAATCTTTCAATGTCCATGTCAGGAAGATTGTACAAAAAGGAATTGCAATAGTCAAGATGACTAGTAACTAGAGCACACACAACAGATTTTGCAGCTTCTGGGCTAAGGTACTTCTTAATACGCCGAAAATCCCAATTCATATGATGTATATGCCTATATATTCATTACAGGACAAATAACTATGTAAAATAGCCTGATTGCTTGCTAATAATGTCCACCCCCTGTATAAATATGCTTGAATAAATCAATAATAAATAAATAAATAAATTATTCAAAAAGGTTTATTTTCATTTAAACTCCTGGTAAACCGCAGTATGCGTATTATATACGTCGCAACGCCATGATGGACCAGCAATGAACAAACGTATTGTAGGTCTACGTTTGCAGTTTGTACAAGTATTAATTTAGTGAGGAATAATAGTCTGTAGCTTTGTAGAACATTCGCTAGCAAAGCGAAAGATCGAAGGTTCAATATTCGATCACTCAGCAAGCATGATTTTATCAGATAAGTCAGCGAGGGATCGCCTCTGTTCATTTGACCAAGGAAAATAGAAGCAGATTTTCCTTAATGGTTTGACGATAAATACATCAT
The DNA here is from genome assembly GCA_964017125.1 of Flabesymbios commensalis. Taxonomy (NCBI): domain Eukaryota; kingdom Metazoa; phylum Annelida; class Polychaeta; order Terebellida; family Flabelligeridae; genus Flabesymbios; species Flabesymbios commensalis. The sequence continues at coordinate 34,340,658 of OZ024903.1, forward strand.
ATTCCCCCTTTGTCCTTGTAAGATACGAATTTAAAAAACAAACATGCTGTTCCAGATTATTGTTACCGTTAATATCCATACTCCGTATCACTATCAGACCAGAATAAGGCCCGGTGCAGCATGCACCGCATCAAACATTCTGCGTCTGTATCTATTACACGTGTAAAAGATAACTAAACAAGGTCTGGCGGCAGATCAAATTGATATAATCAGATTAGAAGCTGGGCGCACACAGACCGAAAGAATAAAAATAAGACGTACGAGAATCTACGGCGTCAGTTACGACTCGACGGCACGATTGCGGGAAACAAAAAGGCCGTATATTCCGCGGACAGATGAACATAAAAGCAGTCGCAAATATCTCCTGATGCAGTGCCCTGCAAAGTCAAAAGGCAGTAACTGCTTACTTGGAAAGTAAGCAGTTACTGCCTTTTGGTTTTCCAAGACAGTGGTACTGTCTGGAAATGCATCCTCTCGGCTTTCTGATACATCATTTTTTTCAGCAGGCACTTTACGCAGGTGATTAAGACTACATGGTCGTGAGTGGTTGCGCCATTTCTGCTCTCCACAATGATAGGCGTCATCGAGGACGAAGACGCTACATCACCCTGCAAGACACACCCTTATTAACCCATAAAGATCTGAAATATTATTATATAAAACAAGAGACAAAAGGTTTTTCAATTTGAAATCATCATAAATGTCTTAGTTACCACTTTCCGCTTCATTTGAATACCTATGACACGGGTTTGCGGCCATTATACATACATACATACATACATACATACATACATACATACATACATGTATCTACAGACGTCAGATTCTGACCTCTAATGTCGGGGCCCGCGCTGAAAGGGTCAACCCGAAGATCGCCCACGATGGGTGTGGTATACGTGATTTCCCCATACGTTCATTAGTTCTTTTAGGCATCGATCCCAGCTAATAACAATAATAAGGTGTCTTAACAGTGAAACAAGCAGAACAGCCATGGAGATGCGTCACGAAACGGTTTCGTTTCGTCAGGAGCGTATTCTGTGAAACGCAGTAACGTCACCGGATTTTTTTTTTTGGCTACTCGGTGAAAAAATGTTATATAAGTCTCCCTACCCCTTACGTCATTGTATTAAATTGCTAGGTGGAAATATTGCAGGCCAAGGCTATTGAGTTTCACATAGTTGAGCTATCTTGGAACTAGAGCGTCTTTGCATAAAAATCAGTATATTACTCTTCAAAGTCAACATTTCATCTATAAAACCAAGACTCCGCTAAAAACAACACGCTCTCATAAAAAAACAACATATTTTCAGGAAACTCCTCATCGGAACCAGCATCTCCTAGTTGGAACCAGCGTCTGTTCGTTGGAACCTAGATCTACTCGTTGGAACCAGCGTCTCAATTGAGTCAACATATTATCAGTATCGTCGCTTATTCTGAGCAATGAGTCCTGATATGCACAAAGCGAATTATCATTGGAACAATTATATCCCCCGGGACCCATTGTTGCCAGAATAATATAGCCCACTGGCTGGCAACGTCTCTCCATCGGACCCATGCCGTCTGCCCATTGGAACAAATTATATTTATTCATTGGGACGCCGCTTTCTTTATTGTAACCAAGGATCCCAGCAGACCAGACAGAAGACGTTAAATCAATATTGGTTTAACGTTGGTCCACCGTCTACGACGTTGGACCAACGTTGAACCAACATTGATTCAACGTCTTATGTCTGCTGGGATACTACAACATATGTAACCAACGTATCCTCCTTATTCCAAGAGCTACAGTATCCGAGTAACTGATCAGCTCTACATATTTTAGACCTAATGCGACTTTCAGCTGTACAGTTCCACCATTTTAGTCACATTACTTTTCTGCGAGGAAAATTGAGATCGTCTCAAGACCTGCACTAAATTGTCTTCCGGTTGTGATATAGTCTTGGGATCAATGACGTTGTTTTCACGTTAAGCAACGTTGGAACTTTCACGTCAGTTGGCTGGGTTGTATCTACTACAAAACTAGTTATGTTGGGTCATATTTTTCTTCTTAAACGACGTTTGCTAAATTGCCATGACATAAGCTGTGGACTGTCTGCTCTAAAGATGCCAACCATGCCTGTTCTCTTATTACAGCATGTGTCTAATTAGCTAATGTTTTAATATCACACAACTATAAAATAAGATCCTTCAGTTTTCAAAAATCCTCGCAAAATATATTCTCACTGCACAATGATCTTATTTCAAGTTGGTCAGTTGGAGCTCAATATCCAAATACTTGCTTACAAAAACATATTTATGAATGTTTTTGGACACCATCGAGTCTTGTCTCCGTTCTGTTCCAAAATAGACATACTGGTAATGTTTTTTAGTTACTTGGTTATTGTTTTATGTCGTTTCAGGCAATTCTTTTGAAAAAAGAGAAATATTGGGTTAATCATATGCACTGAAAAAAAATCGGCATATTTCATATATACTCCACTGTTTCTGACATCATCAATTACAAATATATTGGACCAAAGTGTCTCACATAGGTTCAACACTGAGCTGGCGTCCTGTTTCTGTGGTAAATTCAGGCAGGTTTTTTATATCCTTCCCCCAGCACCCTTCACACGTCCATCCATCAGCAGTCAGATATTGTACAGTATGCCGTGCAAAGCAAAAAGGCAGTATCTGCTTACTTTACAAGCAAGCAGATACTGCCCTTTAGTTTTGCAGAGCAGTACTCACCAGTGCTCCTTCTCACTTCCAGATCACTTACAGAAATATTTTTCAAAACGCTGTGAATCATCTTCTATTATTAGATATCTTAAACTGAAAATTGAGTGAGGTAGCCTTACCATTTTTTAGATAACAAAAAATAGAGACTGGTACTACTTTGAGTTTATTAGGTCTTTGAGATAACTTGGTCTATGACATCAGTGCATGTTGATGTACACAAGAGCTATTAATTTTAGCTAAATGTGTATCAATTAGCTGATCACATCGATGCCAATCATATTACGTGGCAAATGACCCCTCCCCTAAAAGCTTTGGCCATGGGGGCGGACCGTCAACCAGATCAGTTTATATTGATAACTGTGTACAGCTGCCAGGTACGATTTACCACTTAATTTTTAAAGACAATGCTAATATCAGAAATGTTTTTCTGATATATTCTTGTGTAGGATGTAGTTCCAAAAAAACAATCCAATAGTTATGCGAAATCAGAACGAATATTTTCTATTTTCAGCTTGGGTACCTATGATGCTTCATCAGTGCAGCCATCTATTTACTCGCCATCAGATAAGTATACAATTTGATAAACCGTATATTACAACCCGGTCACACCGTGGCGTGTTCACGAAGGGTTTGCGATGTATTTTGTGGTTGTTTGCAACTTGGACGTAACGTAGATTAAACAGGGGTTCATCAGTGTACATCCCATTTTATAAACGCAAGCAGGATTTACTACTGCAAGTAATTTTACTAAAATTTAAATTAAATATAATTAAATAAAATCTAGGTTATTTGCAGTTTTAGAGCTCACAATAGTCCGCGACCGGACGCAGACTGGAAAATTAATAATTATTTCCACAATTTTGCATGTTTCTGCCGATCGGTTGCAGACTGTTTGCATACTCTTCCTAAAACAGAATAGTCTGACTTCAGCCCGATGTGACCGGGATATAAGTCACCTATTTATGTAAGTTAAGCAGATAGTATGTTAATGGTAATAAAAACCGCTTAATTTGAATTAAATGTTCACCATTGGTATACATGTAGACATTGTGTTCTTTGCGTTCCAATAATTTATTTCAGTGGATCTGATAGATGCAGACGATGGGTAGAGCAGTGATCCAGCTGATTGGTAGAAAATCATTCAAAAATAACACAGAAACTGATGAGCTTCTTAAAGTCATCTACAGTTTTGCTAGCTACATTTAAAGGTAGGACAGTGTTATACGTGTTATTGTGTCCGATTTATAACAATTGTAAAAATATAAAGCAATAACTCATACTCCGGCTGATGGAGAAGACATTCTTTTCAATAGAGGAGGCCTCAAAATTATTTATTGTGTTGAGCATATCAGTGTTGCGTCCGCTTTGGAGTGTAATTGCAAGGAGTGATTTTTGTGGTTCACTGGCATGCTGTGATTGTGCAGCATGGATTTGACATTCCTCGTAAAACTTCATTTCGTCTGACATCTTCTTCGGCTCAAAATGTGTCGTGTTACCTTTTTAAATCCCCAACAGACCACGATGTTTCTGTTGAGAAAAAGCAGTCAGCCTTTACCTGTTTGCGGCATTATGATGCACTGCAGTGCTCCTGCAGCTGGATGAATGGTGTTGCCTGCCCGACCATAGTTCAGCTGAAGCCTCTGGATCTGCAGGAAGTGTGTCAACAGCAAGCAGCGAGGGAGTAGGGCACGTACTGGCCACCCAGAAGGTGGGAGCAGAAGGACAAGGAGATGTACAGACGAGACGTACTGACAACCAGTTGGCAACCAGTCCACCCACGAAGGATCGTAGCAGCATGGAGCCCACACGTCCACCACGGGCAGACCTTGGGCCGGGCTTGGGAGGCCCGGGCTAATCAGGTTTGTTTTGGGGGATTATTTACAAGCGGTCAGGTAAATATTCAGCGTGATGCATATTCTGAAATAGCAGACGTGTCAGCCCATACCTCATTCTCATTTGTCATGTGGATATAGCCCGGTGATGATGTACTGTATTAGTGGTCTACAACAGACGTTCACCCAATGCCAGTTTACTGCTGGTCCAGCGTCGCAGACGCTGGACCAGCCAGTAAACCAGCATTGGGTCACATATAAAAGATTTCTGCAATAACTAACGCTTTTAACCATATGCGTCACGGGCCATATTTTAAACGAGTTTTTCCATAGAAAACAGCTTATTGAAAGGAGGAAGTTCTCAGGTTTCGTAACTATGATGTTTTATACTTGGATATTTTATAAAATTGTGTTATTTAAACTCCATGATATGACAATTTTGTTTACCAGGCCTACATAATTATTCACCGTGATGATTAAAGTATTTCATATGCAGTGGAAATATAAATGTATTTCCCACTGCCCATGATATAATAATGAAATCAATAATATGGGTCTACAGATTAAAAACGGATCTTGTTGTCGTCTTGTGTGTTTATAATATTACAGTCTACTGTCATGCAAAAAACATATTGTAAAGAGTTCCCAAACAAACCATAGAAAGATTCAAGATAATTATAATAATATTTATATAACTCATCCTTTAATTGCAGTTAAACGAAAAAAACATTTAAAAATGATAAAACGATAAGCAACAGGGCGATTACAATTTAGACAACGCGTATAATTTTGCGAAAGGGATACAGCTATTTTCATATCTCCAGCAATACCTTGCAAGGCAGGTGACCTTTAATTTTGCCTTTCAATAACAAGTGATTCAAATATCATAGCTACTGTCTGTTTATCTTGTCTTCGGTTTCATCGACTAAATATAATATGATGAGTCATAAATTGTAGACTGTAACGTTCAATTTAATGTACTAAATTATTTGCACATATTCGTGATATCAATATGTAAAAGGTCCTCTGTCCCATATTTGTATCTGCCTGTTAACCTGTTAGCCCTTACGACGCTGAAATATTTGTGTTTAAACCATGAAGACCAAGGGCATTTTTCCATTTGAAATCATCACAAATGTCTTAGTTAGCTCTTTCCGCTTCATTTGAATACTTATTATATGTTATGGGTCTACGGTCATTATATATAAATATTTAATTCTTTCAGTGCGGGGACAGACTTTAGACGTCAGGATCTGACGTCTGTGGAAAGTCAGACTCTGACGTCTAAAGACGGTCCCCGCGCTGAAATGGTCAATATAAAATTGAGAACAATAAAGTTCATAAACATGACTTCGGATTTAGTATTGTATTTTATTATCTCTGCTGTGCAGTATCTGCCTTTTGTCTTTGCCCCTGTATTTTATACTTATCTGCGTAATATTTGAAACAAAATAAAAAAATGTTTTTTTCTGGACCACATTGTAAAGATTCGCTTTGCTGCAGTGAATACTTATCTCCGAGCCATACATTTGTTAGGTAATGTCATAGATGCCAACGTTTCATAATACATAAGTCATTGATTGTGTTTAGTCATTAATTGCTATGACATTTGTTGTTTCGTGACAACACATCCTGTCCGGAATTCATTGGTTTTCCAACCTTAAGTCAACGACAACTAGACAGTCCGCCGCCGCTGTGATTGTGTATTGGATCAGGATCCAGATCCCGATCCGGGTCGTAATCCGGATCATCCCCAGAATGTAACGAAATATTCCTTGGCCCGAGACACACATTTGTTAAAAGTTTTATGTAAATCCGTTTATTACTTTATATGTAATCCTGCTGATGGACGAACGGACAGACAAACAAACAGACAAACAAACCAACACGATCAAAGCATAGCCTTCTTTGGCGGGGCAGTAATGTTGATTCAACGTTGGTATAACATACTGTGCACATTGGAAATCTTACATTTAGAAATAATTATAATGGCCGTAGACCCATAACATAGGTATTCAAATGAAGCGGAACGAGCAAACTAAGACATTTATGATGATTTCAAATTAAAATAACATTTGTTCTCTTGTTTTACATAAAAAATATTTCACAGACGTAAGGCACACGTGACAGTGACGCATATTACCAAAACAAAAGATGAGCAATTCCGAATAACATTTAAGGATGTTGCTGTGATGTGCTCAGAATTATAGCACTTTCGGCTAATTTTTCAGTGATGTATGGTATGCTCATCACAATAATTAATATTTTGCTACACACTTATAACACAACTCTTACACCTATATAATCGTACCCAGTATGTTCAAGCTGTTTTATTAATCGATAACATTAATAATATTGGGTATGAAATGGGTCTTTAACCCTTTAAGCCCTCACGATGCATTAAAGCATCATTTTACATCCCTGAAAACAGACCTAATTTTTCTTCAATAAAGGTTTTTAGAACGAAAATTTCCATGAAACTGGTTTACCATTACATGGCAATTTTCTTTAATTTTTAAACCACATCAAATCATCTTCATCCACTGCAAGTTGAGAATTGTGACAGCAATTCGCGGCTTGTAGTGGATGAAGATGACAATGGTAAATTCAGGCCTGAAAGGGTTAAACATCAAATATTTGGTGTCAAATTAAATAAATATGACTAATTTTCTAATAATAATATATTATGTAATGATAGACTAGCTATACTGATTTACAAATCCAACTTACAGCCATGTTACAATTAGGCATCTATGCTGAAAATATGACATTGAACTTGCGTGACGGTCAACGGGTCAAGGAGTGCGGGATTTTACATTTGAAAAGTGGGATTTCAAATATGAAATCCAGATGTCCATGCAGTGTTGATGTATACTACCCACCCGTACACTGTGATCTTTGGGGGCGTACAACTTCTTTGGAGCCGGGAAAGCGATCCCGTAGATTTTATGGGGTAGTAAAGATAAGAACCCCTTTAACCCTTATACCGCTAGGCGCGACTATTGCCGTTTTTAATCCGTTTTATTATCAGTTTAACGTGTTTAAATCGCAGTTATTGGGAACGAAATGTGCGCTTGAACATCAAGATTAACAAACGTTTCGTCTTAAATTAAACAAATACGAGTCATTTTCAGCCACTTGAAGTTGTGGGTCGCGTTAGCGAGACAAAACTTCATGTGGGTGAAAATTTAAATTATTTAAAAGCGCTTCAAGGGATAAGACAGGGCGAGCTTTCAGCAGGGGGTGCGTACAACACTGAACAGCAGGACACTGTGTCTGTGATCCCGATTAAACATAGGCCTACACCTCTCACTCTGAATTAAAGTCAATTTATGAAATGGAATTCCTGGAGTCTTGTGGTCTGTTTTATTTCATTTAAATTACAGATAAAAACCATCTGGGCGCTAGAGCTTGCAATATCGTGTTGTTATTTTTTATCAAACTCCTGATTGTTGCGTCGATCCAGCTCGTAACGCTCCCCACACCTAGCTATTTCTTTTCATTTTTGCAGATGTGAATTGCTGAAGCAATGCCTAATTTTTTTTCTACAAACCATGGAGAACAAAGGTTTTTCCTCGATTTAATATAATCATAAATGTCTTAGTTAGCTCTTTCCGCTTCATTTGAATACATATGTTATGGGTCTATGGCAATTATAAATATTTTACTCTTTCAATGCGGGGATCTAGCTTAGACGTCCAATTCTGACGTGTACAGACGTCAGATTCTGACGTCTAAAGTCGATCCCCGGGCTGAAAGTGTTACAGTGAATAGAAGTGACATGATTCTGTAGAATATCTCAAGTAAAATCTCATAGATCCTTGTTTTGATGTAATATACATGATTTTCTCGTGATTAATTTTCTTTACGTCGTGCATTTATGCGACGAAGTGGATTTAAGGTATACTGTGAATAATAATAAGCTTGAATGCCATGACATAACTAGAAATAACACTTAGAAACTGTAGAAAATGGAAGCTGTTCGTATGATTTGTCCCTATATTTAAACTGATACATTTAAAATACCACCTGCAGTGGTGGAGTGGAGAGCTAGGTATGCACTTGTCAACCCACGGACGGATCACGGCGGGTCGCGGCATGTTTAGGCGTCACGACACGGACAAACAGTCACCAGATAATGCCAGAAAAATTAACAAAAAAAGTCGATGCAATGTTGGTCTACGACTCTGGCCCAACATTAAACCAGCATCGGTTCTACGTCTTGTGTATGCTGGCCGCCAGAGTAAAACACACTGAATAGCCGGCAACCCGCATTCATTGCCGCGCGCGGCGTGATAAACGGCGCTTCGTTAGGGCGCTTTCGCCGCGCGGTATAGTCGCCCCGCCGCGGCGCTTCACGATGACCCGGCGCTCCATTAAATCGGCCGCCGCGGCGACCGCGCCCGGGAACCCGTTTAAATTGGCCGTATTCAGAAAAGCCGTCCGCGTTACGGCGCGGAGAGAGCACGGTGAGAAATGCGCGCGGTCAATCCGGGGAAACAAATCATGTGGAAAAGTGCGGGTCTCGCAGGTCAAATCAAGCTCTGTCTGTTACTTAGGGTTCCCCCCCCCCCCGTGTGCGAGGCGACGGCACAACGCCGGGGCAAGGTCGCAGACGTTGCCCGGGCGTTGTGCCGACGCCTCGTGTTCCCTACGATACACAGGTGCCGTCGGGCCGGCGCAGATTGTCGCCTGAATGTTAGCTTTAATGAAGGCAGAGCACATTAATCCCCGTGTCATGATTAGATGTATCCCTTCTAGGCAGCATCCCATTTAACATTGCGCGATGGCCCAACATAATCTCAATTCCGGCCAGTGTCTCCGACGCTTTCCCAGCATTGAGTCAGTATTGAACCAACGTCATGTGTTGACTGATCAATATGAAATATTACTTTCATGATTCCACCTATAATGTTATACATTCCCCTTGGACTGTAAAGGACGTTTCTGAATCTGCATCATCAAGCAGCATGAGATACATTGAATTCCAGCGGACTGGATGTCAAGTCGCGTGCTATTACTAACGGACAGTATACTTATGTGTATATCATCAGAACTTCATAAATTATGCATTTCTGATATCATGTATTTGCCATATAGCGGGTGGTGTACAGATCAAGTTGCTTGACTAGCTAATATATGTACAGGAATAGACCGCTGATTAATGTGGTCATGAAATTCTGTTCAATATTCATAGGTGCAGTCAATTAGTGTGGGACACATTCGCTTTGCATTTGATTTTGAAGAAGATGAATGTTCGTTTTTAGCAGTAGTTTGTGATGGTAAAACTAATAATGTACATGACTTTGTATGGTACATGGGTGATTCCATGTATTTACGTTCTCTTGGTCTTAGGTATGGGATACGATAATATTATGAACCCACAAACTAAAATCAATTGTTTTGGAAATTTATTTTAAACAGGGTTTGCTGTCTGCATTGATTTTAGTGGCTGTCACTTCTCTTTATCAATTATAATAGCCGCATCACATACACATGCATATATAATTATATGCCTGGATGCAAAATTGAACGTTCAAAGGGTTTGTCATACATACAAAATTGAAACGAATTACAGACATCTAAATTTCCAGTCAGGTGTGCTTTCTAAATCTCCACCTTAAAGGGACTGGCCCAGGCTAAAACCTAAAAATAATCGGTGATTTTATTTTGGCTTTTTCATATGACCATTTGATGTGAACATGTCCATAGACTAGAACTGCAAAAGTTTTTAATTTTTCTGCTGCGCATTCACCAGTTGGGCTAGATATAGAAACGAAATTCCTGATTTCGAATTATGGACAACCATGTCAATAATTAGAAATACGGGAATTTCGTCTCTATATCTAGTCTAACTGGTGAATGCGCAGCAGAAAAGTTAAAAAAAACTTTGCAGTTCTAGTCTATGGACATGTTTACATCATATGGTCATATTAAGCCAAAATAAAATCACCTATTTTTTTTAAGATTTTAGCTTGGGCCAGTCCCTTTAACAGTTTTAAAAAAGATAAAGCACTGAGGATTCGTTCCGGCCAGGCCGGAGGTGCGAGGAAAAAACACGTCGCCGCATCTCTGAGCCATCCAGAAGGAGGCAGCCGTTGTGTCGAGGCCTGCCGAACGAAGATAAATAAACAACCAGACGCATTCGGTGGGAGAATTAATGGTAATCAGGTCGGGAAAGGTGAGCCGGCAATGGTCAGTTGTTCAGAGATCAGTCTGCAGATGTGGCCACTTGCGCGGGGCGCTGGCAGCAACACAAATCTTGCCGGCCAGCAACAACAGCTGACGGAGGCATCTGCCAGAGATGGGGCTGCCAAGATTTGACCAGACTTTACTCAATGTTGGGCCAGCGTCGGAGACGCTGGCCCAACATTGAGTAAAGTCTGGTAGAATGAATTGCAATCTTCCATAGATCACCCCACATTGATACGGCGTTGGTTTAATTTCTTCAAAGCAGGCCCATCGCAGACCCGAAGGCTGGCTCTTCGTATTTGAGATTGCGGTGGTTGGTCGTCCAGAATGATTTGCCCGGTGACAGGCCGGAGAGGGCACTCATCAGGAAAATGGAGTGATTTACCATAATAAAATCAATTGTTCTGTCTCATTGCCTTGTTTAATACGTATCTGATGAAGTACCTGATCAAACGAACACTCAATTTTTCACTGGGAATCCCCCCCTCCCCTGGGTGTTCGTACGTGGTCGTAGGATAGGGAAATATTCGGATATTATTGGAGATGCCAATAATTTGTGTGACCACATGTCAAACACCTCAATAACATGAATATTCTCTTGAGTTGTCTGACAAATGAATGAAATGGATGGAACTGTCACAACTTGGACATGGCTGCAGGACCAGTGACTTACGGCGGTTCACTGCAAACAAAATCTTAATTTTTTTGCAATGTACAGTTATAGTAACCATCAATAACCTGTGTAGAGTATGACGAAGACTCCTTCAATTCTCACACAAAGAGCTCTATTTTTACCCCATGATTGCTTTATCCCATCAAAGTAATCACCTACAGAATTTCGTGTTTTCCACGTCAGGGTTTGCCCCGAAGTCTCGTTGTATGATGTATCCTAGAGACATGGCATATGATTTTCTTTGAAGAGTAGTTCAGAGAGTGATCACCATAGATGTGTCATCCCAGATCAGCTTGACCTAGATCACATGCTTCCGATTGGTCGAGATCGCCATCTCGATCAATCAGAAGCATGGGATCTGGGACTTTATAACGTATGATGGAGAGAAGAGTCGGCCGGGTCGGCGATCGATGCGGGATGAAAGACTGGTCAGAGTGTGTCGGCAGATTAATTCTACATTTTATTTAATCACTCACGCATCAGACGTCTCGACAGAGAATTCCTCTACGTGTCCCCGTGCTGATCAATACAATTACAGGCGGTCGGGCATGCAGCACCGCCGCCGTGATGAGCGGACGCCCTGTCATCCGCAGATTTTTCAGATCGCAGATTTATGAATTTCTGACGATCTGAAAGGCTCACTTCAAACGTACACGAAACGTAGGGAAACAGAGTGATGTGGAGGCGTTGGTGCAGCGTTATCTGACTATGTTGTAGCAACGCTCCAACAACATCCTGTCATGCAGCTGGAGACGTGGCATGGTCAACATTGACATTACTGATATCTTCAGAATGATTGACCATTACACCGCTGAAATATGTTTGTATAAACCGTGGAGACCAAATCTGTGTTTTTTTCAATTTGTAATCAGCATAACATTTCTTAGTTAGCTCTGTCTGCTTTATTTGAATACCTATGTTATTGGTCTGCGGCCATTAGAATTATTTTTATTCTTTCAGTGCGGGGACCGTCTTTATACGTCAGAATCTGACGTCTGTAGACGTCAGATTCTTACGTATGAAGACGGTTCCCGCGCTGAAAGGGTAAAGCGAGCGCCATAACATAATAATATACATGTTTGAAGCAATGATATGATCGATAAAAGTTGACATTTTTTATGGTTAATACGATTTATCAAGCTGCATGTATGTTTTAAATTCGGTGATCAAACAATTTTACACCAGGATTCGTCTCTTCTTTGGGCTTTTTTATAACAATGTTCCAAGTATGGTGTTTTATAATTTTGAAAATATTTGTGAATTTTAATACATAAATTATCTCTGGTATCGTGGTGTGGTAACCTTGTATTTTTCCTTAGATACTCGTGGTGTCCATCGTGGTGTCCTTTTTCTGATTTTCATTGTTTCATTTCTTTGCAGCCATTAACAGCTATTAACGTTCCGTTACATGACACCATGGCATATCGTCGTGCATGCATTGGAGACTGGATCATTTGGTCCCCACGTCTTCTCTTCTAGAGTTTTATTGATCAGTGTGTTGGTTACTTTAGAACCATACTTGTAGTCCATGAACTTGGCATTCCCTTAATATAGAATCCTCGGCTTGATACCTGTATCGGGGAGCAGGGCAATGACTCCTGAAAGAACAAATATAATGACCTTCAGACTGTAGTTGTGAGCTCTTGATGCACACCGGCAAAGACTCTGCTGGTTCAGAATCTTCTGGCAATCAACCAGAGACCTTGCAATGCCATCACGGCAAAGAAACAGGACACCCTCATCAAACGGCATCATTGGCAAATAATTATCAGATGAATCTTCTTTTATTTATCCACCTCGGCAAATTTCTGACACGTCGCAGTCGAGGGAGCTGAAGTATTAATGACCAAGGCGTGCCAGCGGCCAAAGTAGGTGGTATATAAATGCCTCGTCCTTTGTGCCGTGGCTTTCTTTTTCCGCTGCGGACGGGCGTCCGGATGGGAGGCTGGCGGAACGTCGGCCGGTCGCCGGGCCGCCGTCGCAGACGGCCGCTCGGCGACCGACCGACGTTCGGCCAACGCTTCCCGGCGGAGTTGATTGACGTCATGTATACGGAGGCAGGAACGTGCTGGCATCCATTGACAGGAAGGGGATCCCGACACACAATCTCAGCAGTACCTGCCGTGCTCTGTCACCTGGATCACCCCTCCCATCCTGTGTGGACTGCGTGGACTCCTGATCCGCTAGTCAGGCCGGGATCACGTCCATTTTCAATGGATAGAATTGAAATTGACTATAATGTAACTGATGTTATCTTAAAGTACAAAGAACGCTTTTAAGCAGTTTTTGTTGCACTGATCAGGTACATGTCTCAAACTCTTAGATTTTACGTTGAATATATCATTAATAAATCTTTTTATGTTTCGTTGTGCAATATATTACAACTCAAGCAACAACTTGAAAGTGAACATTGTAAAATTTTTAGCTGGCTGGTCTAGCATTGTTTGACGAATTCCTCTGGGTTTGTATTAACCGCCATATGGTCGGCAAAGATTCAGATCAGCAATGACGCTGAATAATGTGAGATTACACATTGACCTAAGCCAAAAACCATTAACCCTTACAGTGCGTGCAGGGATCGACTTTAGACGTCAGAATCTGACGTCTAAAGTCGATCCCCTCTCTGTAGGAATTGAAGTATTTGTAATGGCCGTAGACCCATAAGTTGTTTCAAATGAAACAGAAAGACTATAACTAAGACATTTATGATTATTTCAAATTGAAACAAATCATTTAGTCTCAATGGTTTAAGCAACAAAATTCAGCGCTTTAAGGGTGACGTTGGTATATCATGCATACTGAACAGCCACCCGGAAGCAATTCTTTATTGTTATTGATCACGGTATTTAAACAATATGTAAACATCATAATTCCACGAAATTTTATTCTTCCATATAATTATGTGCTATTGACAAGACCCTGAAAGCCTTATTTCCAACAAATTTCATATTATTGGTTACTACTGTAGTAAGCGGTCTTGATGATACTGAACTATCATTTAATGGAACAATAACGAATTTAGATGTATTGTCTGAATAATGAGCACTGAACTTTTCAGGGAGATGATGCAGCTGAGTTACAATTAATTTGATGACTCGATCCCCGGTGTTTGCTTGAGCTGCTGGTATTTTCACCTCTCTATTGAGGGATGTTTGACCTTGTATCATGGTGACGTATCCTTACGAATGGCGTCACAGTCACCACACTGCCAGGCTTCCCGGGAGCGCCCCTCCTACATTCATACATCTGAGTTTGACCTGTTTCCGATTCCAAAGCATTCGTCCCGAGCCTAAAAAAGACGCTGGTGTGGCAGCGGCACAACGTCTGAAGACGTTGTGCCGCTGCCACTGCAGCGTCTCTTCCCCGCCCGATGTACATTTATCCTTCGGGAGTCTGGATTGCGTCCGGCTATCCATCCACGACCAAAACCAGATATCTAAAGGTTTCTCAAGTGACACGCGCCTTCCCAGGAAGTGACTCACTCAACGCGCGTCCTTGTACGATTTCACCTGATTTTCCAGTGCAGGTGCGATGGGTTCCAATATAGTACTCTTCAGAAAAAAAGGACACGTTGGCCTAGTTTTGACTCAGTGTTGAGGCACACGTTGGCGAGGCTCTAGCCGATATTCCCACTTGCAATTACAAGCCCGGCTTTATAGCACATCGCCCATTTCTATCTCGACAAATCAAAGGTCCAGTGAAGTATTTCAGATCAGCTGACATTCCCACCTGTACTTACAAGCCCTTTGTTGTACAACGCGTCTTTCTATCCCAACAATTTAATGATCCATGCAGGGAAGAGATTTCAGTTTAGTCATATAAACAAGAATTTAAATTCCTTGAATGAACGAAGTATATCTGCAACAGTAATCTATTCTCGAAATATTTAGCATATTTTAGTGTGCTGATAACAGTTATTATCATTAATGAAAGTTAGAAATGTATACGCTTTCTCAGGGCTAGGCGGATCGCACAACAAACTCAAAAAAAAAAACAATTTACCTGGAATCGCAAAAAAAACACTTCGAAGATCATTCGCATAATATCGTGTGCTCTCCACCAATATTAGAGAAATCGTGCAAAGCCAAAAGGCGGTATCTGCTTACATTACAAGTAAGCAGATACTGCCTTTTGACTTTGCAGAGCAGTATGTACGTGACAGACAGCCACAATTAAAAGGGCAATGAAGCACGCACTGCCACATCCGGTGTCATCGATTTTTTGTAGGCGGTGTAGTGCTATTTGGCACCTGGATTGGCATCACACCAGGATTGCATTAATTATGGAGCTCAATGATATTCAATGATATTCAATAACAAATAGTACTCTATATATACGGTGTGACATGGCTAAAAATAGGTGCAGGATCTAGAATAAGTAGGCCTACTGGTGTCATACTGTAATGATCATAATAATAATATGGGAGTATATCACGCTAGATTTCATTATGTCCTTTATATACGCTTTCTGATATACGTTGATATTAGAAGTGACAATTCACCAATTCGTCATATATTAGACAATAGCACACATCTAATGACGATGATGTTTTATGTTTCTTGTGGAATCGTTCCATTGTCAAACTACATAAGAAGTCACCTTGAATGTTATGTTGCACCACTTAGACACCATAACAGCTGAACTTGGACAATAAATACAACCAAGGTGGACCCGGGTCGATTATCAAAGACCATGCCTGTGTAGAGAACCCCTAGCACAGAATGATTTAGCTAAGATTTCTCGTGATTAGACGATTACCCTGGTAAACACTTGTGGAATTTATATGTACAAATACTTCAATGGGCCAACATTAAGGTGACATTGATTTAATGTGTCAGCGTATTGAGCTACCAGATGGAGGTACTCACATGCAAATATGATTTCTTACTGCAAGTGGAGTTTGTTGAAACCTTGTATTACGTTATTAACACTGTTTTAATTGCGAAAAATATGTTTATATAATATGTTTATGTGATATGTTTATACAAAAAGAGTGTGAAAACACACAAGAAAAATCATAAATAGGAAAAATAAAGGGGTTTACTTATGTGGTTATATGTATTTTTTACAATTATCAGGTCATTCCAATGTGAGGTCTGTCAACAATAAATCACATACAAATTTCGCAAAAATGTATATGCCATGTTATATTATATCTATATCAAAAAATATTATATACATGTATAGGGCCTATAAATCCACAATGTTCCTTGATATTCCCATGACTTATCACGGAAATCACTGTACAGGAATGAACATCAGGGCATTGTATGTATGGTGTAGGTAAGGGGCATGCGCGGGGCACACCGCGCAGGTTTATCGGCCGCCGGGATGTGGGCTCACAATTATTCATCTGCGCAGTCGGCGTGGCTATGGGTCATCAAAGACGTAAGAGAATGTAGCCGGAAGCCAGATTAATGAGACGGCGGCCCTGTTGTTCTGACACCCGGCGATCCATCAGTGGTCAGTTTGCTTTTATTCGGGACCCCCTTTGATTGGGCGGGTCGTACATGTGGGTGCCTGATAAAACAAGGCGTTTTATTATGCCAAGTTTGGCCCTCCCTGCGAAGAGGGGAGGGTTCAACTTGGCATTATAAAACGTAGCCGTGTCGTCCTCTCCGAGGCCATGGATTGATGTATTTGCTTTACCCGAACAATGCAACGTGGCGGTGACTGAGAGCGATCTCGACCCCAAGGTCCGAAAAATGTCCATAACTTTTTAATGACTGTGCGAGCGGTGAGCTGAGCATGCGGCCATGTAACTGAAATTTTACTAATTCTAAAACACCTATTTTTGACCTGATTATTCGAGGTAAATCTTACATATGACCGTCCAAAGAAATGTCTCACGATTTTGTACGGGGTCAATCTGTGGCTGAGACATGTTTCAGCCACTGGGGCTAAATAAAACGTCCTTATGAACTTCTATGAAGGCTGGCCCACCGTCTGCGACGCCGGCCCGGAATTCAACCAGCATTGGGCTTAAGTCTCCCGTTTGAGGTCCCTGTCAACGGATGGTAATGCCCCATTTAAAGAATTGAGAATTAAGTCCCACTGGAATCATCGTAGCTGATTCAACTAGGCTCTCCTACATCCTCATGTCATATATCTTGGGAGCGCATGTAAATGAAGTGTGTCGTTCCGGGAAACGGGAAATGAAAAGGACGCTGAACTTCCCACTGGAAAGAGGTGCTTCATTAATTAACTCTTCTTGGACTGTGCACTAGCACAATTTGCCTGATATTGAAACATAAATAATAAATGTTTGGCCGGCGTCTCGCGTTGGATGAGATCTCCATGAACATTAATTACACTCTCTGAGATTGTATAGGGCCTATCAAAAACATGTGAGATAATATGAAAATCAGCAGTGTTGGATTATGATTTGTGTCTTTGTATGGGTAAGGGTGATATGCACACCGATGGCAGTAAAAGAGATGATGTGTATTTGTCCCTTCTTCTGGCCAAATGTAGGGCTAGTAGGCAAAATATTGGCATCCTTATGACAACATATACTAGTAGTCGAATTGAATGTGCCAATATGCAATATTACCACAAACGAATTATATAATTATGCAATAATTATTTACCATGTGGAAACAAAATGTTGTTTTAAATTTCACTAAACATGAACAAGAAAAGAAAAGTGATCGATGCATTTCAGAGCTATACCTTTTAAAAACACACGGGCAATAATTTCATTTATCTCTTTATTACGGATCTTACTAAACACGTTGTTGATTGAATTAGGCCTACCTAAAATCTGACTAATTCGAAGCATGCGCAATTCGGAGACTATAAGTGATAAAGAATCTATCACAAAGTTAGGCAGGTCTTGTCATGCTCTTACGAATGTGGCAGGAATTATTATATTTGGTTTATGAGGGTATGTGGTGGCGTAGTGCGATACCTTTCTAATGGGCCTGGCTATGGGCTGGGCTTGTGATATACTAGATGACCGGTTCAGGCCATGGCCTCTGTCATCATATCTAGTTTCAGTAGCCAGTCTTTCCCTGACTTCTGCACAGACACATCTATCTCTACCGGTCTACTTATTCATTAGCGTCATTAACGTGGGCAGTTACAAATGTTCGCCGCGAAGTTAGTTCGCTTTTATGGTGATGGATAAATGTGGGAAGGGAGGCAGAATTAAATGGTCTTTAACGTGCGGCGGATGCAGCTCCGGTCCACGAGGGCAGTGCTGCGCCCACTTCCTCCGCCGCTGCTGTATCACTACGCGATGCACCGCAAACATCCACCCGATGTTGCTGTGTTGTCGTGCCAGGGTCTACGACCCTGGCACGACAACACAGCAACATCGGGCGAACTCTCTCCGGGTGGGGTCGAGCCTTGGAGGGCAGGGCAGGGTCTGACAGGCCCGGGCGGGGGTTCACCAAGGGGCTTTATCGCCGGGCGCAGGCGGGCCCCGGCAGTGGCCGCCGTCCAAAGGCCACAGCATGATGGACGCACTGTCCACTTGGGGTGGTCAGCTAGTTGATTCACACCTGGTCACCTGGGTGATAAATCACCCTGAAAGTTAGCCTGCCCCGGCCCTCATCTGGTCTCATCCACACATCATCTCGGCATGGCCGCCTTAATTATACCACTAATTAGCATGCCATATAAGCCTGTGTCCGCTAGCCACGGAAATCCCTGGCAGGCAGTGATAGATCATAGTTTGATTAGGTCCATCAAGTAATAAACGCACCAATCAAACACTCAATGTGCTTAGAATCTGTGTCAAGAATTTGGTACAATCGGGAATTGGAACCAATTGAATTTTTGAGAAGATTTTGAAGTACTCGGAGACGAATTTGTTCTCAAATTCAACCCTTGTCATGGGCATCAATAGGGAAATACTTTAGTCCAATGATGTATTAACAAAATTAAACAACTGTTAATGCACCATGCAAGTTTAGACTTTGTGACAACAATGACTCAAACTAAGGTGGTGGGCAATAGTCCCTTTAAATTTCAGCTGCTCACCACTGGTGCCATACGAATAAACATGGTGAATTCATGTATAGAAGGAGAACAATGTGTCCAACCTTAATAATACATGTCAAGGAAGATGAAGATATTTGGGAGACCTTCGTTAAGACCATATGATCTCTGGCATGGAGCCCCCTTATTGGATACTTGCATTTAGTCGTTAACTACATGGGTATTTATTGTACATTTCCATAGAGTTCGCACGACGTCTACAACGATGGGCCAACAATGTTGGGTCATTGCAATGTTGGGTCATTGCAACTCAATGTTGGTTCATTCCTGGCCCAGCGTCTACGACGTTGAGCCAACAATGACCCAACATTGAGTGAATGCCTTGTATTTGTTGGGTTACTGGACATTTGGTGATTCCATGTGATATGACACCACTTTTGATTTGCTACTAATATAATATAATGTGCTATAGTTAGTGCTACTACATAATAATATTATACTTCTTTGAAGGATGATCTCTGTTGCAAAGGACTACATGTACATCTGTGTGTGGAAGAATGAAAATACAAAACTTTCTGTTCACAAAAGTATACATCTACCGGTATGTCCATTTGAATTGACACCAAATACCGAAATCGCCAACACCAATTAGGATTCAACACAAGGTTATTTGAGAATGTGATATGCCAAAACAACATTATGATAGACTTTTTTTAAATTTGACTCCATTTCTAAAAAAAAAAATATCGTTGGACTAATTGCAATCATTCCGGTAGTGGAAGGTCTCGAACATGCTTTTGCAATTTGCATGGTGATGTTTTTGTCAAACAGAAATGACTGTAGGCTTATAATAAACAGGCACAATTCTGGCTGAATAAAGACCAACGTTCTAAGCCTTGCTCCATCATTGAACCGACACTGTTCCACATAATCGTGTTTTTTTTTTAAAATCGAGCTCAAAAGGCAGTAATTGCTTACTTGAAAAGTAAGCAGTTACTGCCTTTTGGCTCTGCGCGGCAGCGTACACGCAGACGGTCCGGCAGCTGCGGACGATAAGGTGCAGGATACAATACTCTAAGGTTTCGCCTGATATCTGGAACCACTTAGAATTCTGCTGCCTGCTAGATGCAATTGATTTGTAGCAAATCTCCCCCGGGATGTATCCTCACCCTCCAGACCCCCCCCCCCCTACCATCCCCGTACCCGCGTCTTAACCCTTTACCTGTTAGAGACATATTCGTCATTTGAACGGGTTATGTATGGAGAATGTCACTGAACTCATCAAAATTGGGACGGTTGAAGATACAATTTGGTATATTATACTTGGGGATAGGGTATAAAATTGTGTAATTTCCACTCGTTTTGAGATGTGAATTGCCACAGCAATTCACAGCTCAAAATGAGTGAAAATTGAATGCAATTTTCACCTAGGTATTAAGGGGTTAACACGAGCTGCAAATGGATATACCAGGCTCCTCAGTAGTGGGATTAAACACGCGTATCTGCCACATGCATTCATGTCCGCTTGTCGAGATAATTTACATTTTTGATCTGCACATCATCTAATTGATCTCGCAAGTATAGTGGTCATGAATGAATGAATGAATGAATGAATGAATGAATGAATGAATGAATGAATGAATGAATGAATGAATGAATGAATGAATGAATAGATGGATGGATGGATGGATGGATGGATGGATGGATGGATGGATGGATGGATGGATGGATGGATGGATGGATGGATGGATCTTGTCAGCTTGCTGAGATACTTCACGTTTTAGATCAGTATAATATATCTTATTCATATCAAAAGTATACGTTAATGAATGAATCGATGGTGGAATAAATGAAGGAATGAAAGAATGGAGGAATGTAATGCGCCAATCTATGTATGGTATATTTGGCATTTCGAAAAGGGTAGGATGTAGTTTTATTACGGTTTATGTATTTCGCTATAACAAATAATGTTGTATACGAACATGTTCATCGTAACATTTAATATCTCCTAAATGTTTTTAAATCCGCATGATATTGTTTATCGCCATCGAGATTCATGGTTTGACGGGGATCAAGGCTTGAATCTCCCCTCCGGTACTTTGACCTGGACAATGTGCCTGATCGATGAGCGCATGCACGGCTTGCCATACCTCCACACTGAGAGGCTTGACCGCTCCGTGCGGACCGAGGACAAGTACTTGTGTGTCACTGGCTGTGCGAAGCAATCCCTCACATTGGCTCAATGCCGGCCCAACGTCATCCACGCTGGGCCGGCGCGCAGGCAACGTCTTGCCATTTCGATTCCCCGAAATGAATTTGCCCGCAGTCGCAAACATGATTGACCTTTCTTGTCCTGCGTGTGAAGCCTTGCATCTCCTTGGACCCGCTCTCCGGCCCGCGGCTCGTGAAAGCCTATGTTTATAATATTGAACTGTTATGGGGCACGGCCGTCGCCAGATCCTGCAGGCTGAAGACGCCGGCGCAATGCCGGGCCGGCATTGCGCCGGCGTCTTCCGCGCCTGCAGGAAAACAGCAACCGTTCTGCAGACCGCGGGCCGGAACAAACGTGTTTATACTGTAGGTAGGCGCACATGTGGGCCTCTCCCAGGCTCTGCGTATAGAATCTATACGCAATCGATAGCGCTAGAGCAGAGAGGCTGAGTGCCGTATTTCTTCTTTTTCAGCGCGGCAGCTTAACCTTCTTCGCCCCTGAATATAATCCAAAATTTGTTTTCATTTTGTAATCTCATTAAACATTGATGCAATTATTTTCTCAGACCAGCTCCTTTCCATTCATGAATATCAACACAGAATTAATACACGTATATAATACGGTTTCGTGATATGAATATTTATTATTAAAGAGCATATGCGCAGATTTAGAATTATTGATTTTGCTGGCGAACCTTTGAGATGAGTGGTCAGTTGAAGGACATCGTGTAAAGAGACAGCTGTGCTTGAACTTCTCCTCCTAAGTGCCAAATTAGCCCCACTTCCTTTTAGTTCACTATGGAGCAAAAACAGTAAATAGGCCATAAGCGCTGTCTAAAACAGCAGATTTAAATTTGTACATGCATCAATGGGACAGTAAGATTTCACATATATCTCATACTACATGTATTGACTCTTCCTGTGTTTTTATTCCATTGTATTATTGTGTATTATTTGCTGCTGTTATATGATGTATTTTACCTTATCTGCAATAAAGTTGATGTGATTTGATTTTGATTTGTATCAAGGTGTGCCCCACAAAACCAGTTGAAATGCTGAAGAGGCAACCTGCGTCTCGATTTTATAGATATACAATATGTAGGCCTATACACTGATACATTATATTGTGAGTTCTATACAAAAATAGATTTCCGTATTGATTTACACTCCTAACCATTGTCCTGCTAAAGGGTCAGCTAGTATTTTCTCCTCATTTGATGCTGGAATTGCCAACGCAATCTCCAGCTTTAAATGACGAAGAATGTTTCTATTATATGATCCCTGGTCGTACGTAGTACGCTGGCCAATCATTAAACTAGCACACCAGAAGACGTTGGTTATTGCTGCATTTTCTGGAGGCGGAATACCATTGCCGGATTCGTCTGGGTTTGGACCACGTATCAGGTTACATGCAATCGTAGATGACAAACGGCACGTCATTTGTGATGGCCATAAATTGGCTCATCATTAGCGTCCCATTACACTCTATTATAAGCCCGGCCCGCAGACAGTCAATGGCATGGCCATCCACATTTAGAATGCATTCGTTGCGCTGAAACGTCCTGGGTTATAAATTTGATTCGCAGTTTTCACTTGTCGTAGAGCCGTCGTAGCGACTAGATTATATTCGCCATTTACTAAAATTGAAAATGTTTGTCGCGTTTGTGAAAAACAATCACCATGAAAGTGGATGTCAATATCTGGTGCAGCGTTAATATGTTGGTCATTTGAGAATATAAATAAGCTATAAATAAGCTGTATGTTATAGAAGTGGTGTTTTGTAGTAAAAGGTTTGTCCTCATACACCCGAGTTGGTTCCAGAAAAGATTCCATCCAACCCCCCCCCCCCCCATAGTCTTCTATAGATACTACAGCTCAAAGAATAATGAATGTATTCTACATTATATCGTGAGCAGTCGGACTAACGTAAGGATTGTGGACTTTTTACCAGAGGCTACCACGTCACAAAATAATTATGACCAAAAAATCTGTGCGAAAAGCATAATGCGAGATTGAAACGGGATGAAGCGTCAGTCAATAATAAGTCAGAGGTCATTTATTGTTGTTTGTCTACCACACACGGGACGTTGAGCCAATGATGGTTTAATGCTGGGCCAGCATCGCGGTCGCTGGCCCAACATTAAACCGCCATTGGCTCAGCGTCCCTTGTTTGTATGATTTGTATGATCCAGAATTTTGCATGGTGTTTCGTAATGCCCTATGATGTTTCATAATGCGGTGTGCGCGTGTTTAAGATGTCCCTGTGTGGGTGCCGTGCAAAGCCAAAAGGCAGTAACTGCTTACTTTACAAGTGACCAGGTACTGCCTTTTGGTTCTGCGGAGCAGCATGGGTGCGGGACGTGCGCTTATTGTACCTGCATTTTTTGCCAAGGACACCGGCTACTTTCACAGCAAACACGAGACACTGACCCAATGTTGTTTTGGTGTTGGGCCGACGTCGAAAACGGCGGGCCAACATCAAAACAACATTGGGTCAGTGCCTGGTGTTTGCTGGACAAGCCGTACGGCGTTCTGGCACTCCATAACGCGATTTGGCCGTGCTGTTTTGTGAGTGGCAAAACAGACAGGCAAATGGACGGGTAATTTGTCGTCTGAATAGCTTCTTGCCGGACCACCCCCTCTCCCCGCTGCCATCTACCATTAGGTCATTTGAGCAAACCACTAGAAATTACCCCCACCCCCTCCCCCGCCACGGGGAGCTGGCGTCCGGGGCAATATTACATATCAGGACAAATATATTGCCAGGGTCTATTCATATTCCCCGCGCACGTGAGTTATTGTCATTTTCTGGTGATGGATCGTGTCATTCGTACCAGACATATTATTCTCCCGGGTTCCCGGCCCGCTCCACTGCCCAATCTTGGGAGCGCAGGCTCCGCTGGGCACACGACGCTGTTGTGACGTTGAATCAACGTCAGAGACGTTGATACAACATCACAACAACGTCGTGTGCGCAGGCTCCGCTGGGCCACTGTTCCGAGAGACATATATTCTATTCCTGAGATTGCTTGTATTACATTTCAGTTAGCGAAATATCAATAATGATCAATGGTAGATATGTGTATGAGGAGTATGGCATGCGCCATATCTTAGGAATTCACCAAGATCTTATGTGGCTGAAAAATATATCTCTTGAGTCTTATTTTATGTATGCCCTGATAGTCGCACACTATAGTCGGATATAATTATAACATCACACATACTATAATGACCCATTTAGATCACACACACTAGTCAGATAATAAGATCACACTCATTAATGACCCCACTAAGATCACACACACTAGTACTAAGGTCACATACATTAATGGCCCATTTAGATCACACACTTCTAGTGACATAATAAGATCACAACCACTGATGACCCATTTAAATCACACATACTAGTCATATAATAAGATCTCACACACTGATGACCCATTTAGATCACACACACTAGTCATATAATAAGATCTCACACACTGATGACCCATTTAGATCACACACACTAGTCAGATAATAAGATCTCACACACTGATGACCCATTTAGATCACACACACTTGTCAGATAATAAGATCTCACACACTGATGCCCCATTTAGATCACACACACACTAGTCAGATACTAAGATCTTACACACTGATGACCCATTTAGATCACACACACTAGTCATATAATAAGATCTCACACACTGATGCCCCATTTAGATCACACACACTAGTCAGATACTAAGATCTCACACACTGATGACCCATTTAGATCACACACACTAGTCAGATACTAAGATCTCACACACTGATGCCCCATTTAGATCACACACACTAGTCAGATACAAAGATATCACACACTGATGACCCATTTAGATCACACACACACTAGTCAGATACTAAGATCTCACACACTGATGACCCATTTAGATCACACACACTAGTCAGATACTAAGATCTCACACACTGATGCCCCATTTAGATCACACACACTAGTCATATACTAAGATCTCACACACTGATGCCCCATTTAGATCACACACACTAGTCAGATACTAAGATCTCACACACTGATGACCCATTTAGATCACACACACTAGTCATATAATAAGATCTCACACACTGATGCCCAATTTAGATCACACACACACCAGTCAGATACTAAGATCTCACACACTGATGCCCCATTTGGATCACACACACACACTAGTCAGACAGGTAGATAACACACACCATAGTCAGGTTGTAAGATCACACTGACAAGTTAGATTGGAGGATCACATTCACAAGTCAGATATTAAGATCACACAGACACGTCAGATTTTAAGATTACATTCACATGTCAGTTGACGCACTCACGGTATATAGCCACTAAAATTACATATGCAAATCACCTATAACGATCACACACGAGTCACCAATAAGAGCTCATAATATTATATAAGTCACCTACTTAGATCACACACACAAGTCACACATTAGGATCACATATACAAGTCACCCATTAAGATCACGCACGTCACATATTAAGATCACACACACAAGTCACTTGATGAGATCACTCACACAAGTCACCTATTAAGATCACACATATAAGTCACCCATTAAGATCATACATCTAAGTCACCCATTAAGATCACTTACACAAATCACCTATTAAGACCACACACACACAAGTCACATAATTATTAGGATTGCACAAACAAGTCAACCACTGAGATCACACACACAAGTCAACCATTAAAATCACTCACACAAGTCACCCATTAAAATCATACACCCAAGTCACCCATTAGGATTACACACAGAAGTCACCCATTAAGATCACTCACACAAGTGACTTATCAAGATCACACACACACACAAGTCACGTATTATTATTACATACATAAGTCACCGATTAATATCACACCCACATGTCACCTATTAAGATCACATACACAAGTCACTTATTAAGATCACTCACATAAGTCACCCATTGAGATCATGACACAAGTCACCTAGGAGCACACATACAAGTCACATATTATGATTGCACACACAAGTCAACCATTTAGATCACTCACACAAGTCACCTATTAAGATCACACACTCAAGTCACCCATTACGCACACAGCTCACCCATTAAGATCACACACCCAAGTCACCCATCACGCACACAGCTCACCCATTAAGATCACACAGCCCAAGTCACCCATCACGCACGCAGCTCACCCATTAAGATCACACACCCAAGTCACCCATCACGCACACAGCGCACCCATGAAGATCACACACACAAGTCACTCATTAAGATCACACACAAGTCGCCCATTAAGATCATGCACCCAAGTCACCCATTAAGATCAATTACACAAGTCACCCATTAAGATCATGCACCCAAGTCACATATTAAGATCACTCACACAAGTCACCCATTAAGATCATACACCCAAGTCACCCATTAAGTTTACACACACAAGTCACCCATTAAGATCACTCACACAAGTCACATAGTGAGATTACATATACATGTCACTCATTAAGATCACACACACATGTCACCCATGAAGATAACACACACACAAGTCACCCATTAATATCACATACTCAAGTCATCCATTAAAATCACTGTCATTTTCATTTGCATGTATCGAATTCACATTTGTATTGCATTTGCATTGGATTGCGCTATTGTATTTACAACATTTACAACAACTATATTTTGTTATTGCTTGTCATTTTATTGCCTGATGTCACCGTACTGAGTTGGTTTTAAAGTGTTATCTAGCTTTAACTATCTAAGGAGTCAGCTAATTACTCTCGTTTCTATTTACCTTGAGATCAGAATAATCTGAACTATTCTAATGGAAATAAGAGAAAGTTAAGATAAGATCAAAGTTAGGATTTTTATAGAGAGATGCGCCCATGAATAATTATCGCTACTGCTATTCGCACCCAAGACCAAGGTAGTTAAAAGTGGTCTTATTATATATACTTCACAAGAAAAATATATCAAATGAAATCTCGCAACGTCCTCATTGCTGTTAAACATACCGTTATTTATTCAAAAGATATTGTTTACTATATGCCACGTCGTACAGGTAGCTCAGCAGAAATTGTGAGCCTCGCGTCAGCCTCGTGAGGCTCACGGGGAGGCTCAAAATTCCTGCACGCCATCATTTGAGTCTCGTTCACTCCTCAATGATGACAGCCGGGTGAAGTAAATCCACTAATGTCTGACTTCAATCACCTCAAACCAGATATCCCAGTTTGTCTTTTATCATCCACACGAGCACGTTCTACAACTGGTACGTCTGTAATTCTGAGTCTGAGATTTTTCTTTTTTCATCTGGCTGACAACTGATCAATCATCCGTGGAGCAGGATGTTCCACTGATCCCGTATCGGCCGCATACGCCTGGATTCAATTCCTTATAAATTCCAGATTGGATTATGTTTGCGGAAGATCTGCAGATTACTGACTGCCCCGGGAAAGTGAGCAGCTTCCGACCTGCGCGCGCACGTATTCTGTTCACACGTGATTTTTACAGCAAACAAGGGTTTGATAACCGTCCGCCTGCGGCAGTCATATTTAACTGTATACCATGCTATATTTTAATGTAAATATTTTAGTCGTAATTCATTGCAAGTGGGTTATTTTACGCAGTTTGCTTGTGTCTGCCGGTGATTTAAAATGTATGTAAAGCTCATTCATGTCTTCTCGTCTTAAATACCCACTCTCTTATATCTGTAAATCACTTTTCATAACTATATGATACTCCTCACCCGTAGGACCCAGGCGGTCACTGCCGGCACCCGTGGGGCATCAAGGGTCACTTGATCTTCCTTTGATCTGGATCACGTCCCTAGCTTCTCTCACTCACACAGAGATACCGGAGACCGGCTCGCTGGCATTCGGCAAATCATGTTCCGTCGTATCCCTAGTCCCCGAGGAGATAGCGGTACTGCCGTGCCAAACCGAAAGGCAGTAACTGCTTACTATTCAAGTGAGCAGTTACTGCCTTTTGACTTTGCACGGCACTGTACGTAACTAGTACGGATCTGCGGGATAGGTTTCGACGTGGGGACCTATAGGTTTCACAGGTCATCTGGTAGGCTGAGGAGTTTAATGACCAGCTGCTCTGTATTACTCGGTTGACTAAAATGATTCCTAGATGGCCTTCCTTCCTAGATACTCTATCCGTGACACGTCTGCGAGTCGACCTAACAAACACGAGACTTTGCTCAATGTCGATTTGACGTTGGGCCAGCGTCGAAGACGGTGGCCCAACGTCAAATCGACATTGGGCAAAGTCTCGTGTTTGCTGCTGAAACATTAACCCTTAGTCTGCTAGAGACGAATATTTAAAGAATCCAATGTGTATCAAAATATTTCTCCCTGAGAAACTTGGCATCGCAATGTGCTGAGCATCTTTAGAAATTAAAGAATGAAAATCCAGGATCGTTTCACTGGTTTTCTCCACCTGGCGTTGATGCATTAGAGCGTAAGAACGGCAATGAATAAAATACTTGCAGCGACCATGCTTTTTAACGTAACGGATCATGATGGCTATAAGCACTAATAAGCGACTGCATGGAAAGGGGGCTATATATAATGGCATAAAAAATAAATAGATCTAATAATTATTGTGAACATAGTTATTTTACTACCTTTTAGCCGGATGAGTGGTAATTAACTTAAGAACATAACACGAGAAAAGACTGCATGGGAAAAACTGCACTGAAAATACCATTTTCAATCAATCTGTTTCACGTTCTCGTGTTTCACGTTCTCGGCAGAGAGAGGTCTGGTCAAATAACTTTCATGGTTTCAGAAAATGTAGCTGAATTTGGATCACGCTGACAATGCGACGAAGAAGTTTTTTCCATGAAAGACAGGTTTTGGCATGGCTCATGACGTTTTCCACATACACGCCCCAAGCTACAGGGCGACACAAACACAAATCAGTGGGATGTTTTAAATTTCACTAGCTTGAAGATCGCGACAGCGAGACACAACTTCAAGCTTGTGAAATTTAAATTTGCAATTAGTCTGACGTATTATTTGTTTATTGTTAGCATCCGAAATCACGGGATGTTGAGAAAAGATTGACTCAGAGACAGCAACTCAGACTAAGGAATATATAGCAAGACTATATCTATATTCCTTGTTCAGACATGGGGATAACTTTCGGAGATAGCGCGGTGACGCCGTGGTTTATCCGCTTTATATACGCATTGATCCGGGGGAACACAAAACAGACGCGGCGCAGCAATCTGCGCAGGTCAGTCGAGGTCAAGTGTTATCGACCACAATGCCGGCCGTCTATGGCCGCAAAGCCTCTCCACAATATGTGCTAATATACGTATTAGGTTCGATATGTTCAATGTTTGGCCCGCGCGCCGAAACCACCAGATTCTACAAGATCAACCCGCCACTTTTCGCCAGCCGCTCCTACGGAATTGCATTGCGTTCCAGTAAGGTACGACATTGGAGATGTATCCGTGGCGCGGGACGATAAGATTTCTCGGCGGTTATCTGTCAGTCGGACACGTCGCTATCTGTGAGTGACTGACCAGTGGCTAGTCTGGTCGTCCTTACTTGTAAATCTTTCGCCTATAATTTGTAAAGGTGAGATAGTTCAGACGTGGCTCTGGTCCGCTGCCAGAAGACTTAACTTAGTTTGCCGAGATAATGGAGGTGAATGCTCCTCAGTCTGATGACTCCGATGACTAACTTTCAGGTAGACACAGAGAAGAATAGAAAGAGGGAGAAACACAAATTTAAACGATCAACAAAACTGAGAGGCAGCACAATGACAGCCTAAATTAGAGCGCACTAAATCGCATTCGCTTGAAGTTGTGGATCGCTGTCGCGATCCACAACTTCAAGCGAGTGAAATTTAAATTCGCAATTGGACTGATATCACTTATGTGTGTCCATACGTGTGCCAGACTTGTGATGTAGGCTAAGACACTTTTATATCAATTCCATTTAAGATGGGATGCGTTAGGATACGAAACTTTTACAGTGGCCCGTGCTAAGAGGCGTGATAATAAACCCCATTATGATATTATGATCAATTGCAAAGTTATCTAAAACTGTGTTAGGGAAGGTGATGTTTATATTGATTGTGAGTTGTGGTTCATAATGTCATATACATTTGAAACACGTGAAATGATATTATTATATCATTGTCTGTTACCAAAGCACCAAAAACGGTGTCAAGGAATTATGCGTCCCAGAAATAATATTATCACGTCCCCTTGGGACCAGAGTGTGCTAGCAGTTTTTGCCTTTTTGTAAAGTCGTATAGTTAGCACATGTGTGTTAAGATAGGCCTACTTCAGACATTTTCTTACAAGGTTTCAGTGTCTTCCAAAAAAAATAAATATGGCCCTACAGTCCAAATTGTCCAAACAAATTATGATTTTCCAAGAGAAGCAAATAGTATTTCTTTTTATAACTTTTGATTTAGGAGCTGCGCTTCCCCCCCAAGTTTGTGCAGAACGTTTGTAAACAAAAAAAAAACACATCATGACAACGTTGCTATGACGTGCGAAATAATTAACTTGATAGTCTAAATAATATAATATGATTTCCCATGAGAAGCCAGCTGTATTTCTGCCATAATAGATAGGGCTGCGAGACAATACTTTAGCCAGCTGAGGTGCTTAGATTTAATTACGTTGACGATGAACATTCCACTAATGCAATTAAACATTTACTACCCTCTCAGTATATTTAATAGCCATACTAATTCGCCTATTAAATTGCTTCAAGAATGATTAAACTTGTCAGACTTTGTCATTGACTAAGCTTAGCTTTTTACAGAGCGTGCATGCTACTCTGCAAAGCCAAAAGGCAGTACCTGCTCACTTGTAAAGTAAGCAGGTACTGCCTTTTGGCTTTGCACAGCAGTATAGACATGTGATGGCAAAACCGTTTCGTTTTATTACTCTTATTATTGCAGTGGGTCGTTTGAACGGGACAGACTTTGAGATAAATATAATGTCCCAACATGAATCACAGATGTGGAGTAGTGATAAAGGCATCAGCTTCAGTGTTTGCTTATTCAGCAGTAACAGTAGATAGTGCCGGAAAGACCTCTCAAAATACATTGGCAATAAACCAATGCAGGGTCAACGTTGTTGACGATGACCCAGCCATGAGCCATCATTGGGTCTATATGTGGTGTTTTCTGGGGTGCTTTGTTATAGAGCCCTCTATGATCGATCTTCAAATCCCAACCAGCAGCGTAATTATGTACACGTAATTCAACAACATATCCGCGCATATACTAGCAACAACGCGCCATCAGCCAAACAGCTGCAACAAAAGTGTGACTAGGTCAGTACATCAGCCAAACCAGCAACAAAAACAACGTCATCAGCAATAACAACAATTCCCCCGCCCCCCAAAAAAAAGAAAAAAAGATATAACAACATTACCTAAACTACTGTATTAATTAGCAGTAACAAGATAAAAAACGCAGCCATTGTAACATCAGAAAAAACAATAGCAGGAGATATAACAACAACAGCAACAACTGGAACAAGAGCAGCAGCAGCAACAACAGCAGTTGCAGCAGCAGAATCAGCAGCAACAACAACAGCAATAACAACAGCAATAGCAGCAGCAGAAACAACCACAACAACCACCACCACAACTACGACAACAACAACATCAACACCAGCCTTGCTAACGTAAGCAGTTGATGTTGTTTGTCTTGCACGACATAGTAGCAATAATAATAGCCTATCATATTACAGCAACAGTAGCAGCAGGGACAATTACAACAACAATGATGACGTGGATAAAGCCGCGACATCAGAGAACAACTGCAGTGGCTATAACAATACAATTATCTCATTTACCAGAATAAAGCCCGACCCGGGCTTCTTCGGCATCTGACTCAGACGGACTGTCAGGAATGCATTCTGGGAGAAACCCCACCCCGGACGGCGCAATACATCAGGGGTGTCGTGTGCAAAGCCGCTGATAAGTGGAAGATGTAGTCATCGGGGATCGGGGAAAAAAACAACACGACAAATTAGAGCCGTCGAGATACATCTTACCAATAACTCTGACAAATTGACCAGAAATGTACCGTGCAAATGCGGTTGCTTCTGGGTGCCTTCCACTCCTGTCGAAGTCGCTGGCTCGAAGAAGGACCACAACAAAGCAGCCGATCCGACCTTGGAACAGCACGGAACCAGGGTTGAGATCTGACCGGCAATTCCAGCGGTCTGAATGGCAGATTATTAGGTTTGTCCTTGTATCCTGATCCCAATGACTCCGCGAGGGGTGGCGGAGGGTTTCGGGGCCTGGGTGCGGGTCGGGGTGTTGAACAGGTCGTGATGGTGGTGACCTGGTGGACCTTGGAACTCTCACCTCACCGTGGTGCAGTTGGTCACGTCTTCACGCCCAGGCGCGCACCACCTGTCTTTTGACCCTTTTCCTGCGAGGTGTTCAATTATAATTTTCACCCACTTGAAGCTGTGGATCGCGTCAGCGATCTACAGCTTCAAGTGGGTGAAAATTATTCAGATTTGTCAAAATTGCGGTAAATCATTTTTTAATTTCGCAGATTGAAGACACGTTTGACCTTTATAAAGTACTCAAGTTTTTTAAACAAAAATATAACAATCGATTGTAAGCGGCGCTCAAAGGGTCAATAAGACAATCAAGCGATTTGGGGGAGAGCGAGAATTTCTCACAGGTTGTCCGCGGGGTCGGGGGGTCGACCCTTTCTGATGGCAGCGCTCGCGCCGTCCCACAACAAACAGCAAGAAGTATGCGATAAAACATCGCGGAATGTGATTAGGAGCGGGACACTGACCACACCCCGGCTCCCGGCGGGACGCCAAATTTGTGGGGTTAAAATCAGAAGCGGTCGTCTGTTAGGGTGAAAACAGACCAGACCTAGGGGGGCAGGGCGACCGGCTGTATGGGGGCTGGGTAGCCGGCCGGTATGACAGTCTAATAGCGGGTAGGACGCCTGGGTGACCTCACCAACCTGGATACTAATGGAATAAGAAGCAGGTCCCGACCAGATCCGGGCGGCGTCCCCGAGTATCACAGCAAACAATGCAGACATGGATCGGGTGTTCATTCAATGCTGGACCAGCGTCGAAGACGCTGGCCTAACATTGAATAAACACCCGATCCCGTGATTGCTGGGTTAACGTCTGACCAATGCAGGAGACGTCAGGCCAGCGATTGGCCAACAATGACCGTCACTGCCAAGGCAGAATCTGCAGAAGAGCTGGACAATAAACACAAACAACTATCCAAAAACAGAACCCCTATCATCCTCTTGGCCATGGCGATCTGATTTTAACTGAGGACAATCTATACGACGTCCTTGCTCTGCCTGACCCTCCACCCTTCTCCACCCGGAGGTCACCGTGTCTGTGACTGTATATGCTGGAGTTATTGGTCCAGTAATTACTTCATGTCATAATTAACTAGTTTTTGTTGTACGTAAACTTCTTCGCCATCACGAAGTGGTCAAGCAGATATTCTGATTTTGTGATGACGTGGTGATAATAATTCGTCCACGCGGAGTTAAAGTGTCATATATGTCACTAATTACAGGGGCAGAAAAGAGCCATTTAGCTCAAAAAATACGATATAAGTAGAAATAAGAAATTTTCAGCTAGCACTCTCCGCTATATCCCATGGACAATTTTTTGAAATGATGGCAATCACTGTGTAGTAAAACTCCTTGATATATTCATATAATAATCTACATAAAACATAATGAATTGTAAAATTAATTTTATCTCCACAGCCCAAGAACAGCTACCCAAAACTAGTTTCTCCATCTTTTATGATTCCCAATCAGTTTTTTTGACAGTTATTTATTCCATTCTTCTGATGAACCAGTCAAATGAAGAGATTCGCTTCTTTTGGACGCTCTCTGATGCATCAAGTTTTGATTGAAATAAAAATTATTGCTTGTGACATTTTTGCATCTGGCAATAAAGATGTGTGACAGTTATAATTGCCTGCCTGTCACAGGCACTGATCAATGATAAAAATAAATGTCATCTTTCTTGCCGGCCTTCTTTTCCTTTACCCTCCCGTCTTGTACTGCGCTGCCTCGCAAAGCCAAAAGGCGGTAACTCCTTACTTTTCAAATAAGCAGTCACCACCTTTCGGCTTTTCAGAGCAGTTCGGTCGTTCCAGATCTATCTTGTTTTGTGAGAGTTTTTACTGATAACAAACAATCTTGGGTGTGGTCTCTATTATTATATCGGAGATGGATATTGATTCCATAAAAGAAAGACCCCGAAGAAAACTCGAGTGCTTGCGAACCTTGTTGTTAAGAGATGAGTGTATTACATCAGGGATTTTTTTTCTAATTAAGCCGCAGGATAAAACATCGCGGATTCAATGAAAATAAACGAGACATAAAAAGGGAGATTGATTCGTTTATGTTTTTGTTGGTCATGTAAGCTTGGTATGATGTGTAGTATTATTTGTAAGACTTCAACCATCTAAGCCTCTATAGTATTTCTTTTAGATTGCATTCATGAAAAACAGCGATGTACTTTGCCTTGCAATAGCTGATTGTTTATATAATAAAAATATTGTCTCTGTCATAAAATTATATATAAAATAAAATGCCTTGAATGAAAACAATTGGTATAATTCCTCACAAAAAGGACGTTCTGGGCTTTCACTTGATATTAGACCTGTGTTTTTACTGAAAACAGGACGTTTTCATTCAAAATGTATAGTTTGTTATTTAAGATTTTTATAACTATGTCATTATTAAAGCATTATATAGAAGGTGTTAATTATAATGTCATTAGTATAAGTTCAAAAGTGTGCCTTGTTTGCAATTTTATTCAAGTCCTGTTTTTAATTTAAAGTCAACTAAAAAGTTCACAATTGCAATCATCGGATATTCTCCATCACACAATTTACGCATGAAATTATCCAGACACGTGACCCTAAATTAACCCTCAAAAAGATGAAATATTTTTGTACAAACCAAGACGGCAAGAGACCAAAGGGTTATTTTCAATTTGGAAATCATCATAAATGTCTTAATTAGCTCTTTTCTCCTTATTTGAATACATATGTTAAGGGTCTACGGCTATTATAAATATTTCACTTTTTCAGTACCGGGATCGACTTTAGACGTCAGAATCTGACTGACGTCTATAGACGTCAGAGTCTGACGTCTAAAGCCGGTCCCCGCACTGAAAGAGCAAGTTAAGTTGTCTGATAACTTGCTCCGTAAACCAAAATGAAATAACTACTTATGATAACTGAAAAGTAAGTTATTGCCTTCTGGCTTTGCAGTACAGGAATGACGTATTAATCGATTTTCTCACAAATTTACTACATTATGTTTCGAAATTGGTTAGGTCTACTCTGTATCAAAAGTCCTTGAAAACATGTATAAAATGTATCCAATCTATCCAGGACTCTCCTCCTGGGGGGAGGATGGGGGAGGGGGCTAATATCAATCACGAATAAGTCATTTTCATATAAATTACTAGCATTGCTTGTTCCAAACTTTGGTAAAATAGATTAATATTGGCATGCATGATGACAACATAATCCAGTACACAGCGAGGTTTGTTCAAGAATGAATGAATGAATGAATGAATGAATGAATGAATAAATGAATGAATGAATGAATGAATGAATGAATGAATGAATGAATGAATGAATGAATGAATGATTGAATGAATGAATGAATGAATGAATGGGGTGTTAGGCCACCTTGCGTACATATAGGTTAAACTGGGCCGAGAGAACCTCATGAGGATGGTGAGATGACACTGCTCTCCAGACACAGGATTCGAAATTTGATCCCTAGTGGTCTAAGGCCGAGCAAGCCACCTTTCGGTCACGGACGCTCCACACAATATTGAATCTTTACGAGTGAGCGGGGAAGAAACTTACTATGAAACCCGAGATCTCCAACTTTCCAGGCGGGCAGCTTTAACCACTGCACCAGCCCCCCGCCCTGGGTGTTCAAGAAACGTAAAGTTGAAACAGATCAAGAATGACACGTATGTAATTACAAAATCACACATTCAAATAATCACATTCAACCAAGGTTACCAGAGGAGAAGACGTTGGCCGGATGTTGTGGCAACGTCGCGAGACGTCGCTCCAACATCCAGCCAACGCCTCCTGTTACCCATTGGATGTTTCCATTTCGGGTTGCGCGATCCCGTTTTTCGGCTGGATGGCAGACACGGACGTGTGGCAGCGCTGATCCCGGGGCTGGGAAAATGGCAGAGATCAGACTCGATCCATCAGGAATATGGCCTAGCAGATAAGCCGGATTGGCATCTCCGGGGGAGGAGGGGGTGGGGTGGACACGGCATGCGGCAATGGTTGCCACAATTCACCCGAGCAGTTGATCATTCGATAAATTAGGCATCGATGCGTGCGAGAGATCACAAAATTGAAGAAAATGGTTTCTGAGCACCACTTGTCACATATAATTAATTAATGCTCTGCTGTGATGGGATTCAGGGTGGTTATTTATATCCGTTGTAGTGTTTAATTTTAATAATAACTAATTTTATCTGTAGTAAGATTAAATTTACACAGCTTTATAATTGGTGTTTATGGTCTACATCTTCAGTTTTGATAATATGAAAACACATCGAAATTGGTCCGGTCCATATTAAGCAGGTCTCGATATTATGTTACTGCTATAGTCTTTTAAAGTCAATAGTATTATGCCAGACATGTATCTATTATTACTATACTATTACCACAAATACTACTACAACAATGAGGATTACCATGGCGACCACAATGATGATCACCATTGAGACCAATACGGCAATCACCAAGATGACCACTATTTCGACAACCATGACGATCACCATGGCGACCACCATGACGATCAATATGACGATCACCATGATAATCACCATGACGATCACCATGACGACCACCATGACGACCACCATGACGACCACATCACGACCACCATGACGACCACCATGACGACCACCACGAAGATCACATTGACGAACACCATGACGATCACCATGACGACCACCATGACGACCACCATGACGATCACCATGACGACCCCATGACGACCACCATGACGATCACCACGAAGATCACCGTGACGACCACCATGACGACCACCGCGAAGATTACCGTGACGATCACCATGACGATCACCATGACGATCACAATGATGATCACCATGACGACCACCATGACGACCGCCATGACGACCATCATGACAACCATCATGACAACCACATAACGACCACCATGACGACCACCACGAAGATCACCGTGACGACCAACATGACGACCACCATGACGACCACCATGACAACCACCATGACGACCACCATGACGACCACCACAAAGATCACCGTGACGTCTACCATGACGATCACCATGACAACCACCATGACGATCACCATGACGATCACCATGATGATCCCCATGACGACCACCATGACGACCACCATGATGATCACCATGATGATCATCATGACTACCACCATGACGACCACCACAAAGATCACCATGACGACCACCATGACGACCCCAATGACGACCACAATGACGATCACCATAATGAACATCATGACGATCACCATGACGACCATCATGACAACCACCATGACGACCACCATAGCGACCACCATGACGACGAACATGATGACCACCATGACGACCACCATGACGACCACCATGATGACCACAATGACCACCATGACAGCCACTAGACGTTGACACAATTTTGGCTTTATGTTGGGCCACCGTCTTCGACGGTGGCTCAAAATAAAGCCAACATATCTCCTGTTTGCTGGGCATGGCTGCTTCTGCATTGTAACACTTTTACCACAAGCAGGT
This sequence comes from Flabesymbios commensalis, assembly GCA_964017125.1. Taxonomy (NCBI): domain Eukaryota; kingdom Metazoa; phylum Annelida; class Polychaeta; order Terebellida; family Flabelligeridae; genus Flabesymbios; species Flabesymbios commensalis. Next base: position 34,379,067 of record OZ024903.1, read on the forward strand.
ACTTTTCATCTATATTATTCCTCACACCGCTAAGTGAGTGTGCTTCTCTCTGACCAGCAGGATCCTTGTTAGCTAAGCCGTGGTGATTGCTGTCGCGTCATTAAGCTCACGCTGTAGACAACGGCCCTAGTTACGGCCACTCGGTTTGAGAGTCTCCAGGTTGGCTGACGCTGCCCCGGCCATTCCCCCTGCTCCAGTCCCACAGGCTCCAGCCCCAGTGGCTACCCTGGATATATTAACCCTTAGCATCCCACGTCAGCATATATACGTTTTCAAACAAGTTTCAATCCTTATAAAATTAAATTGATAGATTCATTTGTAATTAATGCCCAGTCGATAAAATGATTTAATTTTGATTTTTTTAACATTTAAAAAATATTTTTCGTAATTTCAAACTAGAAATTGTGTTAGCAATCACAACTTAAAATGAATGAGACAATGCATCGATCAATGCAGCGTTGCAAGGGTGAACTCTCCAAGCGTCAGAAATCAAGCATTTAGAAATCACAAAATGTTTACTTATTGCTCAATTTATACTATGATTGATACTAAATATATAACCTACTGAATTCAGATGATCAACTCATTGGAATTATATATATGTGTTAATTTACAGAAGTATACGCCTACGAGTTATTTTATCGGAACACTTTCGAGTCATGACTTGGCTCTGATAGAAATAGTATTATGAAAAGACACAGTCCAGCAATGACAGTGTCCTAATGATTATTTAGGTTACTGCAATTGGAGCAGTTGCGAGTAATTGTTGTCATTCTTTGTGATTTCCTGCGTAATTAGAGATACATCACATCTTCAGATCCCCGGTGCTGATTAAAGAAGTGCACAGTGTTTTCTTGTTTTGCAGTTTCATCATACATTTTCCGACTCTCTCTTATCCGATGACAGATTCACAAAAAAATGATTACGAGGGAGCTTCTGTTTCATTAGGGGTTTCATGCCCTTTTTCGAACTTAAAGGGGGCGAGTCGTAGCAACTGCGCAGGTACAGTATAATACGCCACATTAAAGGCACGTGTTTCTTTCATCACGATATTAGATAACAGTGGCGGAAAACATTGTTTAAAAAAAACCGTATTTACCTATATCTGATGGAACGTAATATGCACCCCAATGCTGAGCAACATAAATTATACAGAAAGTATCGAATATATATAATTATGAAATATGACACATATTAGTTATAAATATATGATACACAATTTAACTGTTTAGGTACCGATAACGATAGAAGAAGTAGACTACATTTTGAGATTTAAAATGTGTCTGCCGATCGCTTTATAAATTGGGGTACAAAATCACGAGATTGAGCTCGTGTAATGATTGTGTGTGACAATAATGCTTGGGGATGTAAATGGTATAAATAATGTAATATAATCCAGCAGCGATAATTCAGATGACAATAAAATCATGATAGATGTTGAAAATGTGATTGCGTGGATATACAATAAAACACACCCAAGTAGCGAGATATAAAAGAAATGTATTACGCCACATCATGTAGCTTCAGAAAGGTTGAGCTGCACTGTTCCAACAATGTTCTAATTCTCTCCGGTTGTGGCCCTCGCGGCAGCGGTTATTTCTAACCTTAGCTAGGGTCTCCGACCCATGTAATTGGGTAAAATAAATGTGTTCAGTCTGTCTGTCGTAACTTAGAAGTTCAGGGTTTTTAAACTGGCTGTGTCCCGGATGTTTCTTATCGTGGCCGTGTTTATGCAGTGTTCTAAATTGTTCAAAATGAATGGGTGTGCAGTGTTGCGTGTTGTACTCCGCACTATAAAGATATTTTTGTCATTTGAAGCTGGATTTTGCGCTATCAATTACAACTTTAAATGGAAGAAAAATAAAGAACAGGACAAGGGGGAACCTATGGGTTTACATATGTCCATATTATCACAGCAAACACGAGTCATCGACTCAATGCTGGTTCAATGTTGGGCCAGCGTCGTAGACAGCCAACATTGAACCAGAGTTGGATCGATGACTGCTGGGATGTCACCTAAAAATCACCGAATCATGTAATGTTGTATTTTTAATAATTTAAAAAACATTGTCACCCCACATTATGTCTAGCATCCACAAAATATGCCAACGGTAGGTAGGTCATGAGTTTACTTCATAGAAATAGATTGATGAGCAACTTGGTTTCTAACAGGTCTTCCACTTAATGACACTAATCCAGGTGCAGTATATTCACGCCTTTATAAAAGTCCCAAATGAGCTCAAGTAGTATTCACCCTTTTAAGCCTGAATTTACTATTGTCATCTTCATCCACTACAACCCGCAAATTCTCGACTTGTAGTGGATGAAGGTGACTTGAAGTGGGCGGCAAATAAAAAAAAGAGTTATTATTAAAACAGTTGAAAATTTTCGTTCTAAAATCCCTAGGTTTTGGGAAATAAAATCATTCTTCACAGATGCAAGATGATGCTGTGGTTCATCGTGAGGGTTTGAAGAATTAATACTTATCCTGCTTATTGTCATGCACGTCCATGTGACAAAGGCATGGAATATACCAGAATGACGAATATACCCCCCCCCCCAAGAATGACAAGACAGTATAAGGGGGGGGGTGTCCAGAGAGATTCACGCAGAGAGCCACGGACACACACACGGGGACACTGTGTCGCCGTGCGCCTTCACTGAACGCCGCGTCCCAAATGGACCACGCCACGAGGACGTCCGATCCCTGCAGAGACGGGTCAGCGGCGGGCCAACGTCCGCGACGTTGGCCCGACTCTGATCCAGCGCTGCTCCGATGTAACCCGCCGGAGGGGTATCGTCGCCGACCTGGCGGGCCTTCTGGATCTGGGGTCCAGACGCGCGTCGAGTCCGGCAAATTGCGACGGTGCCCGGGCGCCCACGCGGGGGGTCCGCTGGACATTAGGGGCCGTCTAATTACACCCAGGACCACCTCATTTTTATCACTTAAATCCCGCACCCGTCCGCATACAAGGAAACCCGCCACGGACCGTGCACTGCCGTCTATCAGGCGGCAGTTGTCCCGCAGCCAGTTGACCATTTGAGTCTGTGTGGATCACCCTCGAATTTCTAGGTAGCAGATAGCCATGTACTAGTTCATGTCACAGATTTCTAGGCATTATATCAATTTTACCGTATTTAGCATTGATTGCTTTAAAATATTAAAATGGCTAAATGTAACACTAACAAAGCGTCTCTGGGCTTTGCGATTGACATGAATCGGTATGCGGCGCCAGGTGCACCCGTCGAAAACTTCGATTGAGCGCCGGATATAATGGCTGAATGAGAGTGTGTTATTAAGCGGATATAATAACCCTTGGGCTGCTGAATTTTTTTTCTCTATTTTTCATTTATTCGAAGCTGCAATAATTGTTAACGCAATTTCTAGCTTCAAATGACGAAAAATATTTATTTTTATGAGAAAATAAACATCTCCAATATTGAATTATTGAATTAACTAGGCATCTACCAAAAAAGATTTTATCAAATTTAGTGATATTTTTATTGATCAAAAACATGCTTGAAACCGTATGATATGGTTTCAAGCATGTTTTGTTTTTATGACAACAATGGTATAGATAAATTTAAATAGGCCTTCAGTACTGAAAAGGTCAAGTATCACCGTCAATGCGTATTTGATTGAATTCGCTCACAATACTGACATGTACGCTCCATTCTATGCAAACAGCATCATAAAAATATATACAGTGATTGAGGTACCCAGTTCATTAAGGCTTATCAGTCAGCTCAACCCATCCTCCAGAGGTTCTCACGACCCAGTTAGCCTGTATTGATTGATTGATTGATTGATTGATTGATTGATTGATTGATTGATTGATTGATTGATTGATTGATTGATTGATTGATTGATTGATTGATTGATTGATTGATTGATTGATTGATTGATTGATTGATTGATTGATTGATTGATTGATTGATTGATTGATTGATTGATTGATTGATTGATTGATTGATTGATTGATTGATTGATTGATTGATCGATCGATCGATTGATCGATCGACTGATTGATTGATTGATTGATTGATTGATTGATTGATTGATTGATTGATTGATTGATTGATTGATTGATTGATTGATTGATTGATTGATTGATTGATTGATTGATTGATTGATGGATTGATGGATCGATGGATTGATCTGTTCGTTCGTTCGTTCGTTCGTTTGTTCGTTCGTTTGTTCGTTTGTTCGTTCGTTCGTTCGTTCGTTCGTTCATTCGGCCATTCGTTCATACTTTACCATACTGTACATTGACTTAGTATATTGTGATGGTGTCAGAACCTGGTCTTTAATCATCAATTCTGCCGCGAAATAATATATTTTCTTTAATATTTTTGTGATTCAGGTGATATGAACTGTGTATCTATTTTGAGTTACAACCTCGATCGTTATATTCATGAATTTCACCTTCCAATAAGGCGTATATTTATCGGTGTTTAAAACGTTACTACATCGCGACACTACAGAACGCGGGCGGGCAAGCCAGCCTCTGAATAAAATTAGTTGCTCCTCAGTTGCGGTCCGGGGACGAAAGGGTTAATTATTTTGTGTTGTTTTACGAGGGACAGGTGACTGTCTTGTGTAGCACTAATTAGGTCAGTGCCCCCGGCTAGCCAGGGCCCGTATTCTCGTACAAGTTGCGATATATCACAAGCTTCGGATTGGTCGAGATGGCCATCTCGACCAATTCGAAGCGTACGTTATATCGCAACTTGAACGAGAATATGAGCCATGCACAACCTCGTCATCACAGACGTTGCTCCAATGCTCGGATGATAAAACTGCTAATTTGGCTGTGAGGACTGAAGGTAATTAACACTTTGTATTTCTTAAGTCAGTTTGATTCGGTATACAGAAAACCCTTAATTATTCCAAAAAAAGTTCTCGTACAAGCACGCAAAAGTGTTTCATCAAAATCAAAATTTTGGATGAGCGTTCAATCTTTCTTAATTTTTGCTATGCTGATTTGTTTGCTTTAATTTTGATAGTAATATACCCTACTAATATATAAAAAAAATCTTAAATATTTCTGAAAAAAAGGACATATTTATTATTGATTTTTTTTTCAATAATTGAACATCTATATATATAATTATTTAGCAATTTTAGTAGATGACCAATATGTGGACGCCTCAGATAGAATTCAGTTTTTTTTCCATGCCAGTCCCAACAGACACAGGATGTTGAATCAATGTTCGTTTAACGTTAAACTAACTTTTATTCAACGTCTTATGTCTGCTGGGGCGTAGGCCTAACCATGGATTTTCTTTAGAAGGTCCTTGGTGTAATTACCGAGCCCGCTGCTAGTGTACGATCATTGCGTATAGTAGCTGTGGCTGCACGTGACGCTAATAGGTAATATCATTTTGTGAGAAGGATATAATGTATTTTTAACCCTAACCACTGAAATATTTTGATATAAACCATGAAGACCAAAGGGTTATTTTTAATTTGAAATTATCAAAAATGTCTCAATTAGCTCTTTCCGCTTCATTTGAATACGTATGTCATGGGTCTACGGCCATTCTAAATAGTTTACTCTTTCAGTGCGGGGATCTACTTCAGACGTCAGAATCTGACGTCTATGGACGTCAGATTTTGACGTTTAAGCCCGGTCCTCGCGCTGAAAGGGTTACAATAGACTAACATGAGCAGCAGCGCTTTGGATTGTGTAGTCTGTCAAGTCCATATTTTCTAACCGCATGCACAATACTGACATGACTGCAATAATCATGATATGCTTTTTAGGTATTTTTAGGTATTGATTGTTTTTAATTATTTCAACTTTCAACTTTCAATGGATATAGATTGGTTTTAATTATCTTCGGATATAACTAACAAAATTAATGGCCATCTTGTGTTTCATATTTCACACATTTAAGTTTTAAATAGTTCTGTAAACTATACATTTTTCTTTCATTCAATTACCAATGGAATTGATGGTAGCTTCAAATAAATAAAGCATACAGCTACTTAAAAACACAGCGCTGAAGAAATGATAAACAATTATTTTCGTAAAATATAGGCCAACATGGCAAAAATATACTTCTCAATTGGAACCGTGAGCAGTCACGTTTTGGTAGAGAAAGGGTTGACAAAATATATGAACTTACACTGCAAAAATGTAGTATATGGCTACATTAACAACCCCTTGAACTCCGGTCCCGATAATATTTGTTTTTTTACATGTTTTATTAGCATATTAAATATCATCTTTAGAACACGGTAATGATAAAACGTGACATCAATCAACAAGATTTTTGGATCGTTGACCTCCATTTTGCCAAATCTGAATAATTTTTAACTCACCTGAAGTTGTGGATCGCGTCAGCGAGACACAACTTCAAGTGGGTGAAAATTCCAGTGAAAAAATTTGGCGCTTAAAGGGTTGATTCGCCTCAACGTGATGACGGTTAAAAGAGCGATATAAAATACCCTAGCAATGAGAGTGTTAATAAGCACAGCGTGCCGACTGGAAAGTTATTATATATTTCTCAGAAGTATGATAATACACCCGAGGCGGTTATTGTCGGAGTAGATGGGAAAAAGCACCACACAATACAGGGTCTACCTATCCGAGATAAAAAGTCAGGAAAAAAACAGACACAAAAACACAATGCAACCTACAGCAAACTAGACAGAATCATTAGTAAATCAGCCGATAGCCATCTGTGGACTGGATACAAAGAGACACTGAAACAATGTTGGTTCAATGTTGGGCCAGCGTCTGCGACGCTGGCCCAACATTAAAACAACATTGAGCCCTCATCGTGACTTTGCTGGGTGAAGTGTTTTGTCCAGGTTCCTGCGTGAAAACACCCAGGAGAGATATGTGGGCAGTAACTCGACCTTGCAGACCTGATTTTTCTGAGTAGGGCATTGTGCATGCTTCAGACTTCTCTTTGTCACTTATATCTCATGCTTATACCCACTCGTGCATTAAACACCCTGCATTCCGATGCAAAATTCTGGAATAGGCTCGCTAAAAATCAGCCTTTTAAAAACGTAGGTATTTTTATTGATTTGAGTGTATTATTATTGTATACACAATAATTTGTATCATCTGATTATAATGACCACAATCACATCAGAATCACAATCGGCAGTATGTGAAGTTACTACATAGTGCCCTGTTCATGTCTTATTCGGGCAGGGGCCCTGGTGTAGTGATTCATTAATTGTTTGACGGACGGACGGACGGACGGACTGACTGACTGACTGATTGATTGATTGATTGATTGATTGATTGATTGATTGATTGATTGATTGATTGATTGATTGATTGATTGATTGATTGATTGATTGATCACGTCTGTGGTCAGGATAATATTCAGATAACTCTAATCTACCATCCATGTCCCCCTCCTCTTGGTAGTACTCCTTTTGCTCTTCTAAGTACCCTCTCTGTCCTCCTCTGAAAACTCTGCTTTCCTCCATTGGATAATTTTTGTTCTCCTTTCTAGGTATGTCTTCTTTCCACCTAGCTACTCCTCTCTCCTATTATGTACCCTCCTTCCCTCCTCTGGGGAGGGGGGGGGGTATGTGCTCTACCATTGCTCTTATGGGTGGTTTTTCTCTGGGTACCATTCATTTCTGTTCTGAACATTCTTCCTCCTCTCTTCTGGGCAATACTCCCCCCCCTCTCTAGATACTTAGTTTCGCCTTCTCAGTGTGATATGTTTCTCCTCCACTGGGTACGTTTTCTGTTGTTTTGATAGGCACTGTTGTGGGAAGAAAAAGTACTCAGAGAATAAAAAAAGTATCAAAAAAAAGGGAAGACAGATTAAGTTCCTAGATCACCTGAGACGAGAAGTTTCTTTTCTGGTGATCTTGGAACTTTTCTTTTCCTCTTCTGGGTATTCTGTCTTCCTTTAGTTCTTTGGATTATTATCTTCTTTCCCTACTTTCCCCACGAGGTGTCCCTATGAGAGCGACACATAGTGTCTTTGCATTGATACTCCAGCAGCACCTCCTTTTGGGGGTATCAGGCTTAATAGGGGTGTCCCGACAATTTTTTTACTTTATATCAGATGGTATGTTTTCTTTTGTAAAATGTCAAATAAATAAGTCTGAATCTGGGTACTCATGTAGTTTCCTCCTCAGGGGCACTATCTCTCCCTTCCCTTCTCTTATTACTATCTCTCTTCTATCCTTTGGATACTCCCGCCTTTCTCCTCTGGGGGTACTCAGACAGTTCAGCTGCTGTGCCAGTGTTTTTTTGCCGACCAGGGCGGGTTGCGTGCAGACCTAGGCACAGATAACAGGACAGGAAAATGTCGCCGGTCCACACCCCATTGCCATCGACTTCTGCATTCACATCGCGTGTGGCATTGTCTCTGCCAGCCAGGACAGGATGCCGGCTCAAAGCCAGGCCAACGTAATCAATCCAATGAGAAGCAATGTGACAATGGATACATTGGGTTTACAGCTGCTTCAGTCAACACCTCAAGTTCTGATTTGTTTTAACTCCCATATTATCAAATCTAGGCATTTCTCGTTTTATTTTGTCGCAGACATTCTATGCGATCAATCTACGTTCCATGACCTGCTCCATCGGGCACCATCTCCCTTGCACGTACTGCAGGCCACACCAAGGGTGACTTTCCTGTAACAGGAACAGATAAATGCTCTTAATAACTTCCTCGGTTCTGAGTTATAAATGGCCGCCATCTATTAAGCCGCCTCGACATGACACACCTGACCCCCCAGCAAACACGACACGTTGAAACAATGATGTTTTAATGTTGGCCCAGCGTCTGCGACGCTGGCCCAGCATACAAACATCATTGTTTCAACATGTCGTGCTTGCTGAGACCCCACTCATCACGTTGAGATCCCCCTCAGCTCTCATGAAGGTCTCGTGACACCGCGCCTCGCGTGACAGCGCTTGAAACGGAGATTTAGAATCGCTCTGCTGACGCAGATGCAGCCGATTAACCCTAGAAGCGCGGAAATATTTTTATATATACCAAGAGACGAAAGGGTTTTAATAATTTAAATCATAAATTACTTAGCTAGCTCCTGGGCGGGGGCCTTAGGGTAGTGGTTAGCACCGCTGCCTTTCGTTTCCCGGTCTCGGCGGTTTGAAAGAAACAAAAAATGTTTCTTCACAATCCACTCGTAAAACTCAGTATTGTGGGGAGCCTCCGTGACAGAGAGGTAGCGTGCTCGGCCTCAGACTGCCAGGGCTCGAATTTCGAATCCTGTGTCTTGAGGGCAGTGTCATCTCACTTATCTCACCATCCTCAGGAGGTTCTCCTGGCCCAGTTTAGCCTATATGTGCACAAAAGTGGCCTAAAGACCGATTCATTTCCTTTCATTTTTTAGTTAGCTCCTTCTGATTCATTTAAATACCTATGTTATGGGTGTACGGCCCTTATAAATATTTTACATTTCAGCGCTGAGATCGACTATAGACGTCAGAATCTGACACCTATAGACGTCAGAATCTGACACCTATAGACGTCAGAATCTGAAAGGGTTAACCGTCGTTGTGCCGTGGTCACAATGAAACAAAACAAAGTATTTTATAGAAAAGCAATTTTCTTTCCATTCTACTTAATTCTAGTCTAATTAAATGTATTTTCCTTCAATTATTCACAGCGATTTAGGTAAAATAACTTTGAACGCACCTTACCGATTCGGTGTGGTTGAAGTTTGAAATTACTCTTCCACGACAGCAAGCCCTCACAGCTTAGCTAATAAACCAAACGGTGTAAATGCGAGAAAAAATCCGGGCAAGTTTGCCTTTTGAGGATTTTTTTTTGCGGGCGGACTGAAAGCATGCCGGCGTAATGACCGGTAATGAGGGTGATTTGGTGAAAAAGAAGACCCTCGCACACCCTGTTTGAGCCTCGCTAATCTCACAGCTGCTTTAGCGGCTGCCACATGAATTACGACTCTGTGTGTGAGCTCTTGTGTTACATTTAATGTGGCTCAGGTGCGCCCCGCCACTACGTGCTCCCAGAGAAAAGGCGAAACGGGATACGGCGACGTGAATAACCCGTTGGATTAGTTTCTAGTAGAGACACGTCTTTACGGAACCCGTCATCTGGTTTATGGGTCCTCGGGGAAGGTGGGCCAGTGCTGGGACAGTGGTGGGTCAGGGTTCACGTGGCCCTGGGTGTTATTCTGGGCCACTTCTGTCATAGAGCAATTTGGGAACAGTCAGGTATGTCAGTGTTAGCCCATCATTTTGTGAGCGTGATATGCTCAGCGATCAATATACGCAAGTGGTATAACAAACCCTTAAAAAATAACATAGGTGTTGTAATAGAATACATATTGAAAGATAAGTCTATGTGGGAATATAAACATATCCTTTGTGTCTATTTTGAACGGCTTAATTTGGATCAGCTTCAATCGTTGTCCGATCTACAGACATTAAAGATTTCGAGCAAAGGTAATTCATCTCATCACTTGTGTGCTCAATTAATTCATCCTCCAGACTTTGCCATATTGAAAAAAACATCTCGGTTTTGAGTTAGATTTATCTTCATTTCCACTACATTAATTAACAATCTATCTTGTTGGACAATATCAATACATTAGCCGCCCTTCAATGTGGATGAATACAAGATGGCCAAGCGAATCCAAGATGGTGACTGTATCTAAAATGGCCGACTGAATCCAAGATGGTCGACCGAATCTAAGATGGTGGACAACAACTCGGTGAAATTCAAGATGGCAGACAAAATCCAACATGGATGATAAAATTCAAAATGATAAACCATAGATACCTACTAGTTTTGATATCACTACTCAACGCATTTACCAAGTTATTGGTGACTACCAAGAAAATTCGTTCAAAATGACTTTACCACGGGAAGAAACGGAAAGAAGAAGTAATTATTTTATATAGATAATCAATAGCAGCAGGATTTGTATCATCATATTTTAAACAAATTACTTTGACACATAGACGCGATCTTTTCATATAGATTATATCGCTGTCTGCGCCACATTCTACAGCTTGAAAGCCAAACATGGTAGCTAAAAATTACGATTGTACAGATAAGGTGTATAACCTTTCTGATTTTGTACATTGCGAGATGGACATCTCTATGAATCTGCAAAACATGGGAATTTATGGTGTTAATTACGAATAAATAATCAAACCACAACAGGTTGGATTATCTTGAGCTTGTGTTGTTTCCACTGGTTTTGGTACATCAGCTTAGGTAAAAGACCCGCTTCTCTATCCTTCCTCAACATAGTGCGTGGCAATTCGAAACATATAAAGAGCTGATCAATTATGTTAGTCCTTACCTAGTTTTTTCTAATAGGACAAATAGAGAAAACACCTGGTGTAAGTGTGTTTTACAATCTGCCGCTAGACTGGCTGCCTGACAGATCACCAACTGACGTCGTGGAGCAATTCTCAGCTCTCGACTGAAGTTTGATTTATACAGACCTCATGAGAGACCTTAGATCTGTATTGGCCAACTAAACGAATGTACCAGCAAGGTAGCTATCTCAATTATGTATGTAATGCTTTGCAGTATACTTCTAAAGGAAGCCACCAATTTGACCACCAAGCCGGAATTTTGCCAAAGTTCAGATAGCGTCGGTCGAATTTTCTAAATGTAGATCACTCGGGTGACTTCGTAAGCCAAACTTGACTTCTAATAATCAGGTATCCCAACAAATACAAAACATTTGTATAACATTTATACAACGTCGGCCCAACGTCTTCGACGTTGGGCCAACATTGTATAAATGTTATACAAATGTGTTCTGTTTGCTGGGATAGTACTACAAGGGTTGATTAGTAATCACCAGATGGCGTAGTTGTAATTAGTGTGTATCGGCTCATCAAACATCTAAAAAAGTAAACAACTTCGCCACGCGATCGATCAAGCCACCTTCCAATCAATGCCTCTTTTTAAGCTTGTCCTGTTTTTTCCACGGATTATACGTGACACCCTTGCGGGTCGACCCGACACAGCTGCCCGGAGTTTGTCCACAAACTAACAAGAATAGTGTCAGAACCAGCTGGCGATGATTGCCTGGGCAGAGTGACGTGATGCCAGAACATGCCACCCCTCACTGGATGTACACCATAATACCAATAATATACCTGCCAGGCATTGGTTCAATGTCGAGCCAACGTCTCAGAGAGAGACGTTCTGTGGGAACGAGTTTTTGATAGCCAGACCAACAAGATTCGTAATCAAATATTTATTATGAAGAATAAATAATCATTTATTTTATATGCAAGACTCGAACTGTGTATTTGGAATTTGGAAGTTAATTGCCATGATGGTGATCGATTATTTTTTAAAGAAATGCAGCGACTGATTTGTCACCACAAAAAACGTTCCAGAGGTTTAAATTTAAACAAATAAGTCTGTAATGACTTTTCTTTTCTGTCAATAAAATATCTGTCTGTCTGTCTGTGTAGTTAATTGGAGTACTTATAGACATCTTTCAACCTCAGATAACGACAATGATTTTTTCAAACCATTCAAGTTAATACACCTCTCAAATTCGGATCGTAGTTGTGTTTTACAGTGAGAATTTCTGAGTGGGTCTACACAAGACATTCTGCTATATAGTTTATAAATTCAACATCATTCTGCGAGTGATTTTTGGGTGATAAATTATTTAAGATAGGCTACGGAGTTTTACGCTGTCACTGCCGGTGTTTACTCAATGATTTTAAAGGGAGCTCAATGAGAGTGACACAGGACCAGGTATTTAACCATTTAACCGCCAAATTATTCAATCTGCATTTTCACCCACTTGAAGTTGTGTCTCGCTGACGCGATCCACAACTTCAAGTGAGTGAAAATTATTCAGATTTGACAAAATGGAGGTCAACTGTTTTCAAATATTGCTGATTGATGTCACATTTTATCTTTAACATGTTTAAAAGGTGGTACGTAATGTGCTAATAAAAAATGAAAACCCGAATATAGACGACACCGGCGGTTAAAGGGTTAATGACAGCCTGGAGAAAGTGCCTGAAAAAAGTGTGTGTGTAGCATCGCGATGACGTCACCGGAATGTGTGTGGGTAGATGACGTCGTCACACTCTGTACCCACTAGCAAACGAGCGACATTGACCCAATATTGTTTTAAAGAATTTAATGCATTGAATCAACATTGAATCAACATCGCCTCCAAGGAATAAAAGCTACTAGCACTAAATCTGCACTAATAGACCTGCGACGTGAGACGTTTGTGTAACTATGGTCCAACATCGAGCCAGCGTCTCGACACCCGCCCAATACTGTAACAACGCTGGGCCAATATAACTGACGCGTTATTGTTCCTGCTCGGGGAGGATGCCTTGCGATTTTTTCAGAACCTTCCTTCAGTCCACCACTCAGCTAATTGGCATTCGGTATAATTTGATTCTACTTGTGACGTTGTGTAGGCGTTTAGGTACAGAGCTGTTAAATCACCCTAGCAAGCACGAGACGTTGACCCAATGTTGGTTTAATGTTGCAAACGTTGCCCCAACCTTAAGCCAACACTGGGTCAACGTCTCGTGTTTGCCAGGATCGCACTTGATCACCTTATTAATCCTGGTAACATCACCTGATCCCGTTTAATGTCGCTTTAGATGGGCTGTACATAGACTCAACTTCCACAGGCAAAGAATATCAGTAAATAAAAGACTCTTACCTATCGTTGGGTCAATGCTGGGCCAGCGTTATGGACGGTGGGCCAGCATTGATTCAACATTGGGCTCATGTCTTGTTCTTGCTGTGTAGATAACGTCCAGTGAGAGATACTTGATAGAGACCATACGATGATCTTCACGGGAACGTTAACAATAATTATTTGGATTTTTTTAGGCATTTCAGCTTGTCAACACCATGCTATTTAATAACAATTTTCACCAGTATCATATTATATTGATGGCATTATCGGTTAATATACCATCACAACAATGTTAGTGATGCTTGTCACCAGCAACATTATGATGCTATCGATGACAACCAACAACATACACATATTGGTGAAACTGACAACAAACAGCATTATAATATTGGTGATACTGACAACCAACAACATTCTAATATTGGTGATACTGACAGCCAACAACATTCTATTATTGGTGATACTGACAACCAACAACATTCTAATATTGGTGATACTAATAACCAACAACATTCTAATATTGGTGATACTGATAACCAACAACATTTTATTATTGGTTATACTGACAACCCACAACATGATAATATTGTTGATGCTGACAACCAACAACATTCTTATATTGGTGATACTGTCAATCAATAACATTGTAATATTGGTGATACTGACAACCAGCAACATTGTAATATTGGTGATGCTGACAGCCAACAACATACTAATATTGGTGATGCTGATCACCAATAACATACTAATGTTTGTGATACTGACAACAAAAACATACTAATATTGGTGATGCTGACAACCAATAACATACTAATATTGGTGATGCTGACAACCAATAACATACTAATATTGGTGATGCTGACAACCAACAACATACTAATATTGGTAATGCTGACAACCAATACCATACTAATATTGGTGATGCTGACAACCAATAACATACTAATATTGGTGATGCTGACAACCAATAACATTCTACTATTGGTGAGACTGACAACCAATAACATTATAATATTGGTGATGCTGACAACCAACAACATACTAATATTGGTGATGCTGACCACCAATAACATACTAATATTTGTGATGTTGACAACCAATAACATACTAATATTGGTGATGCTGACAACCAACAACATACTAATATTGGTGATGCTGACAACCAATAACATACTAATATTGGTGATGCTGACAACCAATAACATACTATTATTTATGATGCTGACAACCAAGAACATTCCAATATTGGTAATGCTGACAACCAACAACATACTAATATTGGTGATGCTGACAACTTATTGGTGATGCTGACAACCACGACATTCTAATATTGGTGGGACATGTTGTGTTGGTGATTTAGGCCACTAAAACATAACATACTATTTTTTGTGACGCTTTACAACTCCGAATCCATGACATTAAGGCACAGGTGTTTTTGGCACCGGCTAGTTGGTGGTCGGTAATTTTGGCACATTGTCATTTTGGCACACTGCTTTTACGGCACTTACCTTTTTGACACACAAGAAAGTACGGCATAGGACATTTTGGCACATTTACACTCAGTCTATACCAGCCTATATTTCCAAATGCCCCTCGCACCATTTTTTTTTTAAATTTAATGAGCCACTACTTTTCCTTTGCCTTGGTCATGTTGGTACTGAGGCTATGTCTTCTTCTCACCTCGATAATGGGCCTCTTTTTTCATTTCACTTCACTTTTTTCACGCCTTGTACATGTTGGTACTGAGACTATGGCTTCTTCTCACCTTGGCGCCGAGCATTGGTATTTAAATGGGGTGACTAACAGGACGCATGATGGCGTCAAATCATTGAATGAACGATTGTTTGACTAATATGTACATATCAATAAATAATGTAATTATTAAATATGCATAAATTGAATAACATCATCATGTTACCTGGCCGTTTGTTTTTATTATGTGCCTTTATAACATGCGCCCTGTTGTCACTGTGCCAAAAACACATTGTGCCAAACGTGCCTTAATAACCTGTGCCCTGTTGTCACTGTGCCAGAAATGCAGTGTGCCAAAACCACTGTGTGCCAAAAAGACCGTGTGCCAAAATGACACAGTGCCAAAATGACCGAGGCTCAACTAGCCGGCGCCAAAGTGGGATGTGCCAAACAGTCTGGATACCCTACCCTTTACAACAGCTACGTAAGTTCGATGACACTTGCCTGGGCAGTGACGATATATGATTATTTGTGACTGTGACAGTAAAAACATTATTATTTAGGTCACAGTGTCACCAGCATCCTAATTGTGTCATTGACAAGCTGACTAGATAGCCGATAGAGTATAATAATCGTATTATTCTGGTCAAACGAAGATAAACATATTTCACTTTATTTATTTTTAAATGTCATTTTTGTCCCTCGCGATCACTCATTCACCTCATACTACATTATGTGCCAGATGACGTCAGACAATGATGTGATACCCAAAGGTCATTTATGCATTCATAGTCTCCTAATAGTTTCTGTATTTTAATCTTTCTGTAAATTTTATATCTATTACACATTTATTACACATTACAAATTATATTTTTTTAGGATCAAACACAAATTTTAGTGCCACACAATGTATGCATAAACGTATATTACTGGCTAAAATAATGATCAGTTTAATGAGTGTTTGTGTCTCCTTCTTTCGGTTTTGTCCTTGTTTCCTCATTGATGCATGGCCGCCAGAAAATAGTCTCCTTTGACTTATATATCATCCTAATAAATCTTCGACGTTGGGCCAACATTGTATAAATGTTATACAAATGTGTTCTGTTTGCTGGGATAGTACTACAAGGGTTGATTAGTAATCACCAGATGGCGTAGTTGTAATTAGTGTGGATCGGCTCATCAAACATCTAAAAAAGTAAACAACTTCGCCATGCGATCGATCAAGCCACCTTCCAATCAATGCCTCTTTTTAAGCTTGTTCTGTTTTTTCCACGGATTATACGTGACACCCTTGCGGGTCGACCCGACACAGCTGCCTAGAGTTTGTCCACAAACTAACAAGAATAGTGTCAGAACCAGCTGGCGATGATTGCCTGGGCAGAGTGACGTGATGCCAGAACATGCCACCCCTCACTGGATGTACACCATAATACCAATAATATACCTGCCAGGCATTGGTTCAATGTCGGGCCAACGTCTCAGAGAGAGACGTTCTGTGGGAACGAGTTTTTGATAGCCAGATCAACAAGATTCGTAATCAAATATTTATTATGAAGAATAAATAATCGTTTATATTTTATGCAAGACTCGAACTGTGTATTTGGAATTTGGAAGTTAATTGCCATGATGGTGATCAATTATTTTTTAAAGAAATGCAGCGACTGATTTGTCACCACAAAAAACGTTCCAGAGGTTTAAATTTAAACTAATTGTAGTTAATTGGAGTACTTGTAGACATTTTTTAACCTCAGATAACGACAATGATTTTTTTCAAACTTATACCATTCAAGTTAATACACCTCTCAAATTCGGATCGTAGTTGTGTTTTACAGTGAGGATTTCTGCGTGGTTCTACACAAGACATTCTGCTATATAGTTTTTAAATTCAACATCATTCTGCGAGTGATTTTTGGGTGATAAATTATTTAAGATAGGCTACGGGGTTTTACGCTGTCACTGCCGGTGTTTACTCAATGATCTTAAAGGGAGCTCAATGAGAGTGACACAGGACCAGGTATTTACCCATTTAACCGCCAAATTAATCTGCATTTTCACCCACTTGAAGTTGTGTCTCGCTGACGCGATCCACAACTTCAAGTGAGTGAAAATGATTCAGATTTGACAAAATGGAGGTCAACTGTTTTCAAATATTGCTGATTGATGTCACATTTTATCTTTAACATGTTTAAAGGGACCCCTTGGGATGAGACATTTTCAATGTTGTCAATTTTGAAAATTTGATTCATATCAAGCTATATAGCCTACTGATCTTAGCTAAAAATACGAAAAAGTCAATAAACAATTTTAAAGCACAGAAAAAGAGCGAAATAGTTGTATTTCCAGGTCGTATATTGCCATGTAAACAAAACAAGTCAGCAATATTAAGCACTTTCCATCACATATTCCCACGTATCAGACGGTAAGATCAGAGCAGTCGCCGCTAATTGGTGGATAATTGGTGTCTCAGAGTCAGGACACTGGAGGACACACCTGCAGCACTGATCGTCTACCCAACGCTGGGCCGATGCCATCAGCATGTGGCCCAATGCTGTGAAAACATTCAATCGTCCTTCAGGTATACAAATAGTTTGTTTGGGTTTCTTCTGGTTTCATAGAAATGTTGATTAAAAATATTTGTAAAAATATGAAAATTCTGAAAAAAAGAAAAACATGATCCGTGTGATACACTACTTCAGTGCGGAAGTAAAACCAAATTTGAAGTCATCCCAAGGGGCTGCTTTAAAAGGTGGTACGTAATGTGCTAATAAAAAATGAAAACCCGAATATAGACGACACCCGCGGTTAAAAGGTTAATGACAGCCTGGAGAAAGTGCCTGAAAAAAGTGTGTGTGTAGCATCGCGATGACGTCACCGGGATGTGTGTGGGTAGATGACGTTGTCACACTCTGTACCCACTAGCAAACAAGCGACATTGACCCAATGTTGTTTTGATGACGGGCCACCGTCGAAGACGGTTGCCCAGCATTGAATCAACATTGAATCAACATCGACTCAAAGGAATAAAAGCTACTAGCACTAAATCTGCATTAATAGACCTGCGACGTGAGACGTTCCTGTAACTATGGTCCAGCATCAAGCCAGCTTCTCGACACCCGCCCAATACTGTAACAACGCTGGGCCAATATAACTAACGCGTCATTGTTCCTGCTCGGAAAGGATGCCTTGCGATTTTTTCAGAACCTTCCTTTAGTCCACCACTCAGCTAATTGGCATTTGGTATAATTTGATTCTACTTGTGACGTTGTGTAGGCGTTTAGGTACAGAGCTGCTAAATCACCCTAGCAAACACCAGACGTTGACCCAATGTTGGTTTAATGTTGCAGACGTTGGTCCAGCCTTAAGCCAACGCTGGGTCAACGTCTTGTGTTTGCCAGGATACACTTAATCACCTTATTAATCCTGGTAACATCACCTGATCCCGTTTAATGTCGCTTTAGATGGGCTGTACATAGACTCAACTTCCCCAGGCAAAGAATATCAGTAAATAAGAGACTCTTACCTATCGTTGGGTCAATGCTGGGCCAGCGTTGTGGACGGTGGGCCAGCATTGATTTAACATTAAGTTGATGTCTTGTTATTGCTATGGAGATAACCTCCACTGAGAGAGACTTGATAGAGACCGATGATCTTCACGGAAACGGTGACAATAATTATTTCGATTTTTTATGCATTTCAGCTTGTCAACAATATACTATTTCATAACAATTTTCACCAGTATCATAAAAAAATATTATATTGATAGCATTATCGGTTGATATACCATCACAACAATGTTAGTGATGCTTGTCACCAGCAACGATATGATGTTGTCGATGACAACCAACAACATACTAATATTGGTGATACTGACAACCAACAACATCCCAAAATTGGCTATACTGACAACCAACAGCATGATAATATTGGTGATACTGACAACCAACAACATTCCAATATTGGTGAAGCTGACAACCAACAACATCCCAATATGGGTGATACTGACAACCAACAACATTCTAATATTGGTGATGCTGACAATCAACAACATCCCAATATTGGTGATACTGACAACCAACAACATGATAATACTGGTGATACTGACAACCAACAACAGGATAATATTGGGGATGCTAACAACCTACAACATCCCAATATTGGTGATACTGACAACCAACAACATGACAATATTGGTGATACTGACAACCAACAACATTCAAATATTGGTGATACTGACAACCAACAACATGGTAATATTGGTGATGCTGACAACCAGCAACATCTCAAAATTAGTGATACTGACAACCAACAACATTCTAATATTGGTGATACTGACAACCAAAAACATGATAATATTGGTAATACTGACAACCAACAACATGATAATATTGGTGATACTGACAACCGATAACATTCTAATATTGGTGATACTGACAACCAACAACATCCAGATATTGGTGATACTGACAACCAACAACATGATAATATTGGTGATACTGGCAACCGAAAACATTCCAATATTGGTGATACTGACAACCAACAAAATACAAATAATGGTGATACTGACAACCAACAACATGATAATATTGGTGATACTGGCAACCAACAACATTCTAATATTGGTGATGCTGACAACCAACGACATCCCAATACTGGTGATACTGACAACCAGCGGCATCCCAATATTGGTGATACTGACAACCAACAAAATACAAATATTGGTGATACTGTCAACCAACATCATGATAATATTGGTGATACTGACAACCAACAGCATTCTAGTATTGGTGATGCTGACAACCAACGACATCCCAATATTGGTGATACTGACAACCAACAACATGAAATTATTGGTGATACTGACAACCAACAACATTATAATATTGGTGATATTGACAACCAACAACATGATAATATTGGTGATGCTGACGACAAACAACAGGCTGATACTGGTGATACTGACAACCAACAACATTCTAATATTGGTGATACTGACAACCAACAACATGATGATATTGGTGATACTGACAACCAACTACATCCCGATATTGGTGATACTGACAACCAACAACATGATAATATTGGTGATACTGACAACCAACAACATTCTAATATTGGGGATACTGACAACCAACAACAGGATAATATTGGTGATACTGACAACCAACTACATCCCGATATTGGTGATACTGACAACCAACAACATGATAATATTGGTGATGCTGACAACCAACAACATCCCGATATTGGTGATACTGACAACCAACAACATCCTAATATTGGTGATACTGCCAACCAACTACATCCCGATATTGGTGATACCGACAACTAACAGGATGATAATAATGGTGGTGCTGACAACCAACAACATCCCAATATTGGTGATACTGACAATCAACATCATGATAATATTGGTGATACTGACAATCAACAACATGATAATATTGGTGATACTGACAACCAACAACATACAAATATTGGTGATGCTGACAACCAACAACATCCCAACATTGGTGATACTGACAATCAACAACATGATAATATTGGTGATACTGACAACCAACAACATTCCAATATTGGTGATACTGACATCCAACAACATCCAAATATTGGTGATACTGACAACCAACAACATGATAATATTGGTGATACCGACAACCAACAACATTCCAATATTGGTGATACTGACAACCAGCAACATCCAAATATTGGTGAAACTGACAACCAACAACATACTAATATTGGTGATGGTGACAACCAAAACATACTAATATTGTTGATGCTGACAACCAACAACATACTAATATATTGGTGATGCTGACAACCAACAACATACTAATATCAATGATGGTGACAAACAATAACGAACTAATATTGGTGATGCTGACAACCAATAACATACTGGTGATGCTGACAACCAAGAATATTCTAATATTGGTGATGCTGACAACCAATAAGATAAGAAGAAGAAGAAGAAGAAAAAGCAGCAACGTAAGTTTGATGACGTTTGCCTGGGCAGTAACGATATATGATTATTTGGGACTGTGACAGTAAGAATATTATTATTTAAATCACAGTGTCACCAACATCCTAATAATTATTATGTTATTGACAAGCTGACTTGATAGCCGGTAGAGTATAATAATCATATTATTCTGGTCAAACGATGATACATATATTTCACTTCATTTTTGACCCACACGATAACTCATTCACCTATACTACATAATGTGCCAGATGATGTCAGACAATAATGTGATACCCAAAGGTCATTTATGCATTCATAGTCTCCTGAAATTTTTTTGTATTTTAATCTTTCTGTCAATTTTATATCTATTGCAAATTTATTACACATTGCAAATTATATTTTTTTAGGTTCAAAAGCAAAGTGTAGTGCCACCAAATATATGCATAAACGTATATTACTGGCTAAAATAATGATCAGTTTAATGAATGTTTGTATGTCTCTTTCTTTCAGTTTTGTCCTTGTTTCATTATTGATGCATGGCCGCCTTTGACTTATATATCATCCTAATAAAAATAGTCGTACCCTATAAACTGATAAAATTGAAACTACAGAAAATATACACTAATTTTAGTAGATCATTTTTAGCCATGATGAATCAAGTTTTAATATAGCTGACAATATTCTGCTGTGCAAAGCCAAAAGGCAGTAACTGCTTACTTTTTAAGTAAGCAGTTACTGCCTTTCGGCTTTGCACGGCACAATTCCCGGCGAGTCATACGGGGTTGATCTATATCCAGGAATGATCCGGGTGTCCGCGAGGACTCATGAGAAATGGTGTGGCTTCCGGTGAGAAACAGGAAATGTCATGGCACGCTGTGTCGATGTCACTGCGCACGCGTGCCCTGACAGACTAATTAGCCCTTTAAACACAGCGACCGCAAATCGCGGGCCTTCCGCAACCGCAGCGAAAAATAAAAATGATGTATATTTCCAGGCTGTTTGCTGCAATAAAACAGATCTCTCAAATCGCTATACAAAATATTTTAGTCCTACTTTAAATAATAGCCGAATAATACAGTTTGTTTTACTTCTTTAAATCAATCCCCCGATTCCAGACATTTAGAATGCAATTTAACATTAACTTATTATTTGAATTTGTAATTTCATTGGTGGTATCTGATTCAAATTTATTAATAAAAAATGATATTTTTTAGCCCACACCGACATTAAAACACAAGTCGTGAAAAATATTCGTAATTTTTATTTACATAGGCCTATAGCCTTAAACAAATTCAATTGTAATACACCAGACGTCATTGTTATAAGACTCGGGGTGGTACATGCAATCCCCCCCTCCTCCCGCCTAGCCCAGTACCTCATATGTCAGAGCTCACACCAGGACAACGGGCTGCGGCATCCCCGGGGGCGGGGATCACCCATGCGTGTGACGTCACAGGGGACGGGGATCACCCATGCGTATGACGTCACCGGGGTGCCGTATCTGACGGAGCGTGTGACGTCACGTGGAGAAGATAACCCCGCCGGCTGCAGACGCCGGCCAGACGTTGGCTCAATGGTGGGCCGACGTCGCGGACGTTATTTCGTCATTGAGCCGATGTTTGGTGGCTGCGTTTGAAGGGAGATTTTGTGCGTGTGGAGGGGGAGGCAGTCTGGTGCCCCCCCCCCCCCCCACCGAGCACGGGGGCGTTGAACCAATGCTGAACCAATGCTGATTGAATGTTGGTCCAGGGTCTGCGACGCTGGACCAGCATTAAACCACCATTGCATCAGTGTCTCGTGTGGAGATGGTCTGGCGAGATGTCACCGATAACACACCGTGAAACGGGCGTGCTACAATTTTAATAAGAGAACGGGATTCCCCACTGGGGAAATACGCCTCGTTTTCAACCAGGCAGTTAGAGGGGGTGTCCCCCGGATTAGAATTCAGACGTCTTGACCTTTACAGGGGCGTCCCGGGGGGTGTGGACCCGTCCCCCAGTGCTGTGACGGAATGCCACGACGATCCCGGAGATTTACAGCCGACATAATACGTTTGACGCGGTATACGAGTGCGCCTTTTATCCAGGAGCGTCCCTCTGTGTTTTTTTTTATCCGCGCCGCCGCCGTAAACCTCCGGTTTATGGAGACATACGTCTGAAAAAATAATGGGTGCAGATAAAAATCGTTAGCGGGATCAGCGGGTTAGTGGATGAGGGAGGAGAATGCACGTTTAGCGGCTCTATCCCGGGGGAGAGCGGGGCAAGCTCGCATGCAGGGGGATCCCAGAGATGGGACTGCGCTGCCCCATCGCGGCTGCGGTCAGCCGGGGGTGCACGGGGGTGCACGGGGTCGATAGCCGCGCACCCCGTAAGACGTTTGTGGGGTCGGGTGGGGTCGCCGCGGCCCCCGGGGTGTGCCGGGAGGGCGCGGGACACGGCGCCAGCCTGGCGAGCTCGCAGACAGCACCCGGTCCACCGCTGTCCCCGTGGTGGTCGACTGGACGACATCCAAAGTCAAGTCACAATGCAAGACACAAGCCCCACATCCAATCTATGTTGTTTTGATGTTGGGCCATCGCCGGAGACGACGATGGCCCAACATCAAAGCAACACAGATTCATGTTGTTGTCGGGATCACACCCATTCCCCATGTATCCTTTCTCGTCCCTTTCTTATGTTTTTTCCAAGAAGAGATCTTCTTGGCCTGCATGGCTGGCGTCTGATGAATGCCCGCTTTGGCACGCCAGTTTCCCGGGCATCTCCGCTGGTCCAGCGCCCGTTTATGTGCCACCTACAATGGGTACAATGGGGACTTCCGCTCCCAGCCCCCCGGGCCCGAGGTATTATAAAATAACTTCGCATTCACCGTCTTCGGCCATGAAACGCTACAGCGATCGCAAACCTCTGGATGTCTCGGTGTCTGCATTCACGTTTTAGTTATTTGCAGATTTAAAAAGTGCGAAGAATATATTTAAATTTCCTAAGTAAATATTCTTTTCACTAACCGTGGACGTGTTCACAGGCGATCCTAATCGCGTGAAAAGTTAAGTTGATGGTTAAGTCCCATCTTAACCAGTAAATTAAACCATTCAGCGGGACCGACTTTAGACGTCAGACTCTGACGTCTATAGATGTCAGATTCTGAAAGAGTAAAATATTTCTAATCTGCTTAGACCTATAACATAGGTATTCAAATGAAGCGGAGTGACCTAACTAAGACATTTATGATGATTTCTAATTGAAGAAAACCCTTTGATCTCCATGGTTCAGCGTTGGGGGAATTGTGACGTTTCAAGTAACAATATATATTTTTTCTTATTATGACAGATTTGTTGTAATTTTGCTTATTATACTATTCTATATGTTTTTCTTGGCAGCCATTTTAGACCTCAGACTTTGGACTTCATATTTCAGACATTAGAAGTCCCCACTGAGCTTTTGTACTTTTAAATAGATATATATATATATTTGTTTGTCAAATGGAAGACATTCAGAGGGCCCGTTAGACACATTGACTTGTCTATCTGTCGAATCATTGCTGTATCATTGTCTGCGACGCTGGCACAACATTAAAACAACATTGAGTCGACGTTTCGTGTTTGAATGGATTTGCAACTCCTATTTAAATTGTCAAATGTAGCATTTAAAAGATTTCTACTATCCATACAAAACACCTTCAATACTGGGCCACTGTCTGCGACGTTGGCCCGGCATTAAAACATCACTGAACAAATGCCATTTAATTATCTAATCTAACATTTAGAGGGTTAATAGGGCGACCCAGCCTGGACACACTGCCCGCATTTCAGCCTGAGTCTATTCTCACAATAACTGGAGCTTCACCTGACATGTACATCATTGACCCGACATCTATCCACATAGTGATCCAGAAAATCCTGAATAAACCCGGAGAACAACTGGGAAATCATAAAAAAGATATAGCACACCTCCCCAATACGTAAGGATCATTGTTCCAAGGTTTGAAGTTGATTGAATGAGAACTCAGGGGGAAATAGCACTCCATTTGAAAGAATATAAAAAAGCTAGAACCAAAGCAGACTCAAGATGTTTGGGCATAGCCCAAACATAATTAATGCAGTGACTGAACATCCCAGCTCAGAACTCAGAGGGTCCTTCATCTGCTTACATGGACAAAATAAAATGAATCGGGCTTTAGGCCACTTTTGTGCACATACAGGCTAAATTGGGCCAGGAGAACCTCCTGAGGATGGCGAGATGAGTGAGATGACACTGCCCTCCAGACACAGGATTCGAAATTCAAACCCTGGAGGTCTGAGGCCGAGCACGCTACCTCTCGGTCACAGAGGCTCCCCACAATACTGAGTTTTACGAGTGGTTGGGGAAGAATCATTTTTGTTTCTTTCAAACCGCCGAGACCGGGAAACGAACCCTGAACTATAGCGTGAAAGGCAGCGGTGCTAACCACTACCCTAGGGCCCCCGCCCATTCACCTGGACAAGTAAATGGAATTTGCAACAACCCCACGCAGCCTATGCATGGCAGATAGTAGAATACATAGTCACAATAGATGGGGCAAATATCAGTTCGTATTCGAATGGCAAAACTCATACTAGGCTACATTAAAAAGTATTCGAAATTTACCCCCTCCGCGCGATGATCGACTTCAGAAGTCAGAATCTGACGTCTTTAGTCGATCCTCGCACCGAAAGGGAAAAATATTTCAATATTGTGGGAGCCTCCGTGATCGAGAGGTAGCGTACTGGACCTCAGACCGCCATGGCACGAATTTCGAATTCTGTGTCTGTAGGGCAGTGTCATCTGATTCATCTCACCATCCTCTCGGGAGGTTCTCCTGGCCCAGTTTAGCCTACATATATGCAAAAAAGTGGCCTAAACCCCCGCGCTTTTCATTTCATCAGACGATCCCCGCACCGAAATAGAAAAATATATATAATTGCCGTAAACAAGTATTCAAATGATGCAGATAGAGCTAACTAAGATCTTTATGATGATTTCAAATTGAAAAAAAAATCCGTCGCCTCGGAGCTAAAGGATCCTATCTGCCACTCTGACGAGTGTCAGATAGGATCCTTTAGCTCCGAGGAGACGGTTTGGTCTCTATGGTTTATACAAAAATATCTAAGCGTTGTAAGTGGTAATAAACTTACAACACGGCTCGCAGCTTCGATAAAAAAAGTCAAGGAGAAATGTGTCAGGATCGTGAATCTTCCTTTTTTTCGCTCCATGTGTGGTTTTATTTAGGCCTCGGGATTCCCACACGTCCCGGGGTGTCTTAGAAAGACAGAAGACAGTAACTGCTTACCTTTCAGACACGTAGTTACTGACTTTCGTCGACTTTGCAGTGCTGAACAGGAGTCTACAGCAACACCTGTCAGGCGTGAATGACGCCGTCACTCCCGCGTCAGGATCACAAATCCCTGTCTGAAAAACAATCCCGGTTGTTTAGAGGCGTCAGTAGAGCCGGGCCGACGTCATGCGACGTTAGCCCGGCGTTGAACCGACTTCTTTTTGGCTGGAGTCTACCTGTGAGATTCTTACACTCCAGCACCCAACAATTTATAATTACGTATAGTTAAAAAATCTGGAGATCTGGGCCGTATTCTCGTACAAGTTACGATATATCGTAGGCTTCGGATTGGTTGGGATGGCCATCTCGACCAATCCGAAGCCTACGATATACATGTATCGTAACTTGTACGAGAATAAAAAAGATATCATTCTTCTTCCGACTGTGCGAACGTCTTAAAACTTTTTAATTTTTTTTCATAAATTAACATGGTGTTCACCATCTAGTGTTGGTATTACTGGATAATTATTAGGATAACAACAAGGTATCGGAGGCACGACCTAAATGATAGATCACATGGTATAGTCGATAATCCGAACCAATTGAATTGCATGCAAGTTGTAAGAAAAAACGGTTCTCGAAATTCATTTGCTGCATTGTATGGAATATACATGCGAAACAGCTATACTACTGCAGCCTCCGAGAATCCGATTTTCTAAAAGTTCAGTGATATTAAAAATCAAAAAGAACTATTCAAATTGTTAAAGAAATGGTTTGAAACTATCAAGTGTTGTCAAGTGTTGTCAGACAATCAAGGGTTTAATATGGGTATATGGGTCTTTTCATAGAAATCAGAAAATATAATTCAGAACAAGGTGGTAGTTCTGTTCCAATTTGTAGTGAGGCGAGCCTGTGATCCTCTCTGTTCTGCAAAGCCAAAAGGCAGTATCCGCTCACTTGTAAAGTGAGCAGATACTGCCTTTTGGTTTTGCGCGGCAGCTCCGGTATTTGGATGCGTCCCTAATGTACATGAGGCCGGGATCGTCTTCTGTTGATCCGGACCAGGCTGACAGATAACCTATTTAATCAAGATAATGTAAGACGGTGTCATCTCCCGCTGATCCATATTTACGGTACGGGGCACTACTTTTCTGAGTGGTAAATTGTACAATTTTACCTGCAAATCTATTTTCAATGTCTTTATTATTATATGCACCATGCAACCCAGGCGATGATGTATTTGTTTAGCAAATAAATCGTCTGGGTTGTAAATTTGTTTGCAATTTGAGCAAGATATGTACATAGAATTTGAAAACAATTACCATGATTACCATCTTGTATAGAATACGAATCGTTTCTTCGGAGCTAAAAGGTCCTCTCTTCCACTCATTTGAGGTGCAGATGAAACTCTTTAGTTCCGACGTGCGGAAATGTGCAGAGGATGGATTTGCTTATAATTCTGGCTATTATTATATACTACTCTCTTACTATGGATTCACAATTTTGTGACACATTGTATAGATCCAAACTGTATAGGCCTGCATTACCATGCTGGTGTTTCTCTCATCAGGTGAGTTTGTACTGTATTTAAAGGGACTCAATCAGGCTAAAATCCTAAAAAATCGGTGATTTTATTTTGGCTTCTTAATATGACCATATGATGTAAGCATGTCTATAGGCTAGAACTGCAAAAGTTTTTTAATTTTCGTGCTGCTTATTTACCAGTTAAGCTAGATATAGAGACGAAATTACCGCATTGCTTATTTTGGACCAGCATGTCCAAAATAAGAAATCGGGAATTTCGTCTCTATAGGAAATGCTTAACTGGTAAATGCGCAACACAAAAAATAAAAAACTTTGGCAGTTCTAGTCTATGGACATGTTTACATCATATGGTCATATTAAGAAGCCAAAATAAAATCACCGATTGTTTTATGATTTTAGCCTGATTGAGTCCCTTTAACCCTAATCTGCTCATCGCGACTATAGTTATTCCGTTTTATTGGCCGTTATTGAGAACGAAATAAGTGTTTAAACTTCAAGATTTGCAAATCTTTGGTCTATAATTAAAAAAATAAATGTGTAATTTTCACCCACTTCCGCGACTCACAACTTCAAGAGGGTAAAAATTTGAATTATTTAATTTAGCGCTCCAAGGGTTAAGATAAACTCCCCTTTCTCTGTGAATATATCGTCACTTTATTTAGTTAGTGTTCTATTCACCAGGTGACGTGTTATATATCTGGATACGTTGTATTAACCCTTTGACCGCCGGTGCCGCATATATTCGGGTTTTTATTTTTATTATTACATTAAGTACCACATTATAAACATGGTAAAGATAAAATGTGACATTATTCAGGAGAAATTTGTAATTTGTTGACCTCGATTTTGTCAAATCTGAATAATTTTCACTCACTTGAAGTTGTGGATCGCGTCAGCGAGACACAACTTCAAGTGGGTGAAAATTCGAATTGAATAATTTGGCGGCTAAAGGGTTAATGACGTTATCATCACAGTGCTGTCAATTGTATTGTTATTTTTATTCATCTACACGATCTGCCGTCTTGTATCCACTTATTTAACATCAATTGATACCAAAACACAATCACGGGTCGTATCAGTCATCGAAACAAACAAGTTTCATTCAGCCATTAAACTGACTGATCTCATCATCGTATTCTCCAGATACAATTCTTTGCACAAACACACCCCCCCCCCCAGGTGCAAGTTTACTTTGTTGGAATAATTCAAATAATTCAAAGGTAGATGTTGCAAACATATTGGTGGAATATTTCAAAGTGGGGAAGTAGATGTACAGCTCTTAATCATATTGGTGCACTTTATAATGAAGTGAAACGTATAAATTTCATTACATCACATAACAAGTACTTTTCATTACATCACATAACTTTTTCTGGGGATAAAAATATATGGATCAAGGGAAAAAGAATGGGGGCATTCCTCCCGGATTTTTCTTTGGTGGGTATCTGGTCGCATTTGGAGCTAGCTACATGTGTATGTTTGATGTATACAGCTTTGTTGACAAAATGTAATCATATTTCGTCATGGAAAAAAAATTACAGAGCCGCCATTAACGTGATCGCATATTATTCAAAGCTAGATGCAATGTGAACAGCTAGAGTGAGTGAAATTGATTTATGTCGCTTTTTCTGCGCAATCATGACAATATCGCTACAGAAGGAAGCTCGACATCTGGATTATGCCCTACTCTTTTCGAATTACTTAAGGTTTTTTTTTATAGTGCACAGCTAGTATTATAGAGAGTATTGCACAGTCCAAGCCTTTGAACAGTTTGGAGCGTGAACAGGTAGAGACATGTTTTGCTAGAAAAATCAATTGCTCGGCCTATGGCTGTCTCAATAAGACAAGGCTCACACAATATCTACTCTAAAAAACGGTAACTTAGCAGGTAGTCCAGGCATTGAAAGAATCGAGCCATAAAAAAGTGCCTGGCAGAACATAAATCGGGATTATGTACATCTCTGACAAGCCCAGTGTGCGTGTTCGCTCAATATGAGGTGGAGACCTGAGAAACCACAGACACCAGACATTAACCCGATGCTGGGTTAATGCTGGGCCAGCATCGCAGACAGTGGACCAATATTCAACCAACATCGGGTTGATGTCTTGTGTTTGCTGGGGCGGGGGGGGGGGGGGTGGCACAGACCGCATACGCACATGTATGCGACATGTCCGCAAATGCATCTCACCAGAAAATCACATTATCACCGGTCCGCAATCCAATGCCGTAGCAATGCTGGGCCAACGTCGAAGACGTTGGCCCAGCATTGCTGCGGCATTGGACGCGTGACTCGCGCGAGATGGAAAGCAGCGATGTGTGTGATCCACCATAAAAGCTCGTGTGGCGACCATAATGGACGATGATTTTAAGCTACATGGGAAGGCAATGTACTGGATCTATTTCCACCTGAATATACACTTTAATATGCGGTATTTGTGTATAATATATTTATCCACTAGAGTGTCTCCCTCCGTATTAGGCCTAATACATACGTAAATATAATCACTTTCAATTTGCATATTTAATTTAGTTATTATGCCTGATTCCCAGTGTCTGATATTGTTTGATTTACCATCATATGAATTGATGTTCTTGCTTGGAGGTACCATGGTTTCAACATACAGCTCCATCACATGGAGCGTATAGATCACGTATAATTTCTCATTCATTATTCATTTAAATTTTACATTTGTGAAATTGTGTGCACTTCATTTGCGCACATTCGCACCAAACTCCTCAACATTTTCGAGGAATTTCAGAAGTTAGACTGCTAAGAATTTAATAAAGATACATTGTTGTCATTTAAAATTTGAAAAAACACACTTATTTATGTCCCAGCAAACACAAAAAAATGAATAATATTTGTAGTCGGCTCAACGTCTTCGACGTTGGGCCAACATTGTACAAATGTCATAGAAATGTTTTGTGTTTATACTGGGTTAACCCTTTCAAGCCTGAGTTCACCATAGTCATCTTCATCCACTACAAGCCGAGAATTGCTGTCGCAATTCTCGACTTGTAGTGGATGAAGATGATTTGATGTGGTTTAAAAATTAAAGAAACTTACCATGTATTGGTAAAACAGTTTCATGGGAATTTTCCTTCTAAAACACTAGGTTGTAGGAAAATTATGTCTGTTTTCAGGAACGTAAAATGAGGCTTTAATGCATCGTGAGGGCTTAAAGGGTTAAAAAAGCACGTTCACATGCAGGAATAGCAGTACGAATACAACCGCCAAAAATCCCCCTGATGGTATTTTGGTCCGGGTGTTTACAGATACACGAACACGAATACGAATACGACATCCACTAAAATAACATATTAATTTGTTTTGCTGTATTCGTATTTGTCGTATTCGCCTTAACCCTTACAGCGCGGGGATCGACTTTAGACGTCAGAATCCGACGTCTAAAGCCGTCACATTTTGCGGTTCCGCACTGAAAGAGTAAACTATTTCTGATGGCCGTAAGCTCATAACAGGTATTGAAATGAAGTAGAAAGAGCTAACTAAGACATTTATGATGATTTAAAATTGAAAAAACCTTTGATTTCTTGATTTATACAAATATTTCAGCGCTTTGATGTTTATTATTAAAGAAAAAATGGCTATAATATGTGTGCTTCAGGCGATATTTAGCTTGGCTCCCTATTTTACACCATAACTTTTTACACAATCGCTGAATGAAATTTTCAGTGTAACTTCAAAATACAATACACTCCAAAGCCAAACGGCAATAACTGCATGCTTTGCAAGTAAGCAGTTACTGCTTTTTGACTTTGCGCGTATTCTCACATTCATTTGAAGTCAACGAATAGTCTTTAAGATTGATTGATTGGTAAAATAAGGTAAAGTGTGTGGTATGTAATATAAAGTTATTGGTAATATTAAGGATTAAGAGACAGAATGTCTACTGTAGTCGACATCAGTGCTCTAAGGGTTAAACATGTTGGTCTGCTGTATACATACTCACATAGGAGCGCTCCCACACGAGTGCTCACTCACGGTCACTCGCGAGTGTACGCTCACTCATGAAGCCTTCACAAGAACAAGCGGTTAGAGAAACCCTAGTAATTTCCATCTCGGCACGTGGAGGATTCGGTGCCTGGATGAAATCGGGGAGCCATCGATTTTATTAGGCAGCATCTCAGCAAATGCTGATTGACTCTGATTTCAATTTGGAATTCCAGCCTTATTTCAGTAAAACTCTGCCTGAGCGTGTTATTATGGGAAAATATAAAAGGTGTTCATTTGTAATAATAATAATCAACATAATTTTAATTGATAAAATGCGCGGCTTCCATAACATTAGCGCAGGATGTTTTTACTGCTTGTTAGTAGTTTTGTTATCAGCTTCACTCTGCAAAGCCAACAGGTGGTAACTGCTCAATGTACAAGTAAGCAGTTACTGCCTTCTAGCTTTGTAGAGCATCACTCAGCTGCCTGGATAATTGACTAACTAACTAAGTCGCTGCCTGCACGCTTGCCTAGATATGACTCATTTTCAGTATTTTTCTTGAATGGAAAAGCTTTTATACCCCCCCCCCCCACCCACCCAGAAAACAAGGTTTCAACCCTTTTCATCGTAATTTATAATATAAACTAGATGACCTGTCGCTCACAAAATGTGTGTTCCTCTAGAGGCGTATGGCCTACGCGACCATCACCACATCCCCCGTGTCGTGTTTGCTGGACCCGTTGAGTTGTGACGCTGGTCCAACATTAAACTGAATATGGCTCAACTTCTTGTGCTTACTGGAAACGCTTCCAGTAGGTAAAATAAAATGTAAATGTCCATTAGCCACCTACTGGGTTAAGGTCTATGTTTGAGCAAAATATGAAGTTGATCGATCGCAAGGAAATCTGCATAACCTGAGACGCCGGGCCACTAATA
Source organism: Flabesymbios commensalis (assembly GCA_964017125.1). Classification (NCBI taxonomy): domain Eukaryota; kingdom Metazoa; phylum Annelida; class Polychaeta; order Terebellida; family Flabelligeridae; genus Flabesymbios; species Flabesymbios commensalis. The sequence continues at coordinate 34,412,081 of OZ024903.1, forward strand.
AATCAACATACATTCAGGGTCTTGTAGACATCATTAAACTAACATTGGGTCAACATGATTGTGTTTGCTTCGAAATAATTTCATTGGTTTCTACATATATTATACTTTATACTTTAATTATGTGTGTCATTTGAATTATGCAAAGACTCCAAATCACGCTTGAGAGTCGGCTTTGTGTGATTCGGTTCGATGATGATGCTTTAATTAAGACAATATGCCGACGAAGATTGCTAGATTATGTTTCAATCACAAGATGTAATTAACATAGTTATTTCTTGATTATGTTAATTAGGCTACTTGCGGTAAATTAAAATTCACTGAGTGTTTGGAATTTATTCAATGTACTCCATGATCTCGATAAACTTATATAACTAACCAGCGATAAACAGGAGATGTTTGGAGGTCACGGATCACATTGTGGTGGAAAATACACAAAGTTGGTTTACTGTCGGGCCACCGTCGTAGACGGTGGCCCGACATTAAACCAACGTAAGAACAACGTCGCGTCGTTCTGCTGGCTGCCGCAGGCGAGGATTCTTCATTAGTTAAACTACATTCTCAGGAGACTCGAGACGTTGAATCAATGTTGGTTTAACGTTGGCCCACCGTCTACGACGCTGGACCAACATTAAACCAACATTGATACAACCTCTTGTGTATGCTGGGTTGTAAATCAGGAGAAAGCGTCAGGGACATCCGGACCCAGCAAACACGAAACGTTGAAACAATGATGTTTTAATGTTGGGCCAGCGTCGAAGACGTTGGGCCAACATTAAAACATCATTGTTTCAACGTGTCGTGTTTGCTGGGGACAGTACATTCACACCGGTGAATAATTGTATGTAAGAATAAGACTGGTAGATAATCCAACCTGCATCGTGTAGACCTCATAACTCCCCTACTTGTAGCCCCGGGGTGCTGAATAATTCTAATGAATAAACATCAACATTTTCACAACCTAACTCGAGACTTAATTCGCATGAATAGTACAGATATTGAAATCAGACTGGAGTTTTGTGGAATAATTTTCCATACAACCATCATATTTTGGTGAAAAATACTTTATCGTTGATGCGGCTGTGACACGCAGGGGGTTCGAGTCTGCAGGCGGGATATAACGCCGGCAATGGGAAAGGGAGGAAATGAAAAAATATGGTGTTGTTCTTGTGGGGAAGTGTGCCAAGGATGATGGACAGAGGCGCGCATACCACCGCAGCCCCCATATTGTGTGGCCGACCCTCTGTCTGCCGTGGTGATCCAGAACATCAGTTTCAACCCTTTACGTCCTGAGTTATTATGTATTTCTTATTTCATTCGAAGTTGGAAATTGCTGAAGCAATTTCCAACTTCAAATGAAGTAAAAAATACACTATAACTAAACCTCACAATCACATAGGCTCTCTCATACCAATAATTGTCAATAATTGCAACAGTGTCAGAATAAAAATGAAGGGGTGTGTGTGTGTCATGTGCTTTGTCTTTTCAACATGAGTTAGTGTTCAACGATTATTTTTGGAATTTAAGATATCTTACTCCGCTTTGCCTCGCGTTTCGTACTTTTTTAGGTAGCAACACAATCGCCAGCATGAGCGCGTCAGCCTGTAGACTGGTGTGACAGGGGCTTTAGTATCGAGCTACTACCGCTGTGTATATCTTAAATTTAAAGGGGAACACAATTTGACACTGCTTGAAAAATTGGTGTATCTAAATGTTAAAAAATGCCATAATATGAAACAATGTGTCTATCAATTTAATACTGTTATATTTACCTGAATGTGATTTATTACGGCAGTCTTTTTAGCATTTTTGCTGTGGAATGAACCACAGAAAAAAGTCTCAGAATAACCAAGTACTCATTTACAAAAGGCCTTATAACGTGTTCATAATGTTATTCACGTGTGTATCCATTTAACCGCCAAATTAATAAATGCACATTAGAATGTTCACCCACTTGAAGTTGTGTCTCGCTGACGCGATTCACTACTTCAAGTGGGTGAAAATTATTCAGATTTGGCAAATTGAAGGTCAACGATTCAGAAATCTTTGTGATTGATGTCACGTTTTAACTTTAACATGTTTAAAAGCTGGTTTGTAATGTGCAATAAAAATGTTAAAAAATAAATATGATCGGGACCTGTGGTTAAAGCGTCCCCTTAGATATGAAAGGGTGTATCTGCCACTTTACAAAGTGGCAGATACACCCTTTCATATCTAAGGAGACGAAAGGGTTAAAATAACTAAAATATACATGCACATCAAAAACACAGCCACCTCTGACATACATGCATGTATACTTTGTAGAATTTTTTTAAAAACTTATCAGATTTGTTGAGCATGCACACCTTGCCTATAAAATTTGCAGTACAAAAGCAGTCAGGTGCCCACGCACACTTGTATCAAAGTATATCGTAAAAATTATCCCATATTACAATGTCTAATTGATAATTTACCGTCGTAATCATATTGCGTTGTCCCTCGCGGCTCCAGAATGACCTTGAAAAAGACAAAGACTCAAGTAAAAGATGAGCGATTTGGATTTCACTTGGTGATCGGCGCTCTGGAGGGAATACTGTGACAGGAAGACCGAATACCCTACTCTTTTCTTCAAAGAATGCCTCTGGGGCGCATTGTCATGTGAGGTAATGTATGCCCTGGTCCTGGGGGTGTCGAGGAAGAACGGTCAGCAAGGAGACCAGATTCCAGGAGACACGAGACGTTTACCCAAAGCTGTTGTAATGTTGGGCCAGCGTTGTAGACGGTGTGCGAGCATTGATTCAAAGTTTTGTGTTTCGCTCTTGACTGAGGCTCAGCAGACGTTCCAGACATCTCATTCCAGTAAGCACGAAACATTTGTTGGGCCGACGTTGTACAAATGATATACAATTTTTTGTTGTTTTTGTTGGGAATACTACTAAAGCGCACGTCAACGTCAAGTTTACAATAGGACAATTATTTATTAAAACCATCATTAGCGACATGCTAGTATATTCATAGTGGTGATAGTACCACTCTGAAAAGCCAGAAGGCAGTAATTGCTCACTCGTAAAGTAAGCAGTTACTGCCTTTTGGATTTGCACGGCAGAATTTTTATAATTGCGTTGCGCCACTGAGGACCGTGTGGGCGTATGACAACCTCTCCATGCGTTCTTATTCCCGTTCTAAATATTCCGTTTTCTCTTGAAAAATACGTATTAACTTTGAAAGGGGACACAGTTTGACACTGCTATTAGTGTATCGAAATGGTAAAAATTGTCAGGCTATAAAAGATGTGTGTATCAATTTAATACTGTTACATTTAACTGAATGTTAATCATTACTGCAGTCTATATCACAATTTTTGTTGTGGAATGAACCAGAGATTATGTTACGGTATTAAATTATTCATACACATATTTCTTTAGTATTAAATTGCTACACACATTTTTTCCACGTGTTAAATCTCACAGCTTAGGTAATGTGATGATATAATGTATACTGGACAATAAGGAAACACGGGACTTTGACCCAATGTTGTTTTAATGTTGAGCACGCTGGACTAACATTAAAACAACAATGGGTCCATGTGGAAAGGAATCTCTCCCACTTGGGGCTCTAGTCATATCCCAGTATATTGATCAGCTCATTTGGCATGATTTACCTACATTATATTGGAAAATAGCATCTTTATCCTAACATTTTAGCGTCCACGGAGTACCTATACGGTAGCAGCTATAGACTACATAACTATACATATTTTATTTCTAAATGTTGTTTTAACTACCCTTGTAAGCCTTCATATCGATGTGGCGTTACGGAATGTATTTGAGATATACACATTGTTTCAGACCAAGCAGTTACTTTTTGTCGATTGTCAAACGCCGTAAAATTCAGATCACGCCATTTCCACTACTATACATTATAATTTTTAAAATAAAATATACATTACACTTTCGACAGCACATGTTATGTGGAATGATAAAAACTAATTTTAGAATAATTTGCAAATATAAAGAGTTCTGTTGTCGGACGAATTTCTGTTGTTGTTGATATTTCTGTGACATGTGAACACTGCCGTGCAAAGCCAAAAAGCAGTATCTGCTTACTTTACAAGTAAGCGGATACTGCCTGTTGTCTTTTTTCAGAGCAAAACATATCTCCTTCATAATATGTCCGTGTGGAAACGTTTTGCTTACGATCACCAGCATGCAAGTGATGGTAACGTTTCCTATCTTACGCAGTCGTATTGGTGAAGCCACAAAATTCATAAAGAATAATACATTGAGTTTTCCGGGGGTAACCATGAAGCCTGTGGGAATGCGTCTGTTCTGTACAGACATTATTAAAGAGACAACGTGGGACGTGCATTTCATCATCAGTTATTATATCACCGGCGGCCAATGCATTAGTTCTGTTTTAGGTACTGCAAAATCAAGTACCTGTGTCATCCATGCACTTATCCAGACTGAAGGATAAAGTAATACTACCCTGCAAAGCCAAAAGGCAGTAACTGCTTACTTTCCAAATAAGCAGTTGCTGCGTTTTGGCTTTGCAAAACCAAATAAACGGCAACGTGGAGATCGATATCTTGCTGTAAAAAATGTCCCCATCCAGCGCGATACCTTGGCGTGACGTTGGTTCAACGCTGGGTCAACGTCTGTGACGTTGACCCAGCGTTGAACCAGCGTTAAGCCATCCCGTGCTTGCCGGGTTATTAATGAGGGAGAGTGGGGCAATGAGGGCTGATTAGGGAGATTAGTATCCACTTGGGCTAGATTGGTTGCTGATCACATTGAATTAACTGTGGAACTTTGCTGATCTCCGCCTTTTAACTCGTGGATGTTTAGTGCAGCACTTTAAGACACTTGACTTTGTCATGCTCTAGATAATATATCATGTTGGTAAAATGGTAACCATGTTTAAGTGTTACATTGGTGATACTAATATGCTTAATACCCCGTGAGTAATGTTGAAATATACCGATAGTTTATCAGTATATCAGGAATTTTTTTCTAAAGTGCGCCTGTGGTGAAAAGTATAACTGGGTGAATATTTTTTTTAAATAAAAAAATTAAAAACACATAATATGTCAATAACATTGAAATGTCAGTAAATTACAGATCTAAAGGGAAAAAATGAGATCAAATTAAGACAAAGTTGGGATTATCGCTATCATGCTCCATGTTACCCTCCATGCTCCATGTCACCAGAAAACCATTTTTCCAGCACGGAAAATTGTCAGCAGGGATACTTGCCGACTATACCTCGTTAACAAACTTACCATTTATTTGCTATAATATGTCGTTCGACTTGTTTTAAAAAGACTTTAACAAATCATTTAATTTTGACAACGCTTCTTTTAATTAACCGCTGGATAAGGAGTCCTTTTAAATAACCAGTACATAATTTTTTTTAAAGGGCCTAAAATGCAATTGGAATAGGTCTACACGTTGAGACACAAAAGCAGAATGCCATTGAAAACTAACAAAATCTGCGCATCTGGGACCGAGTCGACCACGCCCGCAGCACACGGATGTTTCATAAAAAATGGAGCTCCCGATTTGGATGCAGCACGGCGAGGCGGGGTGTCTCGAACCCCCTTTTCAGGATAACCAGACAGGTCGCTAGACAATTCAGGGGAGACCGCACGGCTACCGGTCATTACATGATGGATGGCCCGTCTTAATTCTAGCAGTCACAGGACGACGGTGCGGCGTCGGATCAATGTCGGGCCGGCGTCGGAGACGCTGGCCCGACATTGATCCGACGCCTGCTTAGCGGTTCTCATCTTGGGACTTAACCACCCAGGCGGGGACAGGATCGAATGAGCAACAGCTATCTGCCATGAATTAGGAACAACCGACTCACACTCGAGACCATCAGTCATTTAATACACTCCGGTGTCTTCATGATCGCGTTCCATGAGCCCGGGTTTTTTTCTGCGGGAGGTCACCTGACATGGCATGGCCAATCCCAGCACAGTGACAGCGAGCTGTCAATGATATGGAGCGCCGTTTAGTGCTGAATTGAATTTCTGCATATTAAAGGTACACCATTCAATTATTGTAACTGTTTCAAAAGTGGGCGGGGGCCCTAGGGTAGTGGTTAGCACCGCTGCCTTTCACGCCAGAGTTCGGGGTTCGGCTCCCGGTCTCGGCGGTTTGAAAGAAACAAAAAAAATTATTCCCCATCCACGTGTGAAAGTCAGTATTGTGGGGAGTCTCCGTGACCGAGAGGTAGCGTGCTCGGCCTCAGACCGCCAGGGCTCGAATTTCGAATCCTGTGTCTGGAGGACAGTGTCATCTCACCATCCTCAGGAGGTTCTCCTGGCCCAGTTTAGCCTATATGTGCACAAAGGTGGCCTAAAGCTCGATTCATTTCATTTTGTTTCAAAAGTTTCTTTCAACTTTATTATGCATTTCAAACAATTATCCGGTCAAACAAAGAGTAGTTAGTAGACTGTTTGCGATCAAGAATACAGTGTTTAACCACTCATTTACAACTAACAACCAAGTTTCTGGGTGATATGTCACATATCGAGCCACTTCCACAAGTTTGAAATTACGTCCGTTAAAATTAATTGCAGGCTAAAATTTCGATCACTCTAAAACTGATCGATGTGAGAATGCTTATTTTTGTTTTTGATCTTTCAATAAACTGTGGGTAAAAAAAGGGCGAGGTTTATCCCAGCAAATGAATGGCGTTGACCCACTATTGTTTTAAGACTGCCCACCGTCTGTGATGCTGTCCCAAAATTAAATTGGGATAGGGCCAAGATACCGTGTGTTCCTCCAGTAGCTTTCACTCTATTACTGACAGTGTGAAAACCACAATAATTACACAAAATACGGCGTAAAATGCAAATAAGCATCCCCATGCAGTTTGTTATTGCGCATTCTTGTGTTAATTTGACGTTTGAATTGGCAGCGTAATTCAGTGATTCGCTCACCTCCTCCTAGCCGGGATAACGGATGAGGTGCGGGTCGCCGACATGTTCATTATTATTAGCGTGAGGGCTTCCTCGCTTGGGCGCGTACACGTGATCCGACCGCAAACGACACTCGGGATCCGGCCAACGACTTCTCAGTGGTGGCCCGGCGTCTCCGACGCCGGGCCGCCACTGAGAAGTCGTTGGGCTTCGGACTCCCGCTCGTCGGGATCACGGATGATGGATGGCACATCGTCAGGCTGGATTGGCAAGGCGACCTCTGCTCTCGCGGTTGATGCGACAGGTTTTCAGCAATGAATCTGCTGCTCTTTATGAATTCGCGGAAAAACGTTTCGATATAGAACACGGTATGCATGGGCTGTTTCGCGATGACGTAATTGTACCTTGCTGATCAAAATCGGATAAATTAATTAAAAGTGTACACAATTTTGTCATAACTGGGTCAGATGAGCCCGCACTGAAGTTTGACTCTATTTTATGGCATTTTTAAATGCACATTTTGTGAAAAATTAATGTGATAAGCTCGTGGGATAAAACGTTGACTGCTAAAAAGTCAAATTTAAACATATTGGAATTGATAAACTAATCGAAGTTAACGTGATTCATAGCAAATATATATGGGTATCAGGGGTCGTATTCTCGTACAAGTTACGATCTATCGCAGGCTTGTGATTGATCGAGATGGCCATCTCGACCAATCAGAAGCCTACGATATATATCGTAACTGATATTGCTCCTAGTTCACTAAATAAAATTAAGTTTGACCACATCGCGAGACAAATATGAGTCATTAAACCAGTGTTGTTTAAATGTTGATTCACCGCCACGATGGTCCATTGAATCAGTGTTTTGCCATGCCGTAACGAGTACCATGGACCTTACCATCCACTGCGGTATCAGTGACCTTATCATTCACTGAGGTATCAGTGACCTTACCATCCACTACGGTATCAGTGACCTTATCATCCACTGAGGTATTAGTGACCTTACTATCCACCGAGGTATCAGTGACCTTACCATCCACTAAGGTCTCAGTGACCTTACCATCCACTGAGGTATCAGTTACCTTACCATCTACTGAGCTATCAGTGACCTTACCATCCACTGAGATAGCAGTGACCTTACCATCCACTGAGGTATCAGTGACCTTACCATCCACTGAGCTTTCAGTGACCTCACCATCCACTGAGGTATTAGTGACCTAGCCATCCACTGATGTATCCGTGACCTAGCCATGCACTGAGGTATCCGTGACCTTACCATCTACTGAGGTATCAGTGTCCTTACCATCTACTGAGGTATCCGTGACCTTACCATCCACTGAGGTATCAGTGACCTTACCATTCACTGAGGTATCAGTGACCTTACCATCCACTGCGGTATCAGTGACCTTACAATCCACTGAGGTATCAGTGATCTTACCACCCACTGCGGTATCAGTGACCTTACCATCCACTGAGGTATCAGTGACCTTACCATCCACTGAGGTATCAGTGACCACGTCAGGGATCGCACCCGGCCTTAGGGTGCGTTTCACAAAGACACCTTTGGGTTCGCAGAGAATCGATCAGTCAGGGACAGCACGATACACTCTGCTCTAGTGTTCGTAGAGGCACCATGGCTCAGGTCACATCATGCACTCCTCAATTAACACAAAACATATGTATAATATTTATACAACGTCGGATCAACTTGGTCCAGAATTGTATAAATGCTATACAAATGCTTTGTCTTTACTGAGTATGTTCCTTGTCGATGCACCATGTCTATGACATCAGCCCCCGATACCTGACATTATACTACCAGAACATCAATACACAGCCTGACAAATCATACCGCAAAGCCAGTATTTGCGAAGTAAGCAGTTACTGCATTTTTGCTTTGCACGGCACCATAAATATCCTGCACCCCCCACCCATTTTGATCACTTGCATCCGCACGATACACAAAGTTTCCGTCAGGATATGCACGGGGCCAGGACAAATCCGAGGTATTTAGCGCACACTAGCGATACCACATCCGTATTTAGGATCTGTTTATCGCTTGAACACTGGCGTATTTATTGCCTATATAGGTAGATTTCCTCTGACATAACTATCAGCTGCATATTGCATGATAAAGATAAAGGACGGTTCAATTAATTTGAAAACTGGGTGGGATCCAGGTGTGGTTACGCTCAATGCATGCGGAGGAGTTCGATCCCAAATCCAAGACACGAACGTAACACTAGAGCTTTTGGGTTGGTCTCCCGCTCTGGTATTCAGGTTTCAAAATGCAAAATGTTTCTTTCCTGCTCCCTTGTAAAGATTCAGTATTGTAGGGAGCATCCGCGACCGAGAGGTAGCGTGCTCGGCCTCAGACCGCTAGGGTCGAATTTCGAATCCAGTGTCAAGAGGGCAGTGTCATCTGATTTATCCTACAATCCCCAGGAGGTTATCCTGGTCCAGTTTAGCCTGTATATGCCTGCACAAATGTGGTCTAAAACCTCATTATTCAATTTATTCATTCATTCATTCATTCATTCATTCATTCATTCATTCATTCATTCATTTATTCATTCATTCATTCCTTCATTCATTCATTCATTCATTCATTCATTCATTCATTCATTCATTCATTCATTCATTCATTCATTCATTCATTCATTCATTAATTCATTCATTCATTCATTCATTCATCCATTCATTCATTCATTCATTTAATCATTTAATCATTCATTCATTCATTCATTCATTCATTCATTTATTCATTCATTCATTCATTCATTCATTCATTCATTCATTCATTCATTTAAACATTTAATCATTCATTCATTCATTCATTCATTCATTCATTCATTCATTCATTCATTCATTCATTCATTCATTCATTCATTCATTCATTCATTCATTCATTCATTCATTTATTCATTCAATTATTCATTCATCCATCCAATTATTCATTCATTCATTCATTCATTCATTCATTCATTCATTCATTCATTGATTCATTCATTCATTCATTCATTCATTCATTGAAAAGGATTATTCTTTTTTTGCAATAGCACAAGAAAGTACAGAGAGCAGCGGGAAACCATACACAGATAAATGCCCTGCTCCAATATTATATCATCATCACATATATACTGCTCTGCAAAGCCAAACGGCAGTATCTGCTTCCTTGTTAAGTAAACAGATACTGTCTTTTGGTTTTGTCTGGCGGTATACGTTGGCGGATGTGTTATTGATCCAGCAGGTTGTATTATGACGAATATTTCTGTCTTCTGATGCGACCCCGGGGATTAAGGGGCCACAGAGGAGGCATAATATAAAACATTTAGGCTCAACTCTGGGCCAACGTCGTACGACGTTGGTCCAGAGTTGAGTCAACGTGTTTCCTCGCAGCCCTGGTGTCATTGGATGCGGGATAACCCAGGATGGACACGTGGAGCCGGTGTAACGGACCACTCCGTAAAGAAGAATTATTCTGGATCCTTGTTATTCTAGGATCCAGAGGAAAACATCCCATTGGGGGGGGGGGGGGGGGTGGCAGGGTAAGGATGATACTTCAGGCAGGCGTGATTGAGTATCACTAAGTACACTAAGTCACTAAGTACCACTGTCACTCTGTTTACACTGATACTCGATGGACAATATTTAGTCCCCATGCATACACCATTACGTTATCACTCAAAAACGTTATTGTGTAATTATATATATTGATTATGTAGACTTTAATCGTACGTACTGTGGTATAATAGTATATTTTTCCACGAAGTCATGCATTCTTCATCCAAAAACTAAATTTGTATTCATCAAATTGAATCCACTGTATCATAATGACATAATCATTATTTTTGCTATCGCCCAGTCAGTATGGGGGTGTTTTTTTTTAACCAAGTAACTAACTTAAACATTAAGTAAAAACACAAGTCATAAAATTACTGCGTGAATGCACTGCTATAATTTACTTAAGTCTGTCCTCAATTTCAAATGTCAATGACAGAAATCATCCCCCAGCGAGCAAGGAATGTAAAAAGCTGTGTTCAGATCTGCCGTGGGTGTATGTGTGGGTGTTTCCCAGATTGCTTATGGGATCAGACGGCAGAGACCCTCAACAAAAAACACAGCAACATAAAATGTTAGGCCAGCGTCGCAGACGGTGGTCCAACATTGGACCAACATAGGGTCGCGGTACAGTGGCTTCAGGGAACCTAGAGTACGGAGTACCTTTTTCACATACGGGGGTAATGGCTTAGAGATCATCTACAGAAGAGTTAATATTAATACTTGTTGCTTTGTTTAGTAATGGGGATTCATTGGGACTGATGACAAGGTTTCTACTGTGCTACTAAACGATATATAGCTTTAGCTGTGACTTCAGCCGGTGTATCCAGTCAGGGATTAATATCAACGAATAATTATTCGGTTTTGTGAGTACTCTGTATTTAGTCAGCTATAACATGGATATTTACTAGGCAGATTTCCAGGAAAGTGGTCCATTCTGCCACTAGTCACCAGTATACTCGGTATATTTCCAGATGTTGCCAGAACGGTTTAACACTTGTCCTGCTGAATTGTTTCAAAGTATTTTTCATTCATTTAAAGCTGGAATTGCTAACGCAATTTCCAGCTTTAAATGACGAAAAACATTTCTATTTATGAAAAATAAACATCTCCCAAATTGAAATATTTGATTAGCTGAGCATGTACTACTGAAGATTTTATAAATTTCTGTGGCTCAGCAGGACAAGGGGTAAGAATCTTTTTGGCCAGAATACTCCCCCTAATTTATGCAATATGGTAGAAATTATCACACCAACGTCAGCCCTGACATCGGGAGGTCCGGGTGCTACAAATGTGGTGAAAGAGTTAACTCGATGGTCAGAGAGTGGTTATCAGGGCCCGTATTCTCGTACAAGTTACGATATATCGTAGGCTTCTGTTTCTGATTGGTCGAGATGGCCATCTCGACCAATCAGAAGCCTACGATATATCGTAACTTGTACGAGAATACGGACCCTGAGTGGTAATCACTCCAGTCTGGCATACATCCATCGTCCTCTTGGATATGGAAAGGTGTATCTGCCAATTCACAAAGTGACAGATACATCCCTGTCATATCTAAGGGGACGACATGTATACCCGGCTACATACGTTATATGTCATGTTATTGTTCATTTAAAAACAACATCCACCCAAAACCAAATAGCGATAAGCTCATGAATTTTACTTTTCCTTATAAAAATTATTCTGATACGAAAGCAAAAAATACCTTAGGAAACTACACGTATTTTTGGAATAATTGTAAGTGTACATTGTTGTCCTAGCTAAGCAGCACTGCGCAATGCTTTCTAATCCCAAACTAGCAAACATATTATGACGTGTCCTCATTGACCCCTGTGCCTTCTGAGAAGTGTCCAGAAGTGCTGGCAGGAGGTTGAGATCCTCAGAGGAGGCGTTGACCAGGATATAGAGCGGCTGATCTCCAGCTTCATCACCAGAAAGGGAGTATGAAAAGACAATTTGCAAGTGACGGATTTAAGCGTTTGCACTCTCCGCCCAGGACACACCACACATCGACCCTATGTTGGTTTACTGTTGGGCCGTCGCTGGTTTGGTTCTCCAGTAAGGATATACTAGAAATCATGTGTCACGTTCGGCCAAAAATGGGCACAATCCAATATGGCCGTTATCGGCAACTTTGATAACAATAATTTTTAAACTAATGTAAGATAATCAAGTTGATATGTATTATGAATTCTTGACCATGTTTGTGGCATGAAACCATTCCTGGAATGGACAATTTTACCTCTAGATTTTCATGACCTTCAAACTCCACATGAAGGTAGAATATTAATATTCAAATTTTTTGTGTGATATTTTTCTTGGGTCATATTTTCATCTTCCCCCAACATATCTGAAAATTTGGGAGAATTTTGTTGTGCATTTTCTATGTTAGACCATTTGGCGTGTAATATAATTCTAGTTGCACGGTAATGGTGAAATGGGAGCTGTAATTTTGAATTTTTATTAGATGCCAAATTAATGGTCTAACTTTGATAGTACACAACAAAATTCAACCAAAGTTTGTGAGGTGTTGGGGGAAGATAAAAAAATGAGCCGTGATAAAAAAATTGTTAATTTTTTTTAAGCAGCGCCGAGCAAATTGAAAAAAGGCTACTCCCAGGATTTGGTAAAACAGACTAAGGAGGGATTAAGGATAATCTAGACGGTATAGGGTTAACTCTTTAACCGCCAAATTATTCAATCTGAATTTTCACCCACTTGAAGTTGTGTCTCGCTGACGCGATCCACAACTTCAAGTGAGTGAAAATTATTCAGATTTGACAAAATAGAGGTCAACTGTATTTAAATATTGCGGATTGATGTCACATTTTATCTTTAACATGTTTAAAAGGTGGTACTTAATGAGGTAATAAAAATTGAAAAACCAAATTTATGCGGCACCGGCGGTTAAAGGGTTAAGAGCACGGCACATAACCTAGTTTGGTGTGCAGACACTTTGACAGACTGTCGCCGTGTGGACTTCAAGCGGGATCTTAACAAATGAGCTGCATCTAAATATCTGGGTAAACGCGCACGAAATCGTGATATTTCAGGAGAAGCAGCTGAGTTTTATTAGAGGTACGACATGCCCCGGTCTCCCGTAATACACGCGGTGCAAGGTGGGAAAGGGGCTGCTTTGAAAAACAAATTTGTTTTGATTTACAGCCGTCCCCGATCACGCATCAGGCCTGACGGGGACGACGTCCTGGTGGGGGGGGGATTATTTATAATGGAGCCACCGCTGAATCCTTACGTGAAAACAACCCTGTAAGAGCGAGCGGAGAGTCTGCGGTGTGAAGAAAACACGTAAATGGCTAGTTTGGTTTGTAATTTTATCTGCCCTTTAAATGAATGAAATAAATGACCTGATCTTTAATTTTGTACACCGCGTGAGTCGACTACAATGGCAATTGTTCCGTTCGAATTAAAGGAATGCATCTGCTATTTAGTGGCAGATGTACCCCAGCAAACAACACACGTTTATCCAATGCTGGTTTGATACTGGGCCAGCATCGCAGACGGTGGCCCAACATTAATCCAGCATTGATAACCGTGTCTTGTTTGCTGAAATACCCCTTTAATCCGAAAGGAACGAACTGTTTTTAAAATCTTACCAGTAATTACTTAAATAACGATTCTATTAATCTCGGTGGAAACAACTCAATTAATTATTTTATCGTCTCTGATGGATGAATTGATACAACACTTCAGACAGGATCTGAGACAGCGATAATAGTGGGATAATTCAAACAACCAAGACGTCAGTGCACTCTCCTCCGAATTAGTAACAGTGTTGAAACTGCCCAGCCAGGGGATCGAGCCACCGTGACATCGTGATGCCTGAGGGCTACCAGTGCGGCCAAAGAATAACCTCGGTGGCTACTCTAGTCCAACAGACACACGTCCGGCTACATACTCATTTTATTTTATTTAACCTTTTGCCTGCTAATCACGACAATAGTCGTTTTTAATCCGTTTTATTTGCCGATTAAATCACTGTTATTGGGAATGAAATGGCTGTTTAAACATCAATATCTGTTAATGTTTGTTCTCAACTTAAACAAGTATGAGTAATTTTCAACCACTTGAGGTTGTGGATCGCCGTAGCGAGACACAACCTCAAGTGGTTCAAAATTTACATAAATTTACTTAGCAGGATAAGGGTTAACATTAAAAATATGAAGTACAGAAAAAAACACATACAAGCAAAATTATATAGAAATAAAAAACCTCCCTCCAAGAGGAAATACTTGTCCTGATGGCTGAGTCCTAGTTCTACATACCTTGTCTGGTCAGAACAAGATCGATCGACCTATGCCAAGACTGATCACCATATTTTATTTGATGGAAATTCCAACGCTGTCTGCGAGGTGTGAAAAAACATACCTTACAGGCAAAATTCGAAGAGAATGCGACACGAAACCAGATATTCATTGGAGATTGGTAATCAAATGATATTATATATTTGAATAAACAACGGGAGGTACTTTTTATTCCTCGTGCGGTGACAATCACTGCAATTCTCAGATGAGCGATTCTCACGTAGAGGGGATTAGAAACCGAGGTACCTTAATTTTCCTCAGATATTATCTCTTTTAGCGCTAAACACAGAGTCGTTTTAAATCGGTTTTATTAGCAGGTTAAATCGCATTTTATCAGGAATGGAATGGGTGTTTGAATATAAAGTTTACAAATGTTTGGTCACAAATTAAACAAATATGAGTAATTTTCACACACTTGAAGTTGTGGGTGGCGCTAGCACGACACATAACTTCAAGTGTGTGAAAATTTGAATTCTGTCACTCAGCGCTTTAACCCTTACAGCGCGGGGATCGATTTTAGACGTCAGAATCTGACGTCTGTAGACGTCAGATTATGACGTCTAAAGTCAATCCCCGCACTGAAAGCGTAAACTGTTTAGGATGGTCGTAGAACAATAACATACATGTAGGTATATAAATGAAGCAGAAAGAGCTAGCCAAGACATTTGTGATGATCCCAAATTGAAATATCCCTTTGATCTCCATGTTTTATACAAAAATATTCCAGCGTTGTAAGAGTTGACCCTTATCCTGCTAAGTGGGCTTATTGAAATTTTCAACCACTTGAGGTTGTGTCTCGCTACCGCGATCCACAATCTCAAGTGGTTGAAAATTACTCATATTTGTTTGATTTGAAACAACAATTACAAATCTGGATGTTTAAACAGTCATTTAATTCCCAATAACATTGATTTAATCAGCTAATGAAACTAAACGGATTAAAAACGACTATTGTCGTGATCAGCAGGCAAAGGGTTAAATTTTATTTTTCTGTCGCAGATTTTTAACCACTTGAGTTTGTGTCTCGCTACCGCGATCTAGAACCTCAAGTGATTGAAAATTATACATATTTGTTTAATTTGAAACAAAAAATCTTGATGTTTTAACAGTTATTTAATTCATTATTAACAGTGATTCAATGGGCTAATAAAACGGAATAAAAACGACTATTCCGTGATCAGCAGGTGAACAGTGGTAAAGGGTTATGTTTATTTTCTGTTGCAGACTGGTCGTGATCCATTGACAGGATTCACCGGGTCCTCAATTTTTCATTCATTAGAAGCTGACATTGCTGACGCAGCTTCAAATAAATGAAAAATAAAAATAATATTTAGCGCTGGGTATCAAAGGAGAAAAACTAACTGGCACGGAGGACTAGTGACAATGACAGGAGCCGTTCATTCCCCCATCAGCCATGCTTCGTTTAAATTGTAAATGAACTTGTGCGCACGCGCGATTATATGTTTGATTGAGTAGCGCTTTCTTTGAAACGGATCTTCCAAGGCTTCACAAAGGAAGTGATGAATGGGAGAGTTTTATCTCACGCATTTTTAGAAAGAAAGCCTGCCTGTTAAGTTTGTCTTTTTAAAAGTTATTTATTACGTAAAAACACAGAGTCAATCAATATTAGCCGGTATAGAGTGCTATTCTAAGATACACCTACAATGTATGATGCAAATTAATAACATAGATATGCATGTCCTACAGAAGGATGATCACTTTCGTGATCAATGTAAATATTAGAAGTCTATTATGATGTCTTCATCACCTAACAGCAACAAACTCAGATGTCATTTATTATACGAAATAGACAGGAAGAAAAATACAATGCAATATTTGTAATATATATTTCGTCGGGAGACCCCTATTAAGACACGGATGTTTCCCTCTAGGGGGTATCTTGATATTCTACTTCTTCAGACTTAATACACGCCGAGCATGTATGAATGAGCGGTTGGCAATGTGGCAATACAATAGCTAGACCTATTCAATTCACGTCGCAAAGGTCACTGAAAATCATCAGTATAATCTCAATTAATCACATGGAAAGGATTACAAAAACATATACTCTCAGACACAGGCACTCATTTTAATCAGTATGTAATGCAGGATTATCTGAATGAGAAATATATATATCTTGGTGGTGAAGATCATTAGCAGTCTCCACTTTTTACAGATAAGGGACGGTGCAGCTTTAGCTGCCCCGTCCCTTATCTGTAAAGAATGGAAATCCTGTCACTGATTTATCCTGAACAAACTGTAGGGATGTGAGGAGTAAACAAGCGTAAGAAAGAAGAAGTGGATGGACCGCGGAAGTGGACGTGGTCAGATTCAGGACAGGTCGATTAGAGACAACCTGGAAATTGGCAGATGTATCAAGCTGGATGAGAACGTGCCTCCTACAGTACTGCCCCGTAAAACCAAAAGGCAGTATCTGCTTACTTGTAAAGTAAACAGATACTGCCTTTTGGCTTTGCACGCCAGAGTAGCCACACTCTGTCAGTACTAAAGTCGCCCAAGTAGAATGAGGAATTCTCAGTAAATCAGACATAGTTTCAAAGATGTACTAGAAAAATGGGTTTTACACTTGGATGGGGAAGAAACATTTTTGTTTCTTTCAAATCTCCGAGACCGGGAACCGAACCCCGAACTCTAGCGTGAAAGGCAGCGGTGCTAACCCCTACTGTAGGGCCCCCGCCCAGTTTGAACTTGAAACACTATTGTTAAATATATAATTATATGTTTGCCCCCTATTGACCTTGAAGGTAAATGTCCTTCAACGCCAATGACCTTTTTGGTGCTAAAATATGTTACATCTGCTTGAATTAGAAAGAATAATGATGACTGAAATATAGATGTGTCATACATAAAAAATATTGCAAATCATTATTATAATGATAACGCATGTCTCTTATTATCATAATTTTCAGTCAGTGCAGTCACCATCACAGCCACAGAGAGCAGTGCATTTCAGCTCGGCTTTTTTGCATGTGCACCTGCCACAACATGCTATCAAGCATCCGCAGCGAATTAGTGGTCTATCGTTAATGCACCTACCATTTTAAAGTTCAGTGACCTATCAGATGATAAAATAACACCATAACAAATGATCCTACAAGTCTTTGAGACGTAATAAGAACGTACAAATACATAAATTCAAATATTATATATTTATATTTATATTTATATTATATATTTTTTACGGATTTAGATATATTTTATAATAACATTTCGCGTTAAAATGGATATTTAAGGTCACTGACCTCAAACGTCATTATCAAAGGACCACAACACATTCCCTGCCAAAGTTGCGTATATGGCTTCATTGGTTGTAATTCTCGTCACACACATGCGGGGGATCTTTCCAGTTTTGGGGAATAACTGTGATAGGGAGTAGGCTCTAGCTACTTGTCTTCTGACCTCTTTGCCTCTCTTTTCCCTGGCTGTGCGTTGTAAACTCTCTGGCTTGTATACATCCCAGATGACGTCAACACGATTGGCTATATCTAGTTTTGCTGTTCCGGGGCTCAGCATCTGCACAATGGCTGCACCGTCCAAGAATGTGGCGTTTACGACAGGGAAATTTACTTGTCGCGTTGTCTATTTTTCAAGGCATCGAAGGATGTCTACCTTTGTACCAAGCAGCCGCTTGCCTCCCAATGACAGTGACGGAGGGGCAGCTTGATTCCCATGCGCGAAAAATTGAATGAGATCTCCGTTTCTGGTTTAACAAGATATATATAAGTCCTGTGTGATGTTACTTGCCCCTTGTGTTTTGATTCGGGGTTCACAGATGGGCGACTAAACAGTAGTATCGGTAGCTTGTTTTTAGGCAGTGGTTCTGTGATATGTTTCGCAGACTGGACAAGTCTTTCTTCGACAAAACTGAGGTACTGTTACTCACCGAGTGCTTCAACATTCCTCCCTCTTTCTCCAACAGTGACGTTCATGATAACTCTGAGGTCTAGAACCAAGAGATCTTCGCTTTCCTCTACAAAATGGGCTGCCCATCTCTCCAACCACTGCGGTTAGAGACCTGACATCGTTGACAGCTGATGCTTGGACCCCATGGTGATGGTGCTACCTGTCTTTTTTATGTGATCTCGTGGTATCATCCTTGCCACTTCGGGACCAGCCACCATCCAACGCCTTAGAGCTGGTGGATTATCAGTCCGACCTACAGCACCACCGAATCCTTTGATGATAGCATTATTCTGCTCATGACATTAGTCAATGGTCATGGAAGAAAATGTATTAGATATCTTGTGCACCACAAATTTTCTAGCACAGAATTCTGCCAGGACATTAGGATCTTTCTGAGAGAGCAACATCATGAATGCGTACGGGTAGCTACCTACGATAGTGCGTGTGGTCGAGAGGAAAAATCCATGGGACAATCTTCGTCAGTGACTCCACGTATAGTTGAAAGTTAACGAATGGCTCAAACTACAACAGCATGAGGATTTCCAATGAAAGTGTTTTGCCTAAGTTGCTTCAGATGTATATTAGGGACAACATTAGGGATAACATTCATTAATTTGCCAACTTGTAGCTTCTACGTCAATTTGGGCGGGGGCCCTAGGGTAGTGGTTAGCACCGCTGCCTTTCACGCCAGAGTTCGGGGATCGGTTCCCGGTCTCGGCGGTTTGAAAGAAACAAAATTGTTTCTTCCCCATCTACGTGTGAAAGTTAGTATTGTGGGGAGCCTCCGTGACCGAGAGGTAGCGTGCTCGGTCTCAGACCGCCAGGGCTCGAATTTCGAATCCTGTGTCTGGAGGACAGTGTCATCTCAATCATCTCACCATCCTCAGGAGGTTCTCCTGGCCCAGTTTAGCCTATATGGGCACAAAGGTGGCCTAAAGCCCGACTCATTTCATTTTTTTCTACGTCAATTTAAACAAGTGGACACATTCGATAAATGTTATAAACATGACTTGACACATTAAAAAGCTACTGAGGATACATTCGAAATATAATCACCAAGTACCGTGGTCTATCGTTAATGCACCTACCATTTTAAAATTCATTGACCTATCAGATGATAAAATAACACCATAACAAATGATCGTTCAAGTCTTTGGGACGTAATAAGAACGAACAAATACATAAATTCAAATATTATATATTTTTTACGGATTTAGATATATTTTATAATAACATATCGCGTTAAAATGGATATTCAAGGTCCCTAACCTCTAGCAGTCACCAGAGGTCAAATTCAAAATGGCTCCACGTCTTAAAATGAACCTTATGGTTTGTATATATCAGAAAAAAAATCCATGCTTTTATCATAAAGTGCACACTATTCCTGCTTATCCGCTGTACTAATAACCTAATATAGAGACAAGCACATAAACAAAATTTGAAGAGTGTTGCACCGTAACATTTTCACAAATAGCAAACACATGACGTTGAATCAAGACTGGTTTAATGTTGGTCCACCGTCTACGACGCCGGACCAACATTAAACCAGCATTGATTCGATTTCTTGTGTTTGCCATGCTTGACCAAGCAGGACCAGGCCACACGAAGCTTGTCCACACCGTGCTGGGATGCAGTCCCGTATTTTGCTGTTATGTATATCCCCGCACCTGGATCATATCTGGATCAATGTCATTCTTCTGAAGGTGTTTTGTTTACCTGTGGATGGGATATAGGATGGGTTACCAAGGCCACCCCGTCGGGGGTTTCACCATGCATGATAGGGAGTCCTTTAGGCGGTTCAACTCTAATGCATCTATATCCTCGAATGTTAATGGATTTCATGGACTCGGAATTTGAGATATGGATCAAGGAAGATAGGCCTTAGCTTCCAAGTTGGCTCCTGTAATTCAGATGGTCCAGGATATTGACAACCCCTGTCAATACGGATAGGTTTACTCCTTGATGTGATGATCCTTTCAATAAAGAACGTGTCGTTCCTATCGATAGACATATCGCGCTGATAATAATTGACAAGCTGTCCTATCAATAATATTCTGACATTTAACAACATATAGTTATACCAAAAATATATAAAACGTTAAATTTATATTAACCAAACGGGGTAAAAATCGATATCATAATTGATCTTTTGATTAGTCATTTTTGTTACACACTATTTGTCTGATCGAACTATGTTTTTCGTGGTTAAAAAAAAAACAAATAATACTAAATACTAATACAACACTACTTACGTATTTTACACAATGATTATACAAGTAAACCATTGACAGCAGCTTGTGTAATTGGAGGAGATTCAGTCTGACTTATAATTAGCATTATAAATTGTATTGCGCTCTAATGTTGAGTTAAATGTGGACTGCAATATATTGCATTTGAGGTAAGATTTTAATAATTTGAAAAGACATTCTAATTCTGTAGCTTACTTCCATGACGGTTATATCTTAACTGAGGCTGCGAAATACCGTTCATTTGTAGCTGACGCTTTCTGATGGAGTGACTGACACAGTTATTGGTGGCTGACGGCATCAGACCTGCTCTGGCAGCGTTCAGCAGGCTCTTGCATGTAGCTCTTGCAGGATTCTGGCAGTGCAATGACAGGACCGGGACTTCTTGACATGAGGGTATGCGTGCAGGTAATATTCAGAATGTGTGGTTTTCCAATTTCAGTTCAGTGTCGGGTCAGCGTCACAAACGCTGACCCGACACTGAACCGGGGCTGGACCAGCATCTTGCATTTACCGGGTTCGAGACAGCCGAAACCGCGCGAGACTGGCGTCAACAGAGCATCTCTCCATCAATGCCATGCCCGACAACACCAGACCCGCGGGCCAACGGCCAACAGCGGCTCAAAAACATCTCAGCTCTGCTCCACATACTCTGGCTCAAGAGGGAGCCAACGTATTAGACTGTGTACCGGCATTGACCCAGTATTAGACTAGCTTCTCATGCATGTCGATTGGCTGGGGTACAGTCAGCTTTTTAATTATACAACTATCTATATAAGTTAAACTAAGTCATTTCAGATCTAAAGTGTCTTCAGATTTATCATTCTTAGATTTCAGATTTGTTTAACTGATGTGGAGTGGGAAAATAACCAAATATATGTGAACTTTTTATTTGCTTCTTCATTTACTTTTTAAAAGTTTGGCATTAATATAGAGACTTAGAGTGGTAAGAACCCTGTCCCATTGTTGGTTCAATGTTAGTCCACCGTCTACGACGCTCTCGCAGCATTGGACCAACAATTGGTGAATGTCTTGTGTATTCACCCATCGTTGGTTCAATGTTAGTCCACCGACTACGACGCTGCCCCGACATTGAACCAACAATGGGTGAATGTCTCGTGGTTGCTGGGGAAGCAAACACGAAGCTTTAGTTGCACCCCTGACAATGACGTCCACATCAAGGTATCACACTGGTGTTTGAACATGACACCAGGCGTCACCTCCGGTGCTTGTAGTTCTGCCTTTTCGTCGCAGGGGGCGACCGTGTCTAACAGGGGGCAGCGTGACGCCTCGATCAGTCACACCAGTGTGACGTGGATCTCCCGCCCATGTAGGGAGCGTGGCACCGGGCGTACAGCATAGCGCTATCCCGGGCGTCCCGGCAATGCCGGGATCCGCCGTGCCCGGAATGCCAATGTTCAGTTTCGATTTCAGAGCGCGCGAGGGGCGGGGCCGGACACGTGACGTGAGCGAAATCGCCAGGTGTCCGGGAAATACACCTGGATCAATCTCCACAGCTCTCTGCCATTTTGATCCCGGCTGTGCGATATGTTGAAACAATGTTAGACCTGCGTCGTTCACGTTGACACAGAACTGGGTTGGTCAAATTTCACAGATTTTTTTGTAAAATATCGCAGGGCAGGTAGGGGGTGGGGGGGAGGATTTACTAAAAAATACAACATTTTGGAGGCTGCAATTATTTAATTATAATGTAAACTTGGCGTTATATATAGTCATACCGATCCATAGCGGCTAAAATTGAAAATGTGAACAAACATTACATGTAGAATAATTATTACAGCAGACATCGTTCCATAACGATTGTGATCATCACCTCATCATAATTTTCACCAGTGGCCTACGTCCCAGTAAACACGACACATTGAACCAATGTTGGGCCATCGTCTACGATTTACTGGGGTATGTCAGCTGCGGCGTGGACAAATTACCTGCCGTCCCATGTAAAACATGTAGCCCCGTGTTGACGGTTGGAGAAGTGAACAAACGAGGAATTTTCAAAATTCCCGCTGTATATTATATACTTAGGCAGCTGCTGTGTAGAATGGTTGCGTAACCCGCCGGCGGCAGAAAAACTACAGCCCTGCACCTGGTAGACTATGTACTGCGGGCAATGTGCTTTTTACGAGTTTTTGGTCCTGGCTAATTTGTATTGATGTTTTATGAGGTGCCTCTATGCCTCTCTTCTTGTCCCAGATTGCAGGCTTCAGTTGTTTGAGCTCGTTTCAGAGAGGTACAGGTATGTATTATTTTTACATAATTATGGTAATTGATATTTTGAAAAAAAAAGTTGCGTATCAGTTTTCGATTCAACTGCTGACATAGATTAACTGTATTAGACAGAAAATAGCGTGTGGAGTTTTTATGTGAAATTTAGATTCTGATTTATTAAACATAACGACAGCGGTCCCCAAAGGTTTCATCATAAGACCATTATTATTTTTAATACATATAAACGATTTGTCTCTTTTGCCAAATGGCAGATACACCCTTGTATATCAATAGGAACAAAGTGCAAGGAAAAGCCCAAGTGGGGCCGTCATAAAACCTCAATTCTTGCATCGTGTATAATAACTCTAGTTTCTGAAATCCTTATAATAATTCTGTCTGTCTCTAAAATCCTTATGATAATCTGCTACTGCATGTGTTATAATATTACATCAAGTGTTATGCAATTTCTACGGGTGCATTGAAATGGTTGACAGTGGTTCTTTATTCAGCAAACACGTGAAGCTTAACCAATGCTGTCTCAACGCTGGTCCACCGTCTGCAACGCTGGCCTATTTATAAGCCAACACCGGCCCAACACCACATGTTTGTATTAAATTCCAAATACTTTTTTAAAACGCTTGCGAATACTCATCTGGAAGAGAACTATAATACCTTATAATATTGACCTTACCAGATAGATAAGATATACGCTCATTGCACCACATGACCTTGTTGGTGATACCACTTTACATTAGCTGCGCCTATAGTGCAAATTTGCAGGGAAATGTTCAACATTAAAAAAGTTTTAATGACAGTTATCTGGGTTAAAGTAAAAGCTCAAACAATGTTTTTGATGGTCGATATCGGCAGTTTTGACAAAATATCGTCAACCTGGCCGGTTTGTGAACCAGCTAGCGGCAAAACGACCAAGGCTGAAAAATTCTGCGTCTACACTGTAATATTCCCCAGAAAATTACGCACCTTATGAAACAAACCGTGTGGTAATCGCTGCAATATCAGTTGAGAAATTCACCTCAGAAATTTGAAATTTGTCGTCGAAGCGGCACCACTTCTACATTAATTTCTTACAGTTCTCCACTTCAACAATCGGAATGCTTGTTCGTTTACCCGGGTTGAACTATGAAAATCATTGCCTCATTCCAGATTGTTTTGTGTGTATCAATTCATGACGTATACTCAATTCATTTCAATTTAAATATCATTGAATTAAGTTATTATTATTAATATATCAACTGGAGGATGGTCAGCACGGTAATGACGAAATTATTGTCTTAGTGCTGATATCCCAGCTCATTCACCAACTGATCAATTTGTATCATGACTGTGTTTGATATATCAAGAATAAACAAATAAAAAAATCTGGAGTTCGAGTATCGCGTGATTTCTGGGGCAGTAGACCTATTGCTTTCGCCACTCACATTTTTTATTAAAATGTCCTATTTTTTACACGGAATTTCTGTTCGTTTTGTCTACAGCGCGGAGCAATGCGTCCGTCAGTTCGGTGAATGCGGCAGGGGTCGCTGAAAACACTTTGGACGGCCATCAAAGCGGTGAAGAGCATTGTTGGCCCTGAGGTGCTCATTCTACGACTTCCCGGAGTCCGTGAGAAAGACTGGGAATGATCCGAGTGGAGGGGGGGGGGGGGACATCCCAGAAGAGTACACTGAGAAGTGCGCGCCCGTCCTGAAGGCAACCAGAACGACAGAGTTTTCTTTTCTGAGCAGGTAGCGGCAGGCATCCAGTCTGTTACCACGCTCAGTGATCCGGACGGAAGATCCCGGCTCGCAGCTGACGGGACGCTACCCAGCAAACACGAGGCGTTGAGCCAGTGTTGGTTTAATGTTGGACCAGCGTCGTAGACGGTGGATCAACAATAAACCAACACTGGCTAAACGCCTCGTGTTTGCTGGGATACGGTCTGACGCTGTCTCAGCACTGGGCAGCACTGGATCAGCGCATAGATCCACATACGACGCTGTACATGGATCACTGGTGTCCGTCTTTGAAACCGCCTCTCCGCGCGTATACAGTGCAAGGGATCCAGGGGTAGAGTCTTTGGATTTTCAACAGCCATTGCGATTGGTGGGAAACGACTAATTTACCTAGTTATATACTGCAATCATACGTCGAGCAAACTTTAGATGGTAGGTCAACGTTGCGGCCTGTAATCCAACATTATGCCAATTTTGAGTAATCATCTCGGGTCCGATCTTTCAGAATGACTAACCGTTACAGCGCTGGAATATTTTGAATAAGCCATGGAGATCAAAGAATTGTAAATTGTCTTCTAATATTATAAATTTTTTAATTCTTTCAGTGCGGGGATCGACTTTAGTCGTCAGAATCTGACTTCTGTATAAAAGTCAGATTCTGACATCTAAAGTCGGTCCCCTCGCTGAACGGGTTAAAACAGTCGCTTATGTGAATAAAAAATATTTTTATTTTTCAGTCCAAGTAGGCCCAACAATTTTCCATTCCCTTCATTCACATCAAAAACATATCTCTGGACTTTTTGGAGAAAATCAAAGATAACTTGCTTTTTGATATCCATATGTTACTCACACTTCTCCTTACAACTTGATTGATTTCTTTCAAATCAATCACTCTGCTAAATTGAATGTCGGCGTCGTTTAGAATGTGTGGGGAATTTGGAGAATGTCAATCTCCACAGACAAATTGAGCGGAGCATTTCACACTTCGTAACTCAGGGAAGAGCAGTAAAAACACGTAAAACATCGAGTAGTACACAGCTAGTAAAGCATCCTCCACACCTCCTCCGCGCTGTAAATCGCCACCTCGGCAACAAAGGGTCGCATCTCCCACCTTAAACAATGGGAGATGCTACCCTTTGATACCGAGGTGACGATTTAGGCTGCGATAATTCATAAGATATTCCATAGTATATGGTGGACATAATTTATTCCCGAACTTTCCCATCCCCCTCTAGTACGTGTAAAGTTTTGCATGACATTTGCGCAATGTTGAACTTTCGTAACTTGCATCGCAGTTTTGTACTTGAAAAATACGAAACACTAGGGAATTGAAAACGTTTGAAACTGGGAGTGTGGGCATTGATTGAAGGACAGCACTGATAAAGTACGAAAACAATGAGTAATTGTGAAAGTGCGACACTATGGGATTGCGAGCAGGCGAAACTGAAGCGATACGAGAGTACGATATGTGCAAATAATTGATTTTAAATACGAAGGTACGATCAGCTCATTTTTGTGGGCCCTGTGTGACTTAATAGTTAACCTTCTTATCCCTTAACCCTTTAATCGCCGGTGCCGCATATATTCGGGTTTTTATTTTTTATTAGCACATTAAGTACCACATTTTAAACATGTTAAAGATAAAATGTGACATCAATCAGCAATATTTTAAAACAGTTGACCTCCATTTTGTCAAATCTGAATAATTTTCACTCACTTGAAGTTGTGGATCGCGTCAGCGAGACACAACTTCAAGTGAGTGAAAATTCAGGTTGAATAATTTGGCGGTTAAAGGGTTAAATTACTAATCACGCCGTTTTCAGACTTTTCATTTCTCATTCAAATAAGAAAGAAAATTTGCATGAAGTTTACCAGATTGGGATAGGTTTTGATTAAAATTGCATATTATGTAGGTAATTTTTACCCGCTTTAGTTTGTGGGTCGCGGTAGCGAGACACAGCTTAAAGCGTGTAAAACTTTAAAATGTAAAACTGGGTGTTAATCCCTTAAGGGACATCACCCAGGTACTTTTTCTTATATCCATTCACCATTGTTAATCAAGCTGGACGCAAATCGCCTAATTGGATGAAATACCCCAGTATAATTATATCAAATGAAAGCAAGGAGCGTCCTTATTGTGATGGATGAGAACTTTTTTTTATAAAATCAATTGTTTTTTAAATATGGGGCGTGACGCCTGCTTGCGACAGGGGTGCGACAGAGGCACCAGACCTCCCGTATGATTAAAGGGGACGATACGTGCTCCGAGGCAGGAGGTCTCTGCGGCTGGAGTCGGCCGGGGGCCCTAGGGTAGTGGTTAGCAGTGCTGCCTTTCACGCCGGAGTTCGGGGTTCCCGGTCTCGGCGGTTTGAAAGAAACAAAAATGTTTCCTCCCCATCCACGTGTGAAAGTCAGTATTGTGGGGAGCCTCTGTGACCGAGAGGTAGCCTGCTCGGCCTCAGACCGCCAGGGCTCGAATTTCGAATCCTATGTCTGGAGGACAGTGTCATCTCAATCATCTCACCATCCTCAGGAGGTTCTATTGGCCCAGTTTAGCCTTTATGTGCACAAAGGTGGCCTAAAGCCCGATTCATTTCATTTTATTTGCGGCTGGGGTCAGCGTATAAAAAATAGCAGTACAAGCCCGTCTGTGACGCTGGCCTAACATTAAGTCAGCAGTGGTTCAACATTTCGTGTTTGCTGAGAAATAAAGCGGGTGATTACCGCTGACAATGTACTCAAATTACCTGGTGTAATATATGGAATTCTGTGAAACTAAATGTCCTTGACCTCCTTTGTTTTCACCGAGCTGGCTAATACAATGAAGTATGGGGGAGGGGTCTTATATAACCTGGTTTTCACCGAGTGACGTAACTGCGTTTCACAGAATGAAATATGTGGGAGGGGGTGTTATATAACATTGTTTTCACCGAGTGACGTCACTGCGTTTCACAGAATATTCAGTTTCGTGAAGTCATTATGTTTACAATAACGATCGTCATTTGCGAGAGAATAAATCTAAATATAATAATAGTTTTTTGGCTTGTTTTTGGTAAAACACTCCTGACAAAATATGACACTTGATCGCAGACGAGCAGTGACACTAAACACAAATTTCGATGGCCTGCAAATGTATTTATTGGGTCACATAATTCACTATCTTAGCAGAGTATAATTTGACAACGCAAAACACATAAATTATGTTTTGTATATTATTAAATAGCATAACGTACCACCAATTATGTAACCGATAGCCCACTATCAAGTGTCAAAATATATCACTACAAAGAAACAGTATGCAAAAGAAAATAACAGAAGAAAAATAACAGAGCAGAATATTTATTAACCAAAGGGGATAAATTACATAACAAGTTGACGTACATGTGAAAATTGGTCTGGGATGCCTCTATTAAGATCAAACGCAAGAAAGAAAATAAATTAGATTGTTTTTTACATGAAAAATGATGTTGCTAATGGTGCATAACTTTTGAAGATGAATATGGGATTTGTAGATAAAACAATAACGTCGTCTCGGCGTTAAAGTATCATATCTACAACTCACTGGAGTGACAGATATGACCCTTTAACGCCGAGACGACGTTATATATCATACATTACATAACTCAGTGAAGCTGCTAATGATAAGCAAATGGTAATAAATGGCTATTGTGTCAGCTCGGCGTGGCCGCGGTAATAAGCTGGTGTCAGAAGTGGGTTTCGCTCAGTGACACTGAGAGCTACTGATCTGAACACTGAGGGATTGCCCTGGTCAGGTGTGGCCATCAATTAGAAACAGAATCAAAACCAGCCCGTCCATAGCAAGATAAATAGACACCTGACAGCGGCATGCGTGTTCACCCAGTGTTGGCTTAAAGCTGGGCCAACGTCGCAGACGTTGGTCAAGCTTTAAACCAGCACTGGGCTGGTTTACTCTGACTGCAATCGAACATGCTAATTATACTGTGTCTTTGTAGTCACCCATTTTCACAGTGATGTCTAAGTGATGATTTGTGATAATCTATGTGTCACACATACAATGCTCATTAAAAATAATCCACGGAGGTTATCAGAAATTAGTACAGTTGTTTGTACGCAACAACATTACATTACATTACAATGCAGTACATGTGTAACCGCAGCTCTCTTTATTACTCTGTCATTACCTCTACCCCATCTGGTGACCGAGCTCAGAGTTACGATGGTTCATACATGAGATTCTAGACATCGGTGTTTCGATAAAACACAACCACTGATCCGTCGACAGTTGTGTTTAGATGTCATCGTTCAAATTTACCGAAATGCGCCAGTTCATCACTGTGACGTCTTTTTAATTATTTGACAGCGTTTTGACGAACAAGACAGATATTCAGGGTATATTTGTTCTTTAATCGCATTTATTCATTTTGCGTTTATTTATACATATGATATATGTAGATAAGCAGACTTTCTGTATTGCTATGACTGATATTCCGTCCTTACTTCACAGAGGATAATAGTTATGATCATGCTGATCCATGTAACTATGGTCATGACGATTAATTAACGTACATGGCTCCAATCGCATTATATCTGATGATGAAATTAACACTTTAAAATAAACTAAATGAAAAATAAGATAATAAATGTACCCCGAGGACAGACATCCTGATTTTTGCAGACATGACATCAGGTGTAAATGTGCGAAGTTTTTTGTTTATAACTTCAGTTGTTACATGTAGCTACAGTGACTGTGAGAGGAGGAGAAATATGTACCCCAAAGTGTAATGTCAGGCCACCAACTCAGATGTATGACATACAGTGAGGCAATGTTAGGTTTTTGTTCTGGGTCAGGACATAGTGGGCGTTTGCAAAGCATTTCTGCCCTGCAAAGCCAAAAGGCAGTATCTGCTTACTTGTAAAGTACTTGTAAAGTAAGCAGATACTGCATTTTGGCTTTGCACGACAGGTTTGCTCAGTCTAATTTGCTTACAACAAGCACGGGACGTTCCACAAATGTTTTTCTGTTGTAATATTGGGTTAGCTTTGCAGCCGATGCATCAAACCACCATTGTTTAAACGCCTGATATCTGCATGTTGGAGCTTTTACACTAGCATAACGCTTAACCAATATTAGCCTGATAGGCTCTGTCATGGCGTTCGGCATTTTGTTCATATTATGCTTGTATAATGTCTTAAACTAGTAAAAGGTTTTGCATAAAAATCTATAAATTACAAGAAAGTTGTTCACAAGGATATGTAATGTATCTAAATGTAAACTTTCAATCGGGAACTTTGGTAAAGTCATTCACTCAGACACTTTTGATCCTGCCCCGTTCCCTTGTAAAAAAACGTATTATGGAAAGCCTCCGTGACCGAGAAGTAGCGTACTCGACCGCAGACAGCCAGGGATCGTATTTCGGATCCTGTGTCTGGAGGGCAGTGTAATCCGATTCATCTCACCTTAACCAGTTTAGCCTGCACGTGCACATTCATTCATTCATTCATTCATTCATTCATTCATTCATTCATTCATTCATTCATTCATTCATTCATTCATTCATTCATTCATTCATTCATTTTGTAGATCTAGAATTATGCTAAAATCTGTTTACATCGCGAGAATCCCGACAGCGATGTTTTGGCCCGCCGTATCACGACGTTGGACCAATGCTGAGCCAATAATGGCAATATTATATCGGTCAGAGGATATAAGAAAAAGAAAGAACAGATTCATCATCACATGTATGAGGTGCATGTTTTTGTCGCGTTTTGTCTGATTAATTTTATCAATGCCATTCCTCTGGTGCAATCTTCTCCACGTCTACAGGAGATGGATATCTGAGTGAATATTCATGGCTGTAATTTGTAAAAACGGGAAGGCACGCTGAAAAACTGGAGCTGCGACGGAGAGAATAAAATGAGAAATGTATCCAAATGTAATAGGGAAGTCCCGCGCATGATAATTTATTTACTATACTGGAATCTATTAGTTTTTTTTCACCAGGCTGTTGCATTTTCCGTTCAGATAATGGATAATTTGTTATGCGCCGTAGACAGATAGCCAGATAGATATTTTATCGACATAAGACTTATTTGTCGTGGAATTAGCGCATATTGTTGATATGATTTGTCTCATGAGAGTGAGCCCTTGTAGGGCTACATAATAAAAATTAAATTTAAATTTATTTTTCAAGTGGGTGAGAATATTTGCACAATTTGAAAAAAAACGACTATAGACTAGACGCGATTAGAACTTTAAGGGTTAAAATGTTCCACTTTCTAAAGAGGCACTTAGCACCTCTTAATTTTCATAAGATTTATATACAAGATTTCACGAGATTTATCATAATATTAGAACACGCAATAAACAACATAATTAGATATTATATATTTCCGTGCAAAGACAAAAGGCAGTATTTTGGCTTTGCAATACAGAGCTCTGGATAAGTACTATGCTACTGTCTCTCATCTAATATTATATTATATATTTGTGAATATTTGTAGACAAATTAAATTAAATGAATGAGATTTTAGGCCACCTTTGTGCATACATAGGCTAAACTGGGCCAGGAGAACCTCCTGAGGATGGTGAGATGAATGACACTGCCCTCCAGACACAGGATTCAAAATTCGGGCCCTGGCGGTCTGAGGCCGAGCACGCTTCCTCTCGACCACGGAGGCTTCCGCAATATTCAATCTTTACAAGTGAGCAGAGTAGAGACATTTTGCTTCTTTGAAATGAAATGAATCGGGCTTTAGGCCACCTTTGTGCACATATAGGCTAAACTGGGCCAGGAGAACCTCCTGAGGATGGTGAGATGATTGAGATGACACTGTCCTCCAGACACAGGATTCGAAATTCGAGCCCTGGCGGTCTGAGGCCGAGCACGCTACCTCTCGGTCACGGAGGCTCCCCACAATACTAACTTTCACACGTGGATGGGGAAGAAACATTTTTTGTTTCTTTGAAACCGCCGAGACCGGGAACCGAACCCCGAACTCTGGCGTGAAAGGCAGCGGTGCTAACCACTACCCTAGGGCCCCCGCCCTGCTTCTTTGAAACTTGAATGGCAGAGCGGGGTTTGAACTCGCTATCTCCGACTTTCCAAGCAGGCAGGCAGCTTTAACCACTGCACCAGGGACCCCGCCAAAATATTTGTAGACATGTTAAACAAAGTGTTATAGTTTACTAAACAGTATGATCTCGTTAATACGAAACGTTGCAATCCACCACGTAACAGATAGTGCGCAAAATCACAATAGAAAATATAATATCATTGTTCCTTATTCACAAAACCTGTGAAACTGTATACACATAGCATTGTAGTCAACCACAATCTGATAACACTCCATGCATCGGATCTTATGGTGGTGTGTTGTACAATATTATAGTAAATATTGTTTAAGTAGTGAAGTGTGGCATCAAGTGTTTTCTATAACACGTTTAATTATGTTAACCCTTTTAGCGCGGAAACCTTTTTTAGACGTCAGAATCTGACGTACTATGTCAACCCCCCCCCCCCCCCAACGAAAGAGTAAAAATATTTATTTATAATGGCTGTAGACCAATAACAATAGGTATTCAAATGAAGAGAAAAGAGCTAACTAAGACATTCATGATGATTTCAAATTGAAAATATCATTTCGTCGCCTCGGAGCTAAAGGATCCTATCTGCCACTCTGACGAGTGTCAGATAGGATCCTTTAGCTCCGAGGCGACGATTTGCTCTCCATGGCTTATACAATAATGTTTCAGCGTTATATGTGTTAATCCAATATGACCGTTGTACACGCAGCTGTACTTATTTTGTACAGACGGGCGGCCGGCGCGCCGGAGACACGCTATGTATCAATCTCTGGAAGGATTATGAGAAAATAACAAGCGTCCGGGTGAGAGAATGAGGGGGGAGCACGGTGAGATTCCAATTTGTTTTCGTGCTGTTCGGGATCATCGTCACAGGGAGCGGATCAAGTCCGTCTGGATCAATCATACCGGAAAACCCGGCGCCTCTAATCCCCACTGTACGCTGCCGTGTCAACGCCAGAAGACAGTAACTGCTTACCTTTCAGGTGATCAGTTGCCGCCTTATGCTTTGCGTGGCCACATATAGGGATCTCACCCACACGTCCTATACATGGATATTTGTAATTGAAGTGGGATCCTATCAAACACGAGACGTTTACCCAATGCCGGTTTAATGTGGGGCCGACGTCTACGACGTCAGCCCAACATTAAACCAGCATTGGGAGTGTGTGGGGATGAAAGGGTCGGTCTTTTAAAAGTGGCATATACAACCTTTCAGTTCCTAGGTGAAAATATATTGAGTATGAAGTTTATCTTTCTTTTTAACATAGCATAGTCTTGTGGACCGCAGAAGGTGAAAATGTAATGAAGTAAATATACTTATTTTGATCAATTGGGTGATGTAGGCGAGGTGGTCCGCTTATTAAGGTGTTTCGGAACCGAGGTTATACTGTAGGCCCTATATAGTTATATATACATTTGCAAGTATTTTTACTTGATGTCGATATGTGTTTTCCGGGACGAACAAGGTTTTTACCCATTTATTGCATGAAAAAGCGATACATCTTTTGCAAAAGACCTATACTATTATGTATAATTGTGTTTTTTTTGTATATACAGACCTACCGACAGTAATGTAAATACTGTATGTATTTTTTTACAGTACTACATATAACCGTATAAGTCTTTTGCAGGGAGATCAATGGCGGCTTGCGGTTCGCAGAGTGCACGATGCTAATCCCGATTCACTACCACCTCTGCCGAAACAAATGGGATCATTGTTACCTGGGGATCACTGCGTACTGAGAAAAATAGTATTATGAATGGACGCAAAATGTATAGCATGGGAAACTCCTGTATAAAAGCGAAAATGATTTTCTTATAGATATCGGAGGGATTTTGCCACCACAAAAACAGTGATTGCACTGTATCGGGTGACCTATGACCTCAATTGCACCAATCAGGAGAGAAGGCGTTCGACCGACACAAAACCACACGCTAACATCTTTGCAAATGTCGCGAAAATAACGTTTCGCGCAGATTTTTTCGCACCTCTTCAGTCGACGGGCCACCCTGAGCCGCTTTGTATCAAGCACTCGGCTATAGTTACCCTGGCAACAACAATGTTTTTTCCACAGAGAAGTGCAGAGTCTGCGTGTACTGCAGTCGGCAAAGGCAAACAGCAGTAACTGCTTACTTGAAAAGTAAGTAAGCAGTTACTGCTGTTTGTCTTTGCACCCACACAGACTTGTGGACTTGTTCTCTCGCGTGTTTTCACCGAGTCCTCGTTCCAGACCCATCGTCCCGTTGCATCGGTTCAGCAGCGTCCCGTTGCATCGGTTCAGCAGCGAAGGCCACGGAGCGAGCAGTTTTGCCAAGTGTATCCGCCGAGTGAGCTCCCAAGTACCTGACATTTTGACGGCACAGTTTTGTCTTTCGCTCTCCTCTCTTCATCTTCTTTTCGCCCTGCACGATTTCTGTCCCAAGCGGAGGGTGCCGGCTAAGTGATAGACCAGCGTCACAGACGGTGGTCCAGCATAAAAACAGTATTTCACCGATGTCTCTCGTTTTTGTTGCATGCGGTTTTAGTGCCACACCTCTTGACATCTCATCGACCAAAATAGACAGAATCAAGTTTTATAATCGCGCCACATCAACCAAAACACAACATCTGTGACGTTGACAGAGCGTTGGATTAACGCTGGACAACATCTCATTTAAAAAGTGCTCTTCTGGCGTTCTTCAAGAGTTCTTCACTCACGTATAGATTCGCGGGTTGTAAAACATGTCTGTATATTGCACAGATCATATATGCATAAACTATGTCTATGTCTATGGGTATTGTCGCACCCTCTCATCTATTTGTGATGAAAACACAGAATTTGTGCCAAATCTGATATCTGAAAATAAAACTTCTGAATCAGCTATACTTTTTTTTGAAAAAAACGACGATGAATGAATTCTTCACCACACATACCCGGCATTTAATATAAGAAGGCATGATGTTGAAGACCGACTGTGTGTGGTTCGGGACCGACTTAAAGACTGACTCTGAGGCTAACAATGTGTAGTTCAAGATGGACTTTTACCCTCAGAACATTGATGTCGACCATAGTCAGCCATAGTATTGTTTTCTTTTCTTTTAATGACCTTTTATAACAAGGTTTTCAAAGTTAAATATGTCTCAAATCTGCGGTAATCATGTACATTTTGACCTAAGTTTATCAAATGCAACCAATTTTTAGTCACTTGAAGTTGTGGATCGCGGTAGCGAAACACAGCTTCAAGTGACTGAAAATTTAAATTGATTCACTCAGAGCTGTAGGGGTTTAAGTGTGATTATCACTGCGCTAAAAAAACGAAGTGGAATCAATGTAAGCGTTTCTATATCATACATAAAGATATTTTGTTTTCATGTTTAGGCCAAAAAATATGTTTATTTTCAATGTTGATTTAGAGATTCTGTAAAATACTAGCACCCCACATCTATCTAAAACTTCCTCATTCATAGGGACATATAAAAGTGAATATTCCCAGCAAACACAAAACATTTGTATCACATTTGCACAACGTCGGCCCAACGTCTTCGACGTTGGTCTAACATTGTACAAATGTTTAGTGTTTTCTGAGTAGTCTTCATGACAAACAGCAAAAAAGTTGAAGTCGCAAAAAAAAAAAACACAGCGTGAATAGACTGGTGCCGGACAGGGGATCATCATGGCAGAATTACACTTCAGAGCTATCATGATGGCTGAATTTGAGAAGGCTGAGCAATGATAGCATTGGAAATCTTATTGGGTTTGTCTATTTGACGAGTATCACTAGCAGCCAGTTTATTTGATCTAGCCCCCTCTCGCTGGGTATTAGATGCATTTCCATTAGAGTTTAATTGGAAATGCTATTCGGGCGACTAGTTTTACGAAGGCGTGCTAATACATATACATCTACTTTGGCACTAGCTGTGTAAAAAAACAAACAGTTTTGCGGTTGTATTAATGAAGGAAAAACTACTAGAGCATGTGGTGGGACTGATGTCAGAATGAAATAATCTGAAAGACCGTCATCCCGTGCGATGTTTTAGATAACTTCAAAATAGTTATGAAATTTTGTACACACGCTTGGTTACAGAATTTCAGAACTATTTCGTAGTTATCGGAAACTGTTTACAGCACAGATATTATTTTTCACGTTTCACAAGCCTGATCTAGATGGAAGACGTTCCTCATTTAGAAGCCGAAATGTGACTCTGTTGAGGAAGGCCTGAAAACATCGATATAGTAATAGTATAAATGCCATGCCTGCAGGCGTCCACGC
This sequence comes from Flabesymbios commensalis, assembly GCA_964017125.1. Taxonomy (NCBI): domain Eukaryota; kingdom Metazoa; phylum Annelida; class Polychaeta; order Terebellida; family Flabelligeridae; genus Flabesymbios; species Flabesymbios commensalis. Next base: position 34,448,325 of record OZ024903.1, read on the forward strand.
GGTTCTGGTTTTACATCTGGCACACGAAGGTCAATGTCATTGACAATCCATTTGTCCGCACAATGGCTTAGCTTGTCTTACGTCTTTATGACCCACCACATTCCATAATGGTGCTCAACTATAGATTGTACGCAATATGAAAAGATTAGTAGCAGTAACATTTTTTAGCACAAATGTCCCTTATCCAACTCACACTACAAGTTATGGGTAGGTGTTCATTTGTTAATTTGATGCTCATTTACTTTTTCGGATTTTGAAACTTTTTTAAAGTCTCTCATGCCATATGTGTTGTAATATTTGTTGTTTGATGTTATATGCTGTGTTGCCACATAGGCATGTTTTTGTATTTTGCTTGATACAAATATTCTCATTATATACATCAAGACCATTTAATAAGCGACAGATAAACACCCACTGCAATTATTGTACCTTGCTATTGTACCTGACGTTTTGTAATCAGCGAATCACCTCTCGTCATTCCGTTGTTGTATTCAAATTGAAGTAGACTATATATTTATAGATGAGCAACAAACTGGACGATATTTAGGGTACATATCGTCGATGTATCAAATCTGTGCTACATCCGGCTTACATATCCCATGTGTTATGCATGGTGGCAAGACAATTCGAGTGACATGTTAATACGATAATTTGCGCACGTCATATTTTTGACAAACACACCATTTGATCATGTCCTGCTTAGCTCAGATCTGACACATATAATGCATTATATTATATGAAGTAATTGCCTACACATGTTATGTATGTGTGTGGCTGAGTGATACACGGCTTTGAATGCTCACACGCATGACCGAAAATATATCAAACTTTATTATCAGGTCTGGTATCCTGGTTCACGTTGACCTATATCTGAGTAATCTGATTGGTCGAGAAAGTATTTCTGGTTCAGTCAGATCTAGGTCAACGTGGCCAATGTCTTCTGAATCACAAAAAAAAACAATAGCGTTTCACTAATGACATTGGGTATGAATTATATGTTCTCTGTCTTATGACCCATCCCTAAAAATCTACATATAAATCGTATCTATTAATGGGGCGTTGCGTTCAACTTGTATCTGTATCATTTTCCAATTTGTGAATGAAAGCTAATTTAGGAATTTCAGTCTGTTGTGTGAATAACAATGAAACCACGGCTAATTCTGTTATGTGGTTATATGTTAATATGTGAATATGTTAGCGTTAATTGGAGCATGCCGGCTGGCTGAAATTTGACTTATGGGCAGTTAATTCTTCGAATAATATGTAAAATATAGGCCCTATCCTCATGAATTGTTTTTATACAGGGTTACTATAATTACTTACACGTGTTTTACATTTTGTCGGATAGTTTATAGGACATAAATTGTCGAAGATGCTTCCAAATAATCATCATGTCTATAGAAAACACTATCGGTATGGGATCTGGAATCTTTAAAAACAGTCCTCATAATGAATACATAGCAAACAGGAATGATAATTTCCAATTCGACCAATGACAGCACACTTCTACTATGTTTATTATTTCACGATTGCCAGAGACCAATATTATCTGACAGTTTATCATTCAAAGCCAAATGTACATGACCAATCCAAACATGTGGTAAATGCTGCGTTCGTGTTCAATGGTCTGAAATATGTCTTTGCTGTCTTTGCATAGCGTAGCACAATTTTCTATAAATATGTGCGCCGACTATTTATTTGCTCTGCCGTTCCCCCGCCCATGCACATTGCATGTCAAAACAGCTTTGGATATCATTAGAAGCCTTGACGGGAGCGGCCGCGAAAGTTGAGCTCTTCAAGAAACACACTACACCTGCGAATATAATTGGGGGATCGTCTTACCAACTCCTTCAAGAATGACGCATCAACGCCGGGTAAGCATTGGGCCAGGGTCACAGACGCTGGAATAATGCTTACCCGACGTTGACTTTCACCCAGCTGAGATTTGTTGTGCAAAAAAACAAAAGTCAATTCACGAGTTATTTGATCCAAATTACGGTCTTACAAGAATCGACCTGATTCTCACAGCTGCTGTCCTTGTCAGACCAGCACTCGGGGACATGAAATGAAATCAACCGAGCGATATTTGATCAATAACTGGGTAACTATTGATCAAATAAAAGTAAACAAGCAAACCCGGGCGGAAATTCATTTTACATCGATTTGATCGATCCGCGCCAAACTTTGATTCACTCACCTCCCTCATCCGATTACTGGTAATCACTTTTTGATATCGTGTTCGTTCTGTTTATCTCTATTATCCAGTTACAGCAAACGAGTTCAAACCGGTTCAAAGTTGATTTGCTCACTTTTTTCTTGATATGGATCGGTGTGTTCTGACTGTCATGTAGAGAGAATGGGAAGCAATATGTTTTGTCTATTGATGTTAGCTTGTGAATATGTCGGGCGAAGTGTAGTATTATGTTCCATAAATTAAATAACAAGTGGATGCCGGCAGTACTTATCAGTTATGTGACAGACTGAGCCACTCTTTCATTTGTCGGGTATAAAATACACAGCTCAATTCAAATTCAATTTCTACAATCAGACAACGAAACATGTGCACTCTACTGTCCACTGATGCCCTCGGCACAGTGTAGATTGAATTGGCACATGTTTTAACTGTCGGGCAGCTAGCCCACTTTTGACGACCAAGCGATTTTAGGCATTTACAAGAGACAATTAATTATTAATATCAATAAATGAAATCTCTCTAACATAAGCCTAGAATAGCTGCGAAATTCCGGCTTTTTACATTCAGGAACCCAGTGACTGAGACCAGAGATGGGAGCCTAGCAATGGTTTGTTGCAACACCTCTCTATGAGGTGCCTTGATTTGACGGTCGCATGAGTCGAAGCTCATGTCTACATGATGGGATGTTGTGATGGCCGATGTGAATTTGAATCATCTATGCGATGTTATCACATACAGTTCAGCCAGGTTTGTGGCATCAGCCTGTCTAAGGAACACATGGTCGTACCCATTTTATTAATATTTATGTTCAGCTGCGTGTAGACATGATATGTTCTTCATTTGTTCACATTTAGATATTCAAATTGTGAGTGAGTGGATATTGCTTTACGTCGCTTTCTGCACAATCATGGCAATATCGCGACAGAAGGAAGCCCGGAGCTGGGACTATGCCCTACTCCTATTTCGAATGACTTCAGTTCTTTATAGATAGTGCACAGTACCATAAGCAGCACTGTACACTCCATGCCTTTGAACAGTTTGGAGCACTGTATATGCACAATCACGACGACAAATATCTGGCCCGACCGAGATTCGAGCCTGCTACCTCCAGGTTACAAGCCCCAGTCGATACGAGGGAGACATCGGGGCCGGCCTAATCATATTGTAAAGATATGTATTTTTCTTTCTCGCCCACTCGTAAAGATTCAATATCGTTGGGACACTCCGTAACGGTAAGGTAGCGTGATTGACTTCAGATCACCAGTGTTTAAATTTCAAATCCTGTGTCTGGAGGACAGTGTTATCTGATTAGTCTCATTATCCACAGGGGCTTAGGGGGTTCTTGTGGCTCATTTAGGATGTATGCGCTCTCAAAAGTGATCTAAAGCTCGTTCGTTCGCTCGGTCGTTCATTTATTAGTTCACTCATTCGCTAGCTCGCTCATTCGTTCGTTCATTCATTCATTCATTGATTGATTCATTCATTGATTCATTCATTGATTCATTCATTGATTCATTCATTCATTCATTCATTCATTCACTTTTTTATTTATTTCTTCATTCATTCCTTCATTCCTTTATTTCTTCATTCATTTCTTCATTCATTCATTCATTCATTCATTCATTCATTCATTCATTCATTCATTCATTCATTCATTCATTCATTTATTCATTCATTTAATTATTTATTCATTCATTCATTCATTCATTCATTCATTCATTCATTCATTCATTCATTCATCCATTCATTCATTCATTCATTCATTCATTCATTCATTCATTCATTCATTCATTTATTCATTCATTCATTTATCCATTCATTCATTCATTCATTCATTCATTTATTTATTCATTTATTTATTCATTTATTCATTCATTCATTCATTCATTCATTCATTCATTCATTCATTCATTCATTCATTCATTCATTCATTCATTCATTTATTCATTCATTTATTCATTCATTCATTCATTCATCCATTCATTCATTCATTCATTCATTCATTCATTCATTCATTCATTCATTCATTCATTCATTCATTCATTCATTCATTTATTCATTCATTCATTCATTCATTCATTCATTTATTTATTCATTTATTTATTCATTCATTCATTCATTCATTCATTCATTCATTCATTCATTCATTCATTCATTCATTCATTCATTCATCCATTCATTCATTCATTCATTCATTCATTCATTCATTCATTCATTCATTCATTCATTCATTCATTCATTCATTCATTCATTCATTCATTCATTCATTCATTCATTTATTCATTCATTCATTCATTCATTCATTCATTCATTCATTTATTCATTCATTCATTCATTCATTCATTCATTTATTTATTCATTTATTTATTCATTCATTCATTCATTCATTCATTCATTCATTCATTCATTCATTCATTCATTCATTCATTCATTCATTCATTCATTCATTCATTCATTCATTCATTCATTCATTCATTCATTCATAGACATACCAACCCACCCACCCAGCCCAATGTAGACATTATTTACCGTTCCGGTCGCATGGTAAGTAATATTAGTTGCAGATGATTGCGACCATATCGCGTGAATTGCACGACTGTATTCCCTGGTGAATTTATTATACGGAGACACAGTGCCATTTATATATATTTGCTGCTGTATGCTCGGGCCGGTGAATTGTGGCATGTACCAAATTACAAATAGGACGAGGGAAAATGACCTTGAATTAGGGTCATCAGATGACCTATGTAGAGGGTAATTTACTTGCACTCCATCATTTAAGACTTGGCGTGTCTGTCCACCACCCTGGCGCTCGCGGTCAAAGATGTCTGCCATGATAGAACGCCGTGTTAATTGTCAATCAAATAGAAGACAAAACTATCTACATGGGAACGCTGGGTGGTCGCTGAAAAAATAGTGTTTTCACGGATAGATAGTCATACAATAATATCTAGGGGGCATACAAGTAATGTAATTCTATTGATAATTAATACATTATTATTGTTGAGCTTTATCCCTCAATATTATCAATCAGAACATTATGTTACTGCTATTCAATAAATGGCGACTATGTATTTCAAACTGTAGGCCTACCAACTGAAAACGTGGTTTTCAGGTACTGCATGATTTACTGACTCCTCATCCCCACTGGCTTTGGAATGTTTAAAAAATAACAATGGTGGTTTACTTCCACTTTGAACCTTTATTCCAGAATATAGTTGTTCTCTGCCTAAATCTCCGGAACAAAACATCGCACCCTATGTTGATGAATTGCTACAGATAGCGAATCACAAGAGATTTAAAGGTGATCTATCACCCCTTATATAGTATGAATAAATCTATAACAAATAAATCAAAGTTGCCACAAGATGGGGCACAAGTGTTTCCTTATATGGGGTGATTGGCTATCATGTGACCCTCTGAGAGGGTCACATGATAGCCAATCACCCCATATAAGGACATAATTAGTCATACCATATAAGGGATGATATATCACCTTCAATGTAATGCGTCATGTTACAGTGACCATGATGTGTTCGCTGTACTGGTAAATCAATAATGTATCAAATGTCTAAATCACCGATATAACGTTAGTTTTTGACATAGTATGTTCTACTGACTATCGGCACAATCAATGATGAATGGATGGCAATGGACAACATATTGTAATGTCATACAACCAACTGATAACAAAAATAAAATGTACAGAGCAATAACTATAGGGCCTATACCCCGATATTAATTTGCCTTGAGCTCACAAATGGTGGCGGTGCTTGAACAGCTATACGCTCTCAGAACTCAGGCAATCACTTGACTCCTGCCATTAAAATCAACCTCCGCCGTATATATGCCTCATAAACTGGCACTTGTAACTTAGCCCCAATCAAATATCACCCATATACGTGTAACGTAACAAAATCAAAATGATGTAGTATCTCTATTAAGAGGAATAAGTGAAGGAATCAATTAATTGATCGAGGCAGGCTACGCTCGATATCGATCACGCAGGTTCTCCATAATACTGAAGTTTTACGAGTGGACGGAGAAGAAACATTTGGTTTATTTGAAACCTGAATGCCGAGAGGAGGAGACAACTACAAATAAGATAAGAATATCCCAGCCGACATAACAAGACGTTGAATAAATGTTGAATAATTTTAATGTTGGTCCACCGTTTACAACGTTGGACCAACAGTAAACCAACATCGATTCAACGTCTTGTGTCTGCTAGGATGGTTGTTTATATTTGATGGGTATATGGTGTTTGCTAATAATGTATCACGCCAAATGTGATCATTTTAGTCGGGTCTGCTGTAGTTTTAAATTCATGAATACATCAAAATGTATTAAATTGTATTTAATAAACGAATTGTGATGCTTAGATCATGTGTTAAATCAACTTGTACAAGATATCTTAAAATCGCATTGCTCAGATCTATCAATCCTGTAACCGCCAAATTATTTAATCTAAATTTTCACCCACTTGAAGTTTTGTCTCGCTGACGCGATCCACAACTTCAAGTGAGTGAAAATTACTTAGATTTGACAAAATGGAGGTCAACTGTTTTCAAATATTGCTAATTGATGGCACATTGCATCTTTAACATGTTTAAAAGGTGGTACTTAATGTACTAATACAAAAAACCCCCGAATATATGCGGCACCGGCGGTTAAGGGGTTAAAGGATTATTAGCAGTTTAAAGTTATGGAGATAGCGATGTACAACTTTGAACAGACGGAAATATAATTTGTCAACTAATGTTTAAAGTCTAAGAGGTAAGGAAGCATCTATTAGAAAATAAAGCTTCGTATAAATAATACAAGTCAAAAATAAAGCACAAACTCTAAATTCTCAAAACATTATGGAAAATTCCACCCGTTCTCTTCGGAGTGAACGCACACTTGTTTCTTGTCTACCGATGCCCCTCGGCCCTAGTCCCTGAGCATCCTGCTGGTTTAGACAAAACTTTCCAAGGTAGACAACAGTTGGCTCATTGGCGCCTCTGATGGAACAACTGGATGCTTGAAGAAAAGCAGTCTGCACGAGGTGTTTCCGAACTAATAAATGAACGCGACGTTGTGTCCAATATAACACCACCATCACGAAGTTTACCATGCGCTGGCTCAATGTCTGAGACGTATGCCCAACATGAGGCCAGCACTGGACCAATGTCACATGTATTGGTGCCATTCTTGTCTTGATGCAGAGAGACGTATGCTCGACCACAGTTGTTTGGTCAATCACGACTGACGTTATTGTGTAAGCCAGACCAGGCTGAAACTAGTCGGCAACTAAAATTACACGTATGTTCTCGTCCCCTTGGATATGAAAGGGTGCATCTGCCACTTTGTAAAGTCAGATACACCCTTTCAGATCCAAGGGGACGTTCTGTTAAATATATACCTGGGAGTAGCCAATTCAGATCAACGTAACATAGACACAGATACGCATCGAAAATAATCTTACAACAAACAATAATGGATTAGTAAGTTCTCCCAGTGCGTACAATGAAAGGGTTCTCTCAAATTTTATTTGCGATTATTTCGTGTCTTAGGGAATAGAAAGGCGTACAAGACATTTGCATGGCAAACATGGATCTCTTTCAATCGGAATCAAGTTAACAGGTTTGCGTCGATCAAATCTAGAAAGTAGCCCATATATTGCATGGTCGATAAAAGTGCAGATACCAGCTCGATGGCTCCAGTAATATATCTTGTTATGAGGGGTTAAAATGATGTAGTTGGTAGCATGTTGTCAGTGTTAAAAGTTTAGGGATGGAGATTTCATCCACTATTAATCGCAAATAGTATTAATCATGTTGTCTTATTATATCCTCCTTAACTGAACATCTTTTGTTAATTATAAGGTGTATGATATCTATCTAGTTAAGTACAATATTAAAGCACATTATATGTATATCAATCAAAAGTTATCTTACTTAAAGTTTACCCACTTGATGTTTTCTCTCGTTACCGCGACCCATAACTTCAAGTGGGTGCAAATTACTTATATTTATTTAATTTGAGACCAAAATTTGCAAACCAACGGGTTAAAAATGACTATAGTCGTCATTAGCGATAAAAAAGGTGACGATATCTTAAGTCATGTGTAAATAGGATAAACGTGAGGTAATTGTCACATCTGCATTAGAGTAAATTATTAGGAGGTTATTTCCCTTTCACTTCTTTCACCATCATAAAATTTTTCGGGCCCCCATTTTGAAATCCAAAATGGCGGCCACCTGGTGTGAATTTCAAGTGGATCCTAATCTCAAGGGATAGTCAGTGTAATAATATATCATTGTGCTGGTGTAAAGCTGCAACGATTGACAATTGACATTTTTAGGGTATCCATTTTGAAATCCAAAATGGCGGCCATCTGGTGGGAAATTCAAGTGGCTCCAAATCGAAAAAAGCTTGCTATGCCGCCGCATTACTTCTTTCACCATTATATACATAATATACATTAGTTATCTTTCCTCTTTCCATTAGCGTATATAAACATACTAACGTACTATGCTGTGTCTTTCATGATGGAATCTATAGTAAAATAATAACAGCTATATTGAGATTGAGTCAAAACATAAATGACGATAATAGGCCCGCACCTGCCAATATTTATCCAGTCAATATTTAGAGTCATGTCTTCTGACTGCGGTCCCGAGGCGGCCCGCTCCCCAAACTCGCACCATACCCCGGCCAAATGTCAGGGATTTTCTATCAAATGAAGGTGGACACGTTACCAAAACAAACAGTCCCAGGTATGTGAAGCTTTGCATGCCAGCAGGCCGCAGCTGTGACATCGATGGTGGCTGCCGGAATGGCAGAAGGGGCCGAGACATCTGAGCTTGATTAGACTGTTTGTTTGGCCGTGCGCCTGGGTAATTTGCCAACCATTTAGCCCGTGCGCGAGTCGCGCTCAAATTTGGTACGGTCGTGATTTGCAGCGGTTGCAAATCGCTGGCGCGGCTGTGGCGCAGCGTCAGCGACGCTGCGCCACAGCCGCTCCAGCGATTTGTCCGAGTTGGATATCAGCAAATCCGGAAAATCTAGGTGGTCTGCGGCTGTCCCTATTACTCCAGGTGTGTCCCGTCCCAAGCCGTGGTCAACTTCTGCTCAAAATCTAAACAGTATATAATGTTCCGAAAACAAGGACGACCCGCATCCATTTGCCCGGACCCTGCACAAATAGACAGCAGATTTTTTCAGCCCTCCGGCTTTGCGTTATCTGCCCCAGACCGTGCCTGGGGGGAATGATCGGGTCAAAGCTCCTCTCAATTAGTGATGCATTTCTTGTGTATATTCAATTTAGCTTTGACCTGGTCAGTAATGCAATATAGATTTACCGGGTTTCTCTGTTAAATGGAATTATTTTTACTGGCTGCGGCGCAGAGATCTATTTCTTTCAGCACATTTAGGTCAAGGTTGAAGATATTTGAAGAAATGCGACCACACAAGCCTGCTCACTCAAGAAGTAAATTAAGCGTTTGTATGCTCGTTGTGGAGTCCATGAATACTTCGTGAATTAGGGCTATGCAAAATATTTTTATTGTCAAATTTGAGAGCGATTGTGTTTAAATCATAGTCAAAGTATAGTTATAATTATTAATTGGATATATAGTTATGTTGGAGTTATGTTATATCGACTAAAAATGTGCAAAACTCAAATCATAGCAGTGTATCACTTTTGAGAACAATTGTAATAATTACTATCTTGAAAACTTATTGTGAAAAATATATGAGAAAAATATATTGAAAAGTCATTAAAACATGACAACTGATTCACAATTATTCAAGTTGAGCTGTTGGTTTTTAACGCATTTATAACGCAAATTGTTTCAAGTACCTTCGCTTATTACCATAAAGAGATAAGGTTCAAGAAAATGACAAAATGTGACTTACTCCTCCTGTCTTACTGACTCTGAGCACATCTAATCGATAGAGGCAATCACTTCATTATTAACCCTTTCAGCGCGGGGATCGACGTTAAACGTCTATTATATATAAGACGTCCGATTCTGACGTCTAAAGTCGATCCCCGCACTGAAAAAAATAAAATGTTAATAATGGCCGTAGACCCATAACATAGGTATTCAAATGAAGCGTACAGAGCCAACTAAGACATTTATAGTGATTTCAAATAGAAAAACCCCTTGGAAAACTTGAGAAACCCCATGGCTTATACAAAAAAATATCAACGTTGCAAGGGCTATAAATCACCAGAACTACATGAGGTTTTCACCATCGATCTAATTATTGTCTCGCAGACAGCGTGGATTCCTGGCGCACATCTCATCTCAGATGAGTAATTCCTGTGTCAACGTCTGCATACTTCACGTCAGAAGAAATTGTCCTGAACTTGGCTGTTTTCACAATAACATGGCCTCTGGTATTGGTTGCAAAGTTAAGTGCACGGTGGCATGTCGCCCCAATACGCACGAGGCGTTGACCCGGTGCTGGTTTAATGTCGGGCCAGCGTCGTAGACGCTGGCCCGACATTGAACCAGCACCGGGTCAACGTCTCGTGTTTTCTGTGTCAGCTGTTCACTGCATCCGGGGATCTCGTCTGTAGCTGCTGAACAATAACACTGAATAAGTTGGAACAAAGTTGGCTCGGCAGGGTTAAGTACGCTAGCAACCAGTGAGCCAGCATTGGAAAGGTGTAGGGTGTTCTCCGGGATCAGTTGTATGGATTCTGTTTTGATGAGTTTGGACATATGATCCGGGGACCACGTTAACCTAGTTTACTCGTAGTCAACTGAGCTATATGTGGCACATTAATACTACTTGGCCAGGAATGTTCTTCTATATTATGTTTATGAGCTAGAAAAATCGATTAAATAAAAATAAAATGCATTTGTATTATGTATATACTTATATAATATTATACAATAAAGCAATACAAACTAAAGTAACTAAAATAATTGTGGTGATAACAAGTTAATAAATATATACATCAGTTTGAACTGCTGTTATGCGTAGCAATATTGCATATAATGTTCATCCTGCCCAAGTATATCTGACCCCTGTTACAGATGGACCGTTTGTATGCGCTATTTAATTTAATTTGAATCACAATAATAGATACTTACCTACATTTTTAAAAATGTACAATGTTTTTCGGATCACCTGTCATTTCGCACATTTATGTTTTTTATTTTATCATAGATCGCCATGACGGAGAGCGATGGTAATTATGGCGCATTAATTGACTATAAGCACCAGTAATATCCTCAGTAAATAGCAAAATGTTAAACAAAAACGTTTCCTCCTTTTTAAAAATCAACAAGAAGTTAACAAAGTTATCCACTTCGGTTAAATCTAACAGTTATGTTGAAGCTTTCAATATAGCCAAATAGAAAGCTCAAAACTAAGTTCCATAGAGCTAGACATCGATGCAATCTTGAGCATTTATTTAGGATAATGGCCGAGGGATCACATGTGACTGAGGCGGCTGATCACAGCTGAGGTGGGCGGCTTTACGTAAGCCGACCCAAGCAGGCGTCAACAATATTTTAAGTGATGGACTCGGGTAGGGACAGATGGTCAGAGATAGCGAAATGGAAGCCCCTATCTCAGTACAATAGGCGATCGATCACCGCTCAGTACCGCAAATCCCTTCACAAAGATGGGATTGTCTTTCAAATGGTCTGCAAGCATTTGCCAGAATTGCGTTGCAGACGCAGTGGCGTCCTGCAGCCTGCAGCTAAGTCCTGCAACAGAAGACCAAACAGAGATCGCACAGCGGCTCAACGTTAGTTCAAAGTTGGACCAACTTTTCCGATGTTGGTTCAACTTTGAACCAGCGTTGAGACAGGGTTTTGCATCAGTTGGTTTATCTTACTTTTTCTTCATTACACGAAGTGAACACTTTGTCCGACATGAGGTCAAAAACCTGGGTAACTATCGACTTCGGTTGGTTCCTTACAATGCTCCTGTACATCATACTTCATCTTTCGTGTGCACTTCCTATGTTCTTGGTTCTATTGGCTATCAGACAAAAAAAAACATTTACGTTAAAGATGAATCATATGGGCATTAAAATGAATGAATGAATGAATGAATGAATGAATGAATGAATGAATGAATGAATGAGATTTGAGGCCATCTCTGTGTACATATAGACGAAACTGGGCCAAGAGAACCAAATGAGGATGGTTAGATGAATGAGAAGACACTGCCCGCGGTCAGAGGCACGCTACTACTCGGTCACAGATGCTCCCAACAATACTGAATCAGCTTCACGTTTGTGTTCAATTCTGCAAAATAAAACAAGCAGAATCCAGCTTAATAGAAACAAATTTTGGGTAGAGTTAATATGATAAACCATTATTTAAGTTTCAATTTCATGACTGCTTCAACAACATAACATTCAGGTACAGTTAATATAATAAGCTATTATTTAAGGTACAACTACATGACTGCTTCAACAACATAACAAAAAGAAATTGCAAAGAACTTATTCTAGATATAGAGTAGATGAAGTCAGTCTTGAATGTTATTTCTGGTTGTCAAATCTTCTCCACGCTGGGAGATCTGCCAGGTGTATATTTAGCAGGGAGAGTTCAGTGACAGCGGGGTGCAGCACTACACCTGGCCTAATCCAAACACCCAGCCCCGAGTCTAACCGCTCCAATATCCACGGAAATAGTAGCCCAGAATAAACTTCCTGCGCGCCGCCAGACCTGTGCAGCCGAGTGAAAAGCTACTTCCGGTGGAGTGACGGGAAATTATTCCAGGAAGTCTGCATGCAGTAGGACGGCGAGCCGTGATGCCGTGGGAACTTCAGACTTAAGATGCCTCTCCGGGAGATGCGAGACTCGAACACGCCGTCGGCTCGATATCAGGCCAGTGTCTGCGACATTGGCCTGATATCGAGCCAGCGGTGGGCCGATACGTCGCTCGTATCCCTCTAGGGACGATATGTTCCCTTCAGTACCTATCACCCGATGACTGAGCTTCCACATCAATGACCCAGTTTGTTTGTGGTGAGAGCAAAACACTCAACAGCAAATAAATAGATACCCGTTGCAACGAAAGTGACGTTAAACCACAGAGAGCGGGAAGGCTAACGACGCATCACACCGAAAAGCTACACTCGCTGGTTAACCGCCCTGTGGTCGCTGAAGCTGCATTTCTGGCAAAATGTACTTTCAACAAATATTGCAATTTTTACTACGTATGTTTTTGTCTAGTAAAAATGGTATTTTAGGACGGTGTAGTTCCCTGGCACGTGGCGATGGAAATACAAATCGCATTCATTTTCATATTATACGACTTTGTTTGTACATTTTATGTTTATTTCCTTATAATTGTATTTTTTATTTGCATTTTCCTATATGCATTTTATACATCTGTTAACTTATGCTTGTGTTATTCTGATGTATACACGTGACATGTAAGTCCAGCTGTGATTTTTTATTGTCAATCAATCTGTCTGGGGATGGTTAATATGAAAAGGCAATTTAATATTTGTGGCACGAAAAGGATCAGTTAAAAATCTGGAAGGTAGCATATTCTAGTAAATTTTGATAAATTATATACCTAGAATTATCGCGGCTATGAGCAAATTCTCTATGCAGCCTGACGTTTGCAGCTTGTATTTTCCTTTTTTTTCACAGTAAAGCTATCCCACAAAGTTTTAGAAATACCCTAGCAAACACAAAACATTTGTATAACATTTGTACAACGTCGGCCCAACGTCTTTGACGTTGGTCCAGCATTGTAAAAATGTTATACAAATGTTTTTGTGTTTGCTAAGAGCAAGTAGAAAATACACACACCCATGTAATGGCTATGATATATGTCCAACAGTTTAATATTGTAAAATAACTAATTTGAAAACTGAGCAGAAATTTAACTGGAGCAGATGCTGTCCTGAATTTGTTGGATTAGAAAAAAAATTGTTGATGTGCTAACAGTTGATCACATATGTGCGTCATTAGAGTGCAACGGGTTAAATGCTCAGCACCTGTTCTTCATTCTAAACGAGCTTGTTCGAAAAATGCCAGTCCATCCCTGACTGATGAGTTGGTGGCCAATTTGCTGTTTGAATGAGATACCTGAGCTGCCGTGCAAAGCCAAAAGGCAGTAACTGCTTACTTTTCAAGTAAGCATTTACTGCCTTTCGACTTTGCATGGGGAGTTGCCGGTTGCCAAAAAACACAATCTGAAAACTGCGCGTGAAACCTCACACATGGGCGTCGTCGGTTTTTTCGGTGCTAATTCGTCCAAACAATATTTTTCGTAGTAAGAATTTCTCCCGGGCAGGTTTTATGAATGACAACCGCTATATTTTGAGGGAGTGCTTTAACCTATGTCACTTTTATATGCCACATACCTCAACGAAGCCAGGCCACAAAAGTCGAAAAAAATGTTCGTTGAAAATGTGGGCACAAAAAAGTTTGTTGATGGAATTGATGAAAAATATGCTACCCGCCCCCCAAAAAAAATGTTTTCTTGAAGTATGTGCAAAACACACCGCTGAGCAGCTGTGTATGTATTTATGCTTTGTATGTATGCATGCTATGATGGACAAAAATGTGTAATGCAATACTTCCACATAATGAAAGACATTTCCACCGTCCTGAGCCTTCTTGGCGCTGCTCATATGAATAATCTACAGTATTAACCACTTCAGTGCGAGGACCGACTTTAGACGTCAGAATTCTGACGTTTAAAGTCGATCCCCCCACTGAAAGAGTAAAATATTTATAATGGACGCAGGCCCATAACAAAGGTGTTCAAATGAAGCGGGAAGAGCTAACGAAGAAATTTATGATGATTTCAAATTGAAAAAACCCTTTGGTCTCTTGGTTCATAAAAAAATTTTCAGCACCTCAAGGGTTAAGACGGACTCTAATATGATTTATTAATATGGAATTACGTCGGGTATTCACAAGTTAGATTGAGGTATTGTCCACTTATACGCTTCCATGAGTCAGGTTTATGTTTACAACCTCTTTAGCTGGTATGTATTGTTAGCTGAATCATATTCTCCCTTTGGGACTTAATGGTTATACACTTCACTGAGTGGTACTTACACACCCTTTAGTACCAAATAATATCAATTGCAATAGTTGTGTCCTTTTTCTATCAATATTCCATTCATTTATGTAGTTATGTAATTGAAATACTAGACATCCAAACATGTAGTACACATAGCTTTACATTTTAGATCAATGTTATTCAAGACAATTATGCAAAGTATTGTACAATAAATGGCTATATAAAGTGAGTGAAGGCAAATAACTTCACGTCGTTTCCTGCACAATCATGGCAATATCGCGAGAGAAGGGAGTCCGAAGTCGGGACTATGCCCTGCTCTTTTCGAATGACTTCAAAGGTTCTTATAAAGTAGTATCAATAACTTTATATGTAAATTTCTTGGTAGTATTAATACAATTTTAATGACAAATAAATATAACCAAGAGAAAAGATTTTAGGATGTATGAGTCAAAAATAAAATAACACAACAAACAACACGAGTTTAAAATGACATTTTATTTATGTGGTATAGATTGCTGAGCTGAAGTGCCCGTGTAATAATGTATCATCTACCTCACGTCACTTACTAATTTGGTTGAAAATAATATCATGAACACAACACAAAACTAACCAGGGTTACCCTGTTGCTGAGTATCCCTGTATGATATTACTAAATGACCCCAGTATGTCTTGTATTTATTTTCGTTCACAGATTTCATTTCCTGGCAACACAGCTACTGGAAGATACAAACACAAACAAATTGCCCTTGTTTATACACACAATAACACTGGGATCAGATAGACGACTTTGCTGACGTCATCACGGTTTGGGATATCCCGCAGCGTGAGATAACACTTATATAGTTAGTCATGAACTCGCCAGATGACGTCTGTGGTGTGGTGCCATACGGTGGTGTCAGGAGTTTAGTTGTGCTGAAGTGTGTCATGACGTGAAGAAATATAACATTGGACTACAGTGACCACTCTGCGTGTTTTACTAGCACGAGTTCTTAGCCCTTTAACCGCCAAATTATTCAATTTGAATTTTCACCCACTTGTAGTTGTGTCTCGCTGACGCGATCCACAACTTCAAGTGAGTGAAAATTATTCAGATTTGACAAAATGGACGTCAACTCTTTTCAAATCTTGCTGGTTGATGTCACATTTTATCTTTTACATATTTAAAAATGAAAACCCGAATATATGCGACACCGGCGGTTAAAGGGTTAAAAGTAAGATATGCCTTAAATTTGTTACACTGGCAACACATGGAGACTCAAATTTCACACATCCCATTTTCAGTCACTTTAAGTTGTGGATTGCTGTAGCGAGACATAGCTTCTAGTGACTGAATATTTAAATCGAATAGTTCCGTGCTTTATGACTTGCTTCAAGTGGCTGAAAACTTACAGAGATCAAATGGTTAAAAAGGATCCACGTAAAATGTGCCTAATCTTTTTATGAGCTGCATTTTTTATTCGCGTGGGGCTTGCATTGCTGACGCAAATGCCAGATCCAAACTACTCCCATACTTAAAAACTGCAACTGTTATCAACTTATCATATCATTTACATGTTGCGGTGCTTTACTCCACACATTACCTGTACATCGATAATGTTCAGTAAATGTATTTTTGCTGTAAAAAAACTAATATGCTGGGAATTGCATTACCAATTACTGCTTTACCCCGCAGGCGCTTTAATCCGTTTTATTAGCCGAACAAATCACATTTAGCATGTTTAGTGGGAATGTGATGTAGCTATATAATACCCACCTGCAATGGACACCATGGGAAAAGGGGGATCCGTTCGTGAGTTAGAATCGTTGAAGATCGATGGATGGCCAGACGGTGATGTTCTAATATAGTTTTCAGCGCAGGGATCGACCATAGACGTCAGAATCTGACGTCTGTAGACGTCAGATTCTGACGTCTATGGTCGATCCCCGCACTGAAAGAATTACAAAATGTATAATGGTCGTAGACCCATACCAGGTATTCAAATGAAGCTGAAATAGCCAACTAAGACATTCATGATGATTTCAAATTGAAAAACCCTTTGGTATCCATAGTTTATAAATAAATATTTCAGGGCTTTAAGGGTTAACCACACGCTGTGATGTGGTAAGATGGTTGACCTCAGGTTATTCACCACACTGCAACCAGTACACACGTGCTTCTGGTTACTGTGTGATACATTGCTAACACAGGTGACAGAGTGGTCCGCCGCCAAAATAGTAATTTTCTTCTGTTAAATTCTGCCGTGCAAAGCCAAAAGGCAGTATCTGCTCACTTTACAAGTAAGCAGAGCAGAAATCTGTTAATTTGCAACACTGGCTGGATTTTGATGCAATAAATAATGCACTGCAGAAATAAAATTAATTTAATTCATGTAGTAAATATTATTGTTTATGAATATTTATAATGGATGCCCAAGAAGTAAATCCGCCGCTATACTAGTATGAGAAATGAATTTTCAGACAAGATGCTGGCTGTAATACATCACCATATTAGATAATTTACTGAGCTGGCAAATGATTAGACCACCATAACATTTTTTAATGTTTTACAGTTATACGGCTTCCTTGATTTCCTCATGAGTTTTCTTATTGGATATTCTAAAGAAGGCTCAATATCTAGGTTTTTATTAATCAACATTAGCACATGCTGTGTTGCGGTGGCAATCAAGTTTAATGACCATTAAAAAGTAGGAAATGGTTCCACGTAACACTGCCAGGATCGATAGTAAAGTCCGCACTGGGTCACTAGGTGCAAACTGAAGACAACAGAGACGTACTTACATAAAAAGGTATACCTACATACGTTTTACATATTAAGGTTCTAAAAAGTAAAACTTTTTTCTTTATTTTACTGTAATACATAATGTATGCATACATTTTATGTACCAGACGCTTCTTCCACGGAAACAGTAATTAACCCTTTAAGCGCTACACATGGCTATATATAATTCGATTATAATCTGTTTTATTAGCAGGTTATTGGGGATGAAATGAGTGTTTAAACAATTTGCAATTTTTTGGTCTCAAATTAAAAATATACGGGGAATTTTCATCCCACTTGAAGTTGTGGGTCGCGGTAGCGAGACACAACTTCAAGTGGGTGAAAATTTAAATAATTTAACGTACCTGCCTAGCAAACACAAAACATTTGTATTAACATTTACGTTGGTCCGACATTGTATAAATGTTATACACATATTTTGCGTTTGCTGGGTGGTGAAGGGCCTTATTGTGAATTGATAGTCACTGCGAAGGTTTTCTATGCAAAATACAGTCTGCTTAAAACTGTACTAAAGTCCAACCATTCACTGTATACACAGCTCATATAAAATAGACACCCCTAAACGTACAAGGGTTATGTACACATATATATGTTCCCATAATTCAGTGAAAAGCGGAGGATTCTATCTTAGCTGCGCCTTTCTGTCTGTTCTATATTAATTGCGTAATGATTTCCAGGGTACATGGACGAACATAACACAGTGTGAGCGATAATAAACTTCAGCTTTCAGTCAATTTATTTGGGCGAGAGATCCCAGCATAAGGAAACGTAGATCCAATGTCGATTTAATGGTGGCCCGCCGTCTGCGACGTCGTCCCAACATTAAGGCAACACTGAGACAAAGCGTCCGCTGGGCTGCAGACGGTGGAGATCGGGACAATGTTGGTGAGAAGCTTGTTATCAGGCCGGGACAGGCCGGATCTCCGGCCACAGTGATGACCACATGCCCCAGGAAGCGCGCTGTCTGGCTGATCAATTCCACGGCTAAAGTCATATTTAAACGTTTTTTTTCATGTTCAGGTTCTTGTAACCATTTCCTGCTGTAACTTGGGGGCCAGTACAATGTGCTGAAATACTGCACAAGAGTAACATCTGACGCTGGCTTACTTGGAGCAAACCTTTAGTTACGTAATTTTAAACCATATAATTAATTTTCTCATGTACCCGGTACATTGTAAGTTTTCTTATATAATCATTAATCTACTTTTATGTCCAAAAATGATTTATATAGCTTTTAACAATATATTTGATGTTCTTATTTACAATTTAAGTATTTTTACATGTCGCTTGTACTAGCTCATTAAAGCTGATGTTGTATTTTTTCTTATGCGACTTGAAATAAAACTTATAGAAACGAATCTTATCTTATCTAATCTTATCTTAGTCAAACTATGAGGGTAAAAAAATGGCTTACGTATCATTTTTGATACTAGTTAAAGGTGATATATCACCCCTTATACAGTATGAATAAATTTGTGACAAATAAATCAAAGTCGCCACAAGATGGGGCACAAGTGTTTCTTTATATGGGGCGATCGGCGATCATGTGACCCTCTGAGAGGGTCACATGATAGCCAATCACCCCCATATATGGGGTGATTGGCTATCATGTGACCCTCTGAGAGGGTCACATGATAGTCAATCACTCCATATAAGGGTTAATTATTCATACCATATAAGGGGTGATAGATCACCTTTAAACTATGAATGAGGGTAAAAAATATGTGTGATATGGAATATAATGGCATGGCATACCCCGTGATATCACGGTGCATGCTGAACCATATAATCAAGAATATATGGTTTTATATATTAGACGTGCAGCTGGTTCTCATTTAGACCCATATTTAAGGAGTTTAAGGCTCAGAATGTAATAGGGGAAAATTATAGTTCATCTTATTGGAAATTTTCTCCTCTTTGCAGTGGTGGTTGATGTGGAGCTGTATTGTTGGGAGAAATTGATGAAATTTGTACTAAAAGTCATGTACCTGTAAATTAAATGATTATTTTCTGTACTTTTTTTATCTGATCAGCCCGAAGTGAATTTGCTAGAATGTAAACGTTCCGCATGTAATTTTGACACATCATCAACTATGTTTCTGAAAAAATCATCCTCTTTCCAATGGTGTTTCATGTGATACTCTATTCATAGTATAAATTAGTTAAAATTGATATTAGAAATGTATACCGTAAATTATGTAACCGCTTCCTATATTTTTTAAAAATAATCACAATTAAAATAATTTGTAGAAATGGTATGGTTCAGAATGTAATAATGACATTTTAAACTCTCTATGGTACAGTCACATTCTAGTGGCACCTCGGGAAAGTTAAATTCTATTCAGAAATTGACGAATATATTAGTGTAAAACATGTGTATATGATCTCTATTTTTTGCGATATTCAGCTTCTGAATCTTAAATAGCGGTATTGGGATGGGCTTATATCACTTGAAATACACTTGATTTGAAAGTGTATATAAAAATAAAATACTGCAAAACACGAACATTAAGTGTTAAAATAAATACAAAAAAAGTGTTTTAATAGAGCACATTGTACTTAAAGTGTATGCAACATATCCCCGAAACACAATCACTCATAACCACATTAAAAAAGATTTATAACAAAATCGTAAACCTCCCCGGCTCAGCATTATTATCACTGTAAATATTAGGACTATGTAAATAAGATGATCATCTGGCCGATAAATCAATTAGAATATACAATGCCAGTCACATCTCTATTAATGCTTTTTCGAAACAAGTCGATGAGATTGAGCGATATGTTATACTACAGGGGAAGGCATATATACCGGGACTAAGCTACTTGACATGCCTAAAACATTTGATCCGTTGATACCTGATAATTACAAACCATCCAATCTGCAGAGACGGCTTGAGAAACAGTTTGGTAAACGTATAACGATTCTATCCCAACATGGACAGAGACATCAAACTTTCTGTTCAGTAGCTCGATCACTCTTGCTAATGCTATAAAAAAAGTTAACAGTGGAAAACAAAGCAAACACAAAGAAACAAGTCTACAACTTCCACTGCAAGATATATGGTCTGACGAGATGATACTCCATAGAGCTATTGGAATACTCAGACATCAAATGGAAACCATGAATGCCAACCTCCATTGGTTTTGAAGGCTGCGCTATGGCTGATTGATAAAAGATCATACAGAAATGGAGTTGACACACACCTTCAGATGAAGCTAGAAGTAAAGCTTGTTCATTAGCGCATAGCTTAGTTTACAATTGTACCAACATTATTACACCAATTCATTTGGCAATCACAAACCTGGTACATCATAAACATGATTCAAGATTGACACTGTTCATAGTTATGAAAGTTGTGTGAGCTATGATGAGTTAAGGCGTGCAGAATGGTATATATATTCCCAGTTCAATGGATATCACTACTGTAGATTGCAGTCTTGTACAAGAAGGTGATGATAATGTCGACATAAACTGTCAAACATTTGATGGAAAGAATACATTAATTCAAGAGCAGGCAACAGATAAAGCCCCAACTCAGGAGAGAATTCCTCGTGTGCCAGAAAAGTGTATGTCATGTCAAATGAAATTGAATCTCTAATACAAATATTACCATTTTCAAAACCAACAGTGCGTAGTGATGCACCAAAGACAGTCGATGCTTTAGAAAAGATACATACACTGGAGACATCTCGTTCCAGATATGTCAACAGTGTATACAGTCATGAAAAAATGCACAGAAATGTCATATGCACTTGGTCAGTCATTTTCAGTGCAAACAATGGACCAACAGCTGTATTGCATAGCAAAGCAAGTTATGTGGCATTTACCAGATGAATTCAACAACCACACTCTGCGACTTGGTGGCTTTCACCATGCTCACACACAGTCTTGCTTTATTTCATAAATTGGTCAGCTCTGGGGTGATGGTGGTTTAAGTGATATTCTCATTGAGTCTGGTGTGCATGCATCTGTCACAGTCGATCGAATGTTGTCTGGAATGTTTTACGAAGCACTAATGAGGTGTTATATGGGGTCTATTTTCAATCCGTATGAAAAAGACGACCACATGGATGGCTTCTCGCCACTGTTTATGGCAGCATTTGATATTTGTGATGGAAAGGACATACAGAACGCCGCATCTCAACTAAACGAAACAACAGATGTCAGTGCATTTAAAGTACTAATTGAAAAGTTCAATGAACAAAGCTCTGATGTTTCACCAATGTTTAGGTATTGGCATTCGAAGCTATTGAGCTAGTGCTGTTAGATTTGCAAGCTGGACGTCTGGGAAAATGGGAATAAGCAAGTTTTCAGCCCGATTTGCTTGCAACTAACAAACAGAACTACTCACGTTGACTTTCAGTATATACATTGGACATGCCTAATCTCCCACCGGCACAGTTCAAAACTGGACAATTTTTTATACAACATATACAACACCAAACTCTCAATAAAAGCCGGTAAACGTGCTCGAAGAGCAGGACATGATGCCACCAAAAAATATACATGTATAGTGTTCATGGCGGGCGTCCAGTTTCAACAAGGAAACAATTCCTGGAAGTTTCCGAAAACAAGCAATGTCTGATACAGTTCCTTTGTCGTTACTTTTCAAATGTTGACCAGGATTTCGTTCACGAACAGCTAAATCACTATATCTTGTTAGGGGCGGTAATGAAAAAAAGTTACCCATATGACATCAGAGGGCACATCAAAACCAAGTCATATCTTTAGCTCACACGAAGAAGCTGATACTAAGATGATATTCAGCGCCATAGATGCAGACATATACATATATTATTTGAGAAGAGTCATGAAAAAAGACAAATAATTATTTGATCAGCCGATAGAGATGTGCTAATCTTAAATTGGCACTTTATTATTACCAGCAAATGTATAGGGTCTTATACCTCACAGCTTTGAATACATACAGGAATCATTACAGCAACGCAAAATAAACGACGTTACATACCTGTGTATGACATTTCTCAGTTCATGTGGGATACTCTGTAACATACTCCCTGAAGCACATGTCTTAACGGGATGTGACACAACGTCAGCTGTGCATGTATATGGGATTGGAAAAAGAGACTCTCATGAAAGTCATCACCAAATCGCCACTCGCATTGCCAAGCAAATAAACATATCTCGGTCTAAAATACCTCCCTGTGAAGCCAGTTTTCTTCAACATGTAAAACTTGCAGCATGGTAAGACCGGGTATTGAAAGCAGCACATTTTGGCTAAACCTCTTGATTTTGGCTGGATACAAGGAAAAGCTATGTTATCCTTAGTATACTATGAAGGGTGTAGTGCTTCTGAGCTAATTGGCAGTTTGAGATGTGAATGTGGTCATAGGTAGAGGTGTTCTACTAGATGCCCTTGCTATCGAAAGGGAATGTCATGCATTGAACTTTGCTCTTGTGCTGCCACAGACGTAGGTAATAATGTTTTAACAACTGTCCAAGAAAATATTGAGGACACTGACGAGTAAAGTGTGTAAAGTTACATTGTATTGAGACAACTATGCTCATACTTTGCGTTGGTTTAGTCACTACCATTTTTAATGGTAAAACTTGTCCTTAGTAGTCGATTGTATTACACACTGAGTCTGGTCTAAAGCAAATAGTAATTTTAATGATGTTGTGTCATGTGATACTACTTATTAAAGATTTCACTGATTTGGATGGTATTCTACTTCGAATATATAGATTTTTATTTTTATTTGTTATATGGTTATAAGCCAAATGTTGTTATTTGAAATGGCGAAGGGCTATTTGTGGATTTGGGTGTATTAGTGCAGAGTAAAATAGGCCTAATATGGACATTGAATTAACTATTGTTATGTGTTATTACATTGGTAGAAATCTGTTGCCAATTATGTAGAATGATAAGGATATTAACATATTTTTGGTGCTGATTTATGTTCATAGAGAAATGATCGGCATGGATGTAATTTGTTCTGCATAACAGATTTAGGCCTTACATAGATATTTAAATTAATTTTAAAATATTTTTACACTATCTTTAATGGCACTATATAGTCCTTTCTGTTATTGCTCTGTGTTTTAGTTTGATAAATGTAGAATTTTGGTCTTTTTTTTGTAATTTGCCCTGCTTATACACATTTGCGTGTTATGTAGTTATAAATGCAAAACTAGTCTTTAAACAAATATTTTTCATCGTAATTGATGTTGGGTTTACTCATGTATATTAATGTAACGACTAAAACATTATTTGTTTTTATAGTAGGCACTGTACTAGTGGTTTTTTATTCGTGTTTGTTCGTTTTTTTATCATAAGGTGTATTGTATTGATCAATAAATCGAACAGTATCGATGAACGTTGCAACACACATATATATCGAATGCAAATTGTTTGATTGATAATTATTGAGAATTGTAAATTTGTTTCTACAATATTCATGGATTCACCAAGGAAATACAAGTCACAGACTCTTTTAAATACTATTTATGGTGTATTTTACGGAGATGTTTAAAATATCCTACTTAATTTACATCTACAATCTTTAAACCCGATTTTCACAATTGTTTTATTAGAATATAACCCCACATGAGACACTTTTGGGATGGGGATGGTGCTTAGTGTGAAACTAGCTATGATGACGATGTATCAAGTTCAAAATGTTCACATTGTAAACATTAATTTGGGAGAAGGTGAACCTTTATAACATACAGAAAGTAACCGCTAAGTTTGCGGGTGTATGTCTTTCATCTCAATTTTGACCAATTTCTCCCAATAATACAGCTCCACATCAGCCACCATTAAAAAGACGAGAAAATTTCTAATAAGATGAACTATAATTTGCCCCTATTACATTCTGAGCCTTAAAGTCGATTTTTATAGCCACCAGCTGCACGTCTATATTCTTGATATAATCCATATAACATTGAAATATAAAAGAAAAGCACTATTCAATACACTAATTATATCATCTCCACCTTTATACACATTCTAAATGATTTTTTTAGAATCCACTGGGACATATGTAATTTTAAAATAAACTATTAATCCATACCGATGACTTGTGATCAACATTGATCACATGAAAGCAATGTGATTTAAAATATGGAGGAAAAGTACATATGACTGGTCAGATATCAGCGGGTTATTACATAGGAAACTAACTAAGTAGAAATAAGGAAGCGAATTGCATAAATACAAGTCAAAGTGAAGATATTGCTGGATATACCTTATGTTCCATCGATACACATCAGGTGGAGTGAATGCGGTCATAACGTGACCCAATTTAGGTGAGGTCTTGGTGTGCTGACATTAAGGAGACTGAATGAAGCATTGGAGGTTTAGCGAGATTAGTCTTAGTCTCTCATAAAAGATGAATATACAGCCTTGTCAATGGATTCATTTCTCAAATGTCCCCTTCCGGCTAAATCAGGACGCTGTGGTATTATTATGGAGAGATAGTTATTGTCTGGGGGCTCAGCGCTCAGTGATAAATGTGTTCACCACTGCGAAACAATCATGTAACAACTGAGAATGATACAACGATTAAAAAGCTAATACCTGTTTTAACCCTTTCAGTGTGGGAATCGACTAACGCAATTTCCAGCTTCAAATGACATAAAATGTTACCATATAGTGATTACGAGTAGTCATTATTTGATCAAATGAATGAATAGATGAATAAATGAATGAATGAATGAATGAATGAATGAATGAATGAATGAATGAATGAATGAATGAATGAATGAATGAATGAATGAATGAATGAATAAATATAGCCTATATACATATAAACTAAACTGGGCCAGGAAGGGCTTCTGCTTATTTGATTAAGTGAGCACAAACTCTGTATATTATTGCTCAGCAGGAAAAGGGTTCCTAGTAAACACAAGACGATAAACCAATGCTATTTTAATATTGGGTCACCGTCTGCGACGCTGGATAAACACTCAAATAACAATGGTTGTCAATGCTAGATCTCCAGTAAATCGTTGTGCTTAACAGTTTCTGGATGGACAACGAGTGATCAATCTGTGAACACAAGCTTCAATTTATATGTTGTGTATAATACATGAATCCAGTTGGATGATAAAGGTGCCATGTGTGTCCCCTTGGATATGAAAGGGTGTATCTGCCACTCTACAATGACAGATACAACCTTTCATATCCAAGGGACGATGCGTCAATATGATCAATAATTATGATCAATGTATGATGCCCTTTCAGTAATTGGACCTGTTTTTACCTTGGACTACCCACACAGACGTGATCAAGTGGCAGCGGTGATACAGCGTCAAGTATTATGCAAGTAAAAAGGAAATAAAATAAAAATAAAACGTCCCGGCCTTTTACCTTGCTCTTTGTAAAATGATAAAATGCCATGGGCCATACAAAGAACATTCATTACAGTTTATACATAATTGCGCATGGGTGGGTGGGTGTACCAGGGGAGGTGGCATGCCAGCTATAACGTGATACATTTGCCAAGAGGTGACCCAACGTTGACCCAACGTTAAAGCCAATATTGAGCCGACTGGGGAAATAGTTATTTCACAAGAAAAATACTATTCCAGATAGATATGACTGTGTATAATGAGAAGCAAACTAATATTTGTGTTGCGTTCGGATAACCTATCCCTGGAAACGTAGTAGTTCTTCTATAAAAATGTGTGTTTTTTGCGAGTGTTCCGGCAATCCCAGGACTTACACATGCCAGCTAAATATGATTATTAATCCTAGTATGTGATCCCCGTTTAGTACCTCTATAGCATTTTTATGAATAACGCAAATTTCTCGATTTTATCGCACATTGCTTTACTTGCTCTTGAACTTCAACGTTTTACACCTTAATCTTTCATGCTATGTTTTCTTCATATAATTACGCTATATACTAAGGTTGGAGCAGTATATTATGTAACGTTCTCTCCACCAAGACTAACATAGCAAATGTCATCTTCATAGTAGCCTACAGTTTACCACTATTGCTGCATCCCACCTTCAGTAATATCTTCGGTAATACCAATATTAAATTAATTTTCCTCTTTCACTATATTCACTTTTTTACCTATTCATTTTTTGTTACTTCTTGCAAAGTTTGTCAGCTGTGAATCATGTCACGACATCAACCCTTTAAGCGCTAAGAACGATTATAATCGTCTGTAATTCTTTCTATTAACCGATCAAATAACTGTTAGTGGGAATTAAATGTTGAAACATCAAGATTTGCAATTGTTTGGTCAATTAGATAATATAAGTAATTTTCACCCACTTGAAGTTGTGGATCGCGGTAGCGAGACACAACTTCAAGTGGGTGAAAATTTTAATTATATGGTAATTAGCGCTTTAAGGGACAAAACCATTTTCAGGAGGCTATAATCATAGTTTTCTTAGTCATCATCATAATATCATAACAATGAACATTGATTATCACCATAGCATTCCAACTATGAATGGAATATTATTCTTTGCGATCTTCATAAAAAATAAAGGCGATACATATTCAAACTATACCCGGCGTGACAAGACTGCCAAATGCCCTTAATAGCGGCGGCAGATCCGTCAACGCTGACTGACATCACTGCAATCTACACAGTATTTCGTGTACGCGTCACACCGGAGACGTCTATCTGCTAAAGAGGTAAAACAACGACAAGGTGGTGCGATGACAAGAAAACATTGATGGGAGACGTTCTGCGCCCACATCACATTTAAAAATGTATACTACAACCATTTCTTTCATTTGAATGGTCTCTGTATACTATGTCACCTGCGCATATAAACTAAAAAGGGTGGATAAGAATGGCTGAAGGCGTAATTTACATGTTTACACTTAACTACATGGAGCTAGACAGCCTAACTGCCACATTTAATGTGAAACCGCATTGACAACTGAAACAAGAGAGACGCCCTAACATTATCGTTAAAGTGCTGCCGTTAACTCGCGCAATTACCATGATTAAAGAACTTGCGGGTAGGGCTGAAATACCAGGGCGGACCTTGGATCGCCACAGATTAGCGGGTTGAAAGGAAAGGGGCTGGCGAGATTAAAGACGGATCCGCGGGGACACGGACTCAGTGCCACACCTGCCACCTCTGCGGTGGAATCCGGAC
Organism: Flabesymbios commensalis; assembly: GCA_964017125.1. Classification (NCBI taxonomy): domain Eukaryota; kingdom Metazoa; phylum Annelida; class Polychaeta; order Terebellida; family Flabelligeridae; genus Flabesymbios; species Flabesymbios commensalis. Next base: position 34,476,400 of record OZ024903.1, read on the forward strand.
GTGCGGCCGGACGCGGGAGGGTGGCTTTGATGTCTGGGGACATTCACAGGTGTGTGCGCATGCGCTGAAAGACAGGTGAGAAGGGAAGCGGCCCCGCCGGGCGTCCATCAGAGCCGGGCGCACGAAGACGGACCGCGGTCCGTCTTCGTGCGCCCGGCTCTGATGCCGTATTTGCTTTCTCAGATCCCGGGCGGATTTTAATTGTCTGGCTGACCACCCCCCCCCCCCCCCCGGCCAGATAGAATCAGGGGCATTATCCCCGCCTGAGAGACGCCTGATTAGCCGCGAGATTTGGCGAAGAGCAAGGTCAGGATCAGAAAGTCCCCGAGACCTCGCCCGTCCGCGTTTTGAAAGGCGTAGGGATCCGTGGGCGTGCTCCCCGACCTGGTGAAATAAAGCCCGCCGGATTTCGGGTTACGCAGGCGCAACCAGTCCGCGAAGAGCTTTTGTCACGGGGGCCGACCAGACGCTCGCCAATTATACACCGCCGGCCCCAGTTCTAAGCACCCAGAAGTGTGTCCCCACCCCGCAGCAGACTGCAGGAGACACTGCAGCGCGGCTTTGACCTGCAGCATCGCGGGAGGCGCGCCAGATTCCGGCAGATTGAACTCATTAAAAGAAAGTTGCCCGCACTTGTGAACACCCCCCGACGTGACAGTTCGACGGGGTGACCCCAATCCGGTGCCTCGGGGCACTCTTCGTGACCTCTGGCTGTGGCCTTGACCCAAGACAAATCAAAAGAGTGAAGTACCTTCCTCAGACGATTGTCATCTCAGCCACGGTCCCTGCTGTCACATCAGATACAACGATATATAGTGAATCATTGGGTGAGCATTGGGACAACGTCGCAGACTTTGGCCCGATGCTCACCCAATGATTTATTACATATCGACTGAACATTGCGCATCATCTCTGAATACTGCGTCGCTCAATAAAATTATAATATGAGGCGTAATCAGCTAATTGGAAAAGATAATTCTTACCAAATAAAAATCAGACTGTTGTTTAAACAAATGAAACGTGATTCAATAACAATTCGAATTTCGAAGTGTAGAAGAGACTTGTTTGTCCATCGCCGCTTTATGAGGCTATTTTGCCGATCTTCCGGTGCTTTTTCTACTTCTCTGCAGTTGTGAGAAGGTTAAGAGGTAGTTGTGAAGCGGGTATTGCAGATTTGGCTACTTAGCCGGCTATTTCAGACAGAAGACCGCGTTGCCTGTGGTCACAATCAGTCTGTCCAGGCGTAATGGTGTGACGGCTATATAGCCTCAACTAAAATATCACCACACTCAGTCCCGGTGAAAGCACCGGATCATACCTAACTAAGTTAATTACCCGTGTTTCAATGAGGCGGAGCTGCCTATTTTTTATTGATTGTTCCGAAAAAGCAGCAGTGTTTTATGACCTCTTTTAAGAAAACAAAATATGCTCTGATGGATTTATTAATCAGAAAGTGAAAAAGGCTGATATCTGAACAAAAATAGATCTCTGGGTTAAAGAATTATACGAGTTCACGAAAATGTATCCACTGTATTATGCAATTATGCATGCATTTAAATCATATTTATCACCAAATCTCTAAGATATCAAAATCGTAAGACCTTCCCTCTACGTAAAGATTTAAATTTCCTCTTTCATCGTGGGGATCAAATTTTGACGTAATATTCTGATTGTCTAAAGTCGATCCTCGCACGGAATTAATTAAAATATTTATAATGACTGTAGAGACCCATAACCCCCTAGGTACTCAAATGAAGCGGAAGGAGCTAACTCTTTTACTATGATTTCAAATGAAAAAAACCCCTTAGTTAGCATGTTTAAAAAAAATATATTTCAGCGTTGTAAGGGTTAACCCTTTAACCGCCGGTGCCGCATATATTCGGGTTTACATTTTTTATTAACACATTACGTACCACATTTTAAATAAGTTAAAGATAAAATGTGACATCAACCAGCAAGATTTGAAAAGAGTTGACCTCCATTTTGTCAAATCTGAATAATTTTCACTCACTTGAAGTTGTGGATCGCGTCAGCGAGACACAACTTCAAGTGGGTAAAAATTCAAACTGAATAATTTGGCGGTTAAAGGGTTAAGGCGATATTACAAGCTGTGTGGTGTTATCTACACAAACAAATCAAGCAGCTGAATAAAATGATAAGATACAAGTAACAAGTAACAAGTAACAAGAGGTAGTGTACATAAATACCAAGTAAACGCAAAACATCTGTATAACATTCGTACAACGTTGGACTAACGTCAAAAACGTTGAGCCGTCGTTGTACAAATGTTATACAAATGATTTGCGTTTGCTGGGTATCGCTTCAAATAGTTAGATATATAGGTGATGCATTATTACATTGGCCACCCTGCCCGAATGCAAACAGGGAGCTAATTACTGCACAGCGCCTATATGAATAAGGAATTGTATTTATTTTTATTTTGTCCAACCCAACCGCTTTTTTTAGATTTAGTCGCTCGGAGTTCGCAAAAACAGTCCATCACCATCACTTAATCAATCAACAATCGGAAACACATCGCATTCAAAAACATGGAATGTGATTAATTATTTAAATATATATACATGTATATTAAAAACTGTATCAATGAAGTACTGTATATTAAAAACATCGATGTGTGGATAGGGAAACGGATGGATAAATGAATTGATAAATTCAGAAATAAAAGACAAAATGAATAAATGAATAAATGAATAAATGAATAAATGAATGAAAGACAAAATGAATAAATGAATAAATGAATAAATTAATGAATGAATAAATGAATAAATAAATAAATGAATAAATGAATAAATGAATAAATGAATAAATGAATAAATGAATAAATGAATAAATGAATAAATAAATGAATAAAGAAATGAGAAATTGAGTAAATGAATAAATGTATGATAAATAAATAAATGAATTAATGAATAAATGAATAAATGAATTTATGAATAAATGAATAAATAAATAAATAAATAAATAAATAAATAAATAAATAAATAAATAAATAAATAAATAA
>OZ024903.1:34481921-34556921 GCA_964017125.1 Flabesymbios commensalis
GAAGCTGAGTTTATTAAGCCCTTTTCCACAGCCGTCCGACCGTCCGTGCTTCCGTTCTGTGGTGTAGATTGAGGTGAGACCAGCCGGCGGTGTCCACGTGAGGACGCCTGGATGAGCAGACGGATTGGATCACCCACGCCGGATTACCGCCACTAAGAGATGGATGCGTCTTCAAGGACTGACGGACAAGCAATTACTTTAACCTTTTCACTACCATACATGACGGAAATTTCCGTCGTCATTCGTCAATGAACGTAACCATAAAATGACACAAATTTTCGTCAAATATATACTACATTTATGTATTTTTCGTCATTTGAAGCTGGAAATTGCGTTAGCAATTCCAGCTTCAAATGACGAAAAATAGAACTCCTACACCAGTATATCTGGATCCTGGCATGCACCCCGGCCTGGAAGTCAAAGGGTTAAGGTATAAGGTTAGGGCGCCGGCGGCGGCGGCGGACGCCGTATTAGTTAGCGCGCGGCAAATCTGGTGATCCGCGATGTAAAGACGGATCCGTTAACAATTGTTATCTTTTGTGAATTATAAATCCACAGGCTGGGCCAGTCCGTTCCGGTGAACACGAGATGTTGACCCAATGTTGTTTCAATGCTTGGCCAGCGTCGCGGACAGAATCAAGTGACCTGACATAGATCTTGGCCCCTGGTTGATTAGATTCTAGAACAACATGACCTAGGACCAGATCTTGAGGTTTTGTCGTAAATGTAGTCCATTCTTTATAATAGCACGATGAGGACGAGCGGACACCTAGGACCATACACGCCTTAGCCCTTAACCCTTTAACCGCCGGTGCCGCATATATTCGGGTTTTCACTTTTTCTTAGCACATTAAGTACCATATTTTAAACATGTGACAAAGATAAAATGTGACATCAATCAGCAATATTTGAAAACAGTTGAACTACATTTTGCAAAATCTGAATAATTTGCACTCACTTGAAGTTGTGGATCGCGTCAGCGAGACACAATTTCAAGTGGGTGAAAATTCAGATTGAATAATTTGGCCGTTAAAGGGTTAAAGCGCTGAAATATTTTATAGGTCTAAACCATAGAGACCAACGTTTTTTTTCTTCGTTTCGTTTCGTTGTTTTCTTCAATTTGAAATCATCATAAATGTCTTAGTAAGCTCTTCCCGCTTCATTTGATATATATGTTATGGGTCTACAGCCATTACAAATATTTTAATTCTTACAGTGTGGAGATCGACTTTAGTCGTCAGAATCAGTCTGACGTCTACAGTCGATCCCCGCGTTGTAAGGGTTAACCCTTTAACCGCCAAATTATTCAATCTGAATTTTCACCCACTTGAAATTGTGTCTCGCGATCCACAACTTCAAGTGAGTGAAAATTATTCAGATTTGACAAAATGGAGGTCAACTGTTTTCAAATATTGCTGATTGATGTCATATTTTATTTTTTTAACATGTTTTAAGAGGTGGTACTTAATGTGCTAATAAAACAATGAAAACCCCCTATATGCGACACCGGCGGTTAAAGGGTTAAGGTGGAAACACGTTGAACAGCTGGTCTGATGGGATCCACTGATGCATTTTTTATTAAACGCGCTTCCCGTATATCCCAGCAAACACAAAACATTTGTGTAACATTTGCACAACGTAGGCCCAACGTCTTCGACGTTGGACCAACATTGTAGAAATGTTATACAAATGTTTTGTGTTGCTGGGATGCCGTTGTGAGTCCTGTCGTCTGGAGACGCGCGACCTTGACGTTACCACAGGCGCACAGGGATCCTCTCAAGGGTCCGAGGTGTCTGTGTAATGTGAAAATGCCGCCACCTCGATGTGTCTGTGTAATGTGAAAATGCCGCCACCTCGGGGGTGAAAGGGTGTATCTCTTACTTTTTAAAGTGGGGAATACACCCTTTCAATTCCAAGGCTAGCGAAAACGACTTAAAAAATAAACTGTCACTGCTTTAATCTGAAGTGAGGTATCACTAAAGCAAGTCTGTGCTGCAATAACAACGGAGGTATCTACATGTTTGATGGGGGGTATGGGACCTCGCAAATGCACAGCCAACACGAGACGCCGAACCAATGCTAATTCAATGTTGGCCCATCGTCTGCGACTCTGGGCCAACATTGAATCAACATTGGTTCAGCATCTCTTGATTGCTTGGCCATGCGCATTAATGCATGTGTCTGTCTACAGATGTATCTGTACGCCGACTAACGTAAGCATACAAAATTATCAGTCTGATTGGACTATATACAACGCTTAAATACTTTTGTGTAAACCATATGGCATTTAATCTGGGTCTATGGCCATTATAAATATTTTTAATTCTTCTAGTGCGGGGACCTTCTTTAGATTTTGACGTCTAAAGACACCGAAAGGTTTACTCCTTATAAAACAGTATTTATTCGTTATTATATAAACATTATCACGTTTTTGGAGCCCAGCTTACCCTATAGAAACAATCTGTGTACAAATTGACCAATGGCTGTTTTTGTTAAGTTTTAATTTGGGTATGTACAACAGGCTATCAATCAATCAAGCAATTAATAAAACTTCTATAGCGCATACATCCCCAACAGACCGCGCTCAGAGGCGCACATATCCTTAGCATGATCATGTGTCATAATCCAGGCCAAAGCCGATCCGCCAACAGGGAGGCGGGACACCCAAGGAGCTAGGGCGGTAAAGCCAGATCAAATAGATGAGATTTAAATAATTTCCGGAATGTTGAACTTGTTTGGGCATTACGTATGGTCACAGACAGAGCATTTAACACGACACGTTAAACCAATGCCGATTTAATGTTGGCCCGCCGTCTCCGACGTTGGCCCAACATTAAATCGGCATTGGTTTAACGTATCGTGTTTGCTGGGAGAGCACTCCGCGAGGCGGGCCCAACAAACACGGGGCATTCATCCAGTGCTGTTTCAATTTTGGTCCACCCTCTTCGAAGCTGGCCTAACATATAAACAGCATTGGATGAATCCCTCATGTTTGCTGGGGGGGGGGGGGGGCTTTGGAGAAAGCTCCAGTCTTGGTTTTGAAACGGGGAACAAAAAATCTGGTTGAATTTGTGGAGATTATAAATATTTTGAGCATTTCGGCGGAACAAGCAAGTCAGCGAGATATGCAGGTTGGTTGTCTTTTGGGATTCGGAAAGTCTATACCCAAAAGTAGATTAATGTATTCCTCGCAAGCCCATACCACGTTTAATCAATGTGGCGTATAAAACCTCTGCCTCACGTGGGCTGTCTTAACGGCATGTTTTATCCAAATGCTCATTTGTCATTCAAAGCTGTGCGCGGGCATTGCTTCAGGAAAGATCAACATTAATTAAAGTGTAATTAGCTTGCTTCTGGCAAACAAGCCGAAGGCTAAACCGTGGAGTTATGTGGCCACACTATCCGTCTTGGTGGCTTTATGTCCTGTGTTATTGTGGTAACATTGTGAAATCTCCATCTGAAAATATTTGCACATAAGAGGCATGATTCTGAAAACCAGCACTAATAGCCACACATTAATATTAATATCCCCTGAGCAGACACAAGACGTTGAATCAATGTTGGTTTAATGTTGGTACAGCGTCGCAGACGCTGGACAACCGTGATCATGTTAATTTTAAATTGCATTTTAAAATTAGTAATTAAAATGAATCCTCACCATCTGCCTGTTTTTTAAGAACCAGTCTCATTATTTGCTCCACATGTGTTGTCGCGGATTGTGAACACATAACATTGATTCAAACTAAAAGTGATCAGTCTGCTTGTTGAGATACAATTTTTTGGATTTTCTTCATCAGTATGATGACATAGGATGATTTGCTGGCCATTGTAATTTGTTCTTCAACATGCTATTATATAATACTGAAGCGATAGAGGAGGGCGATAACGCAAATCAATTCACATAACATGCATAACATAAAAAATATCCTTCATGATCAATTAAATACCTAACCAATAGACAAATAAATCATTACCACACGCGAATGTACTATATAGGCCTATATGTCTAATTCACAGATAGGGAAAATTGAAATGAAATGAATTGGGTTTTAGTCCACCTTTGATCATATACAGGCTAAATTCGGCCAGGATAACCTCCTGAGGATGGTGACATGACACTGCCCTCCAGACACAGGATTCGAAATTTGAACAGTGGCAGTCTGGGGCCGAGCACACTACCTCTCGGTCACGGAGGCTCCCAACAATATTGAATCATTACGAGTAAGCAGGGAAGATAAATTTTGTTTCTTTGAAACTCGAAGGCCAGAGGGGGGTTCAAACCCGCCATGTCCGACTTTCGAAACAGGCATATTTAACTACTGCACCAGGGGCGCCGCCCCTCACAGATGGGGGATGCAGGGAACAGCTCTCACTCCTCCAATGAGACGAGATCTTACAACCAGTCACACAAAAATGTGAAACAAAACGTATGTGATTCGTGTGTAGCACGTGACAAATTGTGCGGTCTTTCAGCACGCGGTACGACAAGTCGCCAGATGAGGCGTGCGACATGCAAACAACCGATCGTCTAAATGAACTACAACTTCACACACGGCTTTGTGGTCGGGAGGTCGACGAGAACGGGGATTGTAAATCCGAAATCTGCCGGGATCAGACAGTGTCCAGCAAACACGGTCTGCGCTGTCCCATTAATCCTTACGACGCTGATTTATTTTTATATAAGCCATGGAGACCAAATGATTTTTTCACTTTGAAATCACCATAAATGTCTTAGTTAGCTCTTTCTGCTTCATTTGAATACATATGTTATGGGTCTACGGACATTAGAAATATTTTACTCTATATAGGCCTGATGGGTTTAATTCTTTCAGCGCAAGGACCGTCTTTGGACGTCAGAATCTGACGTCTACAGACGTCATATTCTGATGTCTAAAGATGGTACCTGCGCTGAGAGGGTAAATGAAGGTGGCTTTATATTATGTCACCTTTGTGAACATACGGCATAAGCGAGGATGGCGAGATGAAGCATATAGCTCTGCCCTCCAGACACAGAATTCGAGCCTGACGATCTGAGGCAGAGCACGCTACCTCTCGGTCACAAACCCTCCCCTCAACACTGGATCTTTCCGAGCGAGCTGTCCCGGGACGGGATTCTGGCACTAATACACCGTCAGGCTTTACGGTAAGCCTATCATTGGTATTGACTGGTTTCCTTGTTGAGACAGAGACCTCTCTGGCATAGGTAAGGATTAGGGGGAAAGCGACGGCAACCTCAGACGTCGACGTGGCGCAGTGGTTAATGATATTTCGCTCATCTGCTTCAGGGAGCTGATTGCCTCGTTGTCCCCCCCGCCTTCGTGAATCCAACGCCGGCACACTGCCGGGACAATGCCCGCGGGCATTGGCCCGGCAGTGAGCCGACGTTCGGTCCCCCACTTGAGATGTAAAGACTTGATCGTGACAGCGCGGACCCTTCCACGGATAATCCCGGATATTTACGAACAGCTCCCGGCCCCTGCTTTCGTCGAGATGATATAGCGACGGCTGAGAAGTAATCAGCTGGTAAAAAACGTATTTAATCCACCGTCTAGGTGCAGGAGTGCGTGCAAACCAAAATAAAATTGATCTCGGAAAATTCATTCGGACACAAATTAACATAAATGGGTGATAATTGATTATTACATCAGCACCATTCGCCACAGTAAAAAAAACGATATATGAGGATGCTGCATCAAATGTTATTATATAGTTAGGGTTATTGCACACAACCTTTTCTTTGAAAACGTCCAATGCATTGAGAGGGTCAATTCCAATGCCCCGAGAGAGCGAGCTTAGTGTAATTAGACAAATAGTAGGGGATGTAATATTACATTTTTGTAGAATCATATAACCGCTCCATTTATCAGATGGATTTATTTTGCAATCCGGATCAAGTGGTAGTTGCCAGTATTATGTAAGCGGATTATTGCAGCCAGGCCACAGCCGATAATATGAAATCACATCGTATTGTATCGTAAAACCACTATATTGTGATATTTTCATGATTTTCTCAGTCCATCGTTTGTCCTATTAATCCGTACACGATGATAATACCGTTGTGATCGTGTCATAGTTCGTATATAGATACGTATTAACCCTTTAAGCCCCCACGATGCATTAAAGCATCATTTTACATCCCTGAAAACATACTTAATTTTCCTAAAACTGAGGGTTTTAGACCGAAAATTTCCATGAAACTTGTTTAACACTACTCGGTAATTTTCTTCAATTTTTAAACCACATCAAGTCATCTTCATCCACTACAAGTCGAGAATTGCGACAGCAATTCGCGGCTTGTAGTGGATGAAGATGACAATGGTAAACTCAGGCTTGAAAGGGTTAATATGACAAACTGTAGACTGAAATAACCATGAAAATATCACGATAGTGTGATTTTATGATGAGATACGATATTTTTCCCAAGTTCAAGCGTGGTCGTCTTCGTTTCAGCCCGGGGTCCATGACTAATATAGGCCTACTGCAGTATATAATCAGTATTTTATCATTTTCATGTAACTGCGTTAGTTATTCAAGCCTACTAAGGAGGTATAAAGCAAAAAAAGCAAAACTAGGGGGCCAGTGACAATCTCTTTACTGGTTTCCAGATGGTGCACGAGGCTGGTACCACCAGGTGGGACTTACCAACTGAACCAATCTTGCCACAGCTTTTGATTTTGAGTCTCAGCCAAAGCAGAGTGGAATAACTGAATACATCGCTACTGACTATCTAGCTGTAGATTAGGAATGCCATGTGAGAAGACATTTTGATTATGATCCATGATTGGAATAAGTGCTTGATTAAGTCGTTTTGTTAAAGGTGATCTATCACCCCTTATATAGTATGAATAAATTTGTGACAAATAAATGAAAGTTGCCACAAGATGGGGCACAGGTGTTTTCTTATACGGGGTAATTGGCTATCATGTGACCCTCTGAGAGGGTCACATGATAGCCAATCACCCCATATAAAGACATAATTATTCATACCATATAAGGGGTGATAGATCACCTTTAAGGCTCTAAGTTTTCGTATCCTATTTATATTGTAGAAATACAACATTTCTTAGCCTTTGAAACGCTAAATTAAATAATTTAAATTTTCACCCACTTGCTACCGCGACCCAAAACTTCAAGTGGGTGAAAATTACCCATATTTGTTTATTTTGAGACCGTACATTTGCAAATCACATAATACATAAATTGTAGTTTGTACCACATTATTTCCTCTCTGCTCTAATAAGGTGTACAATAAAGTGAAGGTGTATATATTTCCGTTTGCAAAAGGTAAGCGCCGAGGTTGAAGCTGTAATTGTTGATGCAATTTCCATTGTGAAATTGAAGTTGAAGCTGAAATTGCTGATGCAATTTACATTGCAAAATTGAAAAAAATCCAGCTTCAACTTTAGCTATTACCATTTAATCACTCGATCATATGCGCCTTCACTTTTCACATCTAATTCCAACCGAGAGTCTGAAACCATATCGTAATATTCCTTTTTTGCAAACCTCGAGCATCCTGATAGCACCAGGTGTTTTGTGTGGTGTACTTGGAGATTTTGATGAGACAGCTGTGCCGCCTCGGTGACTCCCCCCAGATGAGGACGTCCTCACCTGACACCAACATCAGCATCAGTGAGTTAACCAGCCTGGACCAGGAGAGAACAGCTAAACAACAGTGTCACTGGTGTGCCAGTTCCAATTTCACACCGCTCCACAAACGCCTCTACTCCCCATTGCATTAACACTAGTTACTAAGCAAAGGTCAACAAAGGTCAAGGGCACTTAACCTATAACCGAACCAGACACGAACCGCTTGGCTTTTTTGCCACACTGCGCTCTTCTTCTCCTCCACGACCTTTGATCTGACAAGGTACCTGGAGGCAGCGGATCGCCGGTCCGATGCCGGGCGAACGTCTGGCAACGTTCGCCCGGCATTGGACCGGCGGTCCGATTGCGAGGAAGCCAGACATTTTTTTCAGATGCCTAACAATCGCATTACAAGTGAAGCATAGCGTCGGTTGACCTCGAAGTGTGCCGGTTGATATATTTTTGTACGGTATCCCTGTTGGTTTTCAGATGTTGTGATTGTGTAAAAGTAGGCGGTAAGTAGTCGCAGACAAGAAATACAAAAGTCATGTAACTCTATTAAAATGTCACTTACATTTACATTCTCCTTTCCGGCGAATCGAGCTGTTCGGATTCGAAGGAATGCCTGTCAGATCAACTTATTTTACTCCAGTTTCATAAATTCAAAGCAATTAAAATGCACCAGTGCATCTTTTTCGAACCTCTATTGTCATTGCCTAATTGTATTATTTTGAAAAATTCCTGTCGTGGGATCATCCGTCTTTCTACTTTTTCAGAAGTAAACCCACTAATCTACCACTCACTGTACGCCCCTCTATTCTCTCTTTCTGTCTGTTCACCCCACGTCCGGCGTCTTCCGCTGTCTTCCACGGTTACTTTCATCCATAAATCTGATTGCTCAAAGTGAGATTCATGGCTGGGAGTCAGATCTTTATGTTCTATTGTGTGGTGTGAATTGTCCGGCGCCGGGGCACTATTATTTGATTAGCCCTGCTGATGAACGTGGCAGTTTATTCTGTTAGGGGCAGCCCTCTCCTGGTCAGCACGTGATGATCATCCCCAACGTCGGCTCAAGCGTGGGGCAGCATCTCTGACGTTGCCCCACACTTGAGGCGACGTTGGGCCATCGGCGGCAAGCGTGCTGCACGACGACGTCCTCACGTACAGGCTATTCAAACCTATTTGAACAATTATAAACTTGGCACGTCCAGGAGGTCATCACTTGCTCGTTGATCTTTCTCAGGCTAATAGAAGTTGTGACCACATTTAAAGCTACATGTTTAAATTTGCATGGTAAATTATTGGGCTATTACGACGTGTTATTAAGTTAAACGTTTACTGCTTAAGAACTGTTTATTACCTTTGTTTTCTGAAGTTCATTTATAAATCCTATTATTATGATTATAGCCGTGTTTTTAATAAGATACTGAAATTTTTAGCACACATGACTTTTTATTCTGTAAGCGCTGTGATCGGCTATGCAGCTGGATACAACCGTCTAAAGAAATACAATAATAATAAAATTTAATTTATCTGTTTTAGATTTATAGTAGCTAAATAAATCCACAGATACAGTTGTCAAGCATTGGCAATTTTGTGTATAATTTGTAGTTATTTTCAATTTTATTTAGATAATTTGACAGGAAATAATTAAAAATGTACTCAGATCCATACATCTCTATTTTTACTAGACCATGTTCATCATGGTAAACTCTTTTATATTATAGTACCTATAGTATACAAAAAGAGCACACATAACCACCATTTAAGTTATCTGCGCATATTATACTTCATTATAATATATTATCATGACAGGTATGAACATTTAAATAACACCGGCTCAACGTAGAAATGCCGTTTTGTGTTCGCTGGGTTTAAAATTGTAAACACAATTTGAATAATTAATAGATTTGATTTAAATGTTGTTTTTCTCACCAATTATTGCATACAATTGCTTCAGAATGATGGTGACATCTTCAGGAAAGTGGTGAGTAATGCATGGATAGGAGACTGGGTATATATCCTCTTTTTCTTGCACCTTAATGTTGGTATTCACATAGCTCTATTTGTCTTGTAAAGATTATTTCCTAACAGTATTAGTGTAGAGTTAACAGGATTAATGCTTGACTGTGAAAATTAGCAGAAAAAGAGCGAGCACTAGAAGCCAGGCGGCCATGGCATTATCTGGCGTCTTTAGATGGGCTTAGTGGAGAAAGACGGCTGGCTCTATGGGTAGCGGCAGCAAGTTGCAAAGTAATTAGCGCTGGAAATTGGATCATCCATCATCTTTGTAATTAAAAGAAGCATGGCGACAATTATGGCTAAAATGTAACGTCAGTTATCATAACAGTCCAGTTCAATCAATTGGCGCTGCGGTGCGGGCGATATTACAAGAAGATGGGAAGGTAGTTGGATTTTACAGCAACTGCAGACTGCAATTTGTAGGAATTAGCGCGTGGGATGGCATGCGGCTCCTGATAAGAAAGGTGTTTTCTAACTTCCATGAATATTTATTTTACCTCATTTCGTTTTTTGCCGCACAGGATATCTTCTTGCACAAGCCGCGATCTTCTTGCGTTCATCCTGCAAGGCTTCATGGTGGACCAACGTATCGCAACGTCGACACATCATCAAAACATGCTTGTGTTTGTGTCCAGCTGTGATGCATCCAATGGACAATTTCATTGCTGAATGATTTGTAGAAATTGACCGTGCATGCATGTTTACAGTAACCAAAAATACTTGTAGTATCCTTGCAGTAACATAGAATGGTCAAATCAGCTGTACTGTACAATAGCTAGGTCCAAGAATTAAGTATGTCTAATCAAGTAGGCGCTGCATTCCAGCATTTTTCTGAATTTCTAGGCTGCCCAGATTTGACATAGAAAAAACATAAAATATAAATATAATCTCCCCAAAACTGTCTTTTTCCATAGTCAGTTGTAGGTTGGACCCCGTAGGGTCTAAAAGTAAGCTTAAGTTATCATGGTTAGGGTGCTTAACCCTTTGACTTCCAGGCCGGGGTGCATGCCAGGATCCAGATATACTGGTGTAGGAGTTCTATTTTTCGTCATTTGAAGCTGGAATTGCTAACGCAATTTCCAGCTTCAAATGACGAAAAATACATAAATGTAGTATATATTTGACGAAAATTTGTGTCATTTTATGGTTACGTTCATTGACGAATGACGACGGAAATTTCCGTCATGTATGGTAGTGAAAAGGTTAAAAGCAGGGGCATCAACGTTTTAGTGAGACAGGAACGAGAGGATTCATAGAGGAGCAAGCAATGTAACTGCTTTTTAACTCTTTAAGTGCTTCATTACTACTTAACATTTTCCTTTTATTTGAAGTTGGCATTGCTCACGCAATTGCCAACTTCAAATGAAAGGAAAATACTCTTCACTTAAAAATTAAACCTGCTAAATTTCACAATGGGGGCTTTACTCAAGATTTATACATGCATATTTGTTCAATTTCTGTCAAATTTTAGTTGTGGAAAAACAGTATGAATGCGCTTAAAAGCGTCGCCCGCACTCAAAGGGTTAACAATAAAAATATTAACTGAAACTGACCAAGATGTGCAGAGGTCGCAAATAAAACACCAAGGACAAATTATAACTTATAGGGGATTTTATCAGCAAAATGTCAGCTCCGAATGAATAAACAATATCCTATCTACTCCCATTTAATGTATTTTCCCATGATCATCTATACATGTATCTGCAAAGGCATACGGCAGTATCTGCGCACTTGTAAAGTAAGCATATACTGCCTATTGGCTTTACACGGCAGTACACTTGTGACTAACCATGTGCCCACAAAACAATAAAATGCTATATCGCCCTGACAAAAATTTGGCGATATCTGAAATACACGAGAGATACGCATTTCTGGTGATATAGGCCTTTCTAATAATATTATTACTGTCTGTCAACGTTGTAATTTGATTTGGCGGGTGGTGCACAATACACTGACGTCCTCATTTGTCACATTTGTCAAAACCGTCAACTGGTTCACCGGCCATCCCACCGTGCTGGCCCGGCATTGGATCTGTACGTCCCCGACGTCTGACATGCCGGCCCGGCATTGAGACGGCCTTCAGCCAGCGTTCTGGATCAGTCACAAACTTTGAAAGCAATCCATCTGCGGGCGGTCGTCTTTTCACCCGGACAGCCGACAATCCAATTGTGATGTTGACCGGGATCTAGTTGCACGACCCCATGACCCCTAGCGCTCACCCACACGAGTTGAGCCAATGCTGGTTTAATGTTGGGCCACCGTCTGCGACGTTGGCCCAACGGTAAACCAGCATTGGCTCAACGTTTCCTGTTTTCTGAAACCCCACCCCTGTAAATAACATGGCATTTCAAACCTCGACCATTGCTGTGCAGTCGTCATAATAGTGTATTTTTAATGGAGATGCACCATCAAACATTTACCCCAGGGCTATTTTTTGTCTAAAATTCGGTAAACGAATATTTTAAATATTTTATCCAGTGGGTATCACCTACTGTGGGAAGAAATGTTGCAAAAGGTTAATATTTCAATAATACGATGCTTGTTGTAAACACGTAAGCAACAGCAGCCGTAAAATAAATCATCCCCACCAACGACCTCAACAGTATTTTGTTGAGTAAATGAATTTTTCCAATTTTTTAAATCCAGTGGGTATCACACATTGCCTACTATAGGGGAGAAGTAGTGAAAAATGTTAATGTGTACTAATACTACATGTAACTGATTTTTGTTGCGAGTCCGTAAACAACAGCAGCCGTAAAGTAAATCACCGCCAACGACCTGCAAAGTCGTCTTTTTATTTATTAAATTATTATTTTTCAAGTTTTTTAGTGCATAAAAGTGGAGGAGTGATGGAAAATGGAAATGTTTAATAATAACATAGGACCTACTATTCTTGTTCTAAACACGTAAACAACTGCAGCGGTGAAATAAATGAGCACGGCCAACAACCCGAGAAGTCAGCAAACACGACGTGTTTTCCCAATGCTGGGCTAATGCTGGCCCAGCGTCGTAGCCGATAGGCCAACATTAGCCTAGCATTGGGTCAACGTGTCGTGTTTCCCGAGAAGTTCTTATTTTACACCGGTTATTTCCAGTACATTTTATACTCCGGATTGCCATGGCAACCGCACGCCCGGCGCGCGTGAAAAAAATGGACTTCGCGAATCCCTGCGACTCGGTGTCGTGGCCCCATCGTCAGATGTCACTCGGCCGCGCCGCAGACCGTGCCAGAACATCCCCGTAAAACTGAGCATTGCTTTTTAATGACAGCTGCCGTAAACTCATCAATTTACGCTCATTTTTTTATAGTGAAATAACCGACATTTAGATAGCTCAGACTAGAAAACTTCTGAAGCACCGACTGCGTGGTAGCTCGAAGTCATGCAGGACTCGAAATTCGAATCCGTGTCTGAAGATCAGTGTTATCTGATTCATTTCAACATCCTTATCATCATCATCTTCATAACCTGTTTGCTGATATTGCTGATATAAAGCCCCTTTCATTTATTCATTCATTCATTCATTCATTCATTCATTCATTCATTCATTCATTCATTCATTTATTCATTCATTCATTCATTCATTCATTCATTCATTCATTCATTCATTCATTCATTCATTCATTCATTCATTCATTCATTCATTCATTCATTCATTCATTCATTCATTCATTGAATCATTCATTCATTTATTCGCGCTGAAAAGAATAAATTCATTCATTCATTCATTCATTCATTCATTCATTCATTCATTCATTCATTCATTCATTCATTCATTCATTCATTCATTCATTTATTCATTCATTCATTCATTTATTCATTCATTCATTCTTTCATTCATTTATTCATTCATTCATTCATTCATTCATTCATTCATTCATTCATTCATTCATTCATTCATTCATTCATTCATTCATTCATTCATTCATTCATTCATAACACACGTTGTTTCGTGCTGTACTATCTAATTATTTCCAGATAGTTTAACATGCAAGATGATCATACAACGAATAGAAACACAAAATTTTCAACAACAGTGAACAAAATCCACAGGTGAAAATGTCTGTATTTACGGTATTTTGTAAAACGCATCCCGGCTAACGAGGATGGCCTCGGGGGAGGCCTGCAGGGTGAGAGGGAAGACGGCTGACATCCCGCCTGGATCTGTCATCAGGATCACTGCCACAATAACAGGATCATCACGACAACGACACTCTCATTGCCATGCGACACCTTTTATCCCTTGTCGTGCTACACGACCCATTATATACGCTTTTAAGCCACTAACCGTTACAAAGCTGAAATATTTTTGTATAAACAATGGAAAGAAACCAAAGTGTTTTTTTTTCAGTCTGAAATCATCATAAATGTCTTGACTGAACCACACTTCGACTGGTGGGATGTAGAATACTAGACTTGGTCAAATTTCACAGTTACCTCTTTCCGTTTAATTTGAATGCGTATGTCATGGGTCTACGGCCGTTATAAATAGTTTAATTCTTCCAGCGCAGAGACTGTCTTGAGACGTCAGAATCTAACGTCTACAGACGTCAGCTTCTGACGTCTGAGGACGGCCTCGCGCTGAAAAGAATAAATTGATAAAACAGCAAATGCTCAGTTAGCATGACTAGCCGAATCATTTCATTTGAAAGATCTGTATTTCCCATACAGACACATATTTTTCATTTATTTGAAGCTGGAAATTGCGTTAAAATGCTTAAAATGAATGAAAAATAGTAGCAGACAAAAAATAATGTATTTGTTTTCATCGGGACGATCGTTCTATTGCGTGGGTGGCCGCTGTATATTTATTCTGTTTGGTTTGACTTGAGATTCAACATATTCAAGTGCTAATAGATAAAATAAATTATCGTCCTTCGCGTATGATAATTGTAGTCCAGATTAGAACGTTCAGAAAGTTTAAAATTATTCCGTAGATTAAATCTTGTTTTGTTTGAGATGTTTTGAGATGGAGAAATTATGCTTACTCTATTGCATAATTACTTAATGACAGGACCCTTGGGACGTAGATGGTTAATGTTCTGGTGACTGGGCGACACGTGGGTTTTTAGGAGACCCACTCGCCGCACAATGGATCACCCGCCTGTCACTGATCCACACACTCCACGGTGTCTCCCCGTCAAATCTCATTTCTGGGTCGCCTGTGGAAGCCCAGCTAACACGAAGACGGTGGGCCAACATTAGAACAAAATTGGGTCAATGCCTCGTGTTTGCTGGGAAGTGCTGTACCGACGTGTAATATCTGAAACCAATGACATTTACAGAAATGTATATTTTTGTCTCCAAAATGGTTAATTTTATCTGTGTAGAAGTATGTGTGCACAACAAACGAAAAACATTGACCCCATATTAGCTGAATGTTAGGCTGACATTGGACGAAAATGTCATTTCAAACACATTGTATTTCAGCAGCAAAGTATACATTTGACATTTATTTTATTTAAAACAAAGGGCTGCTAGAATAGACTATGGCATGTGTTTAATTCAATCAAAGCTGAATAAATTCACTTGAAAACAACACAGCAATAGGCCCAATGTTCTTTAGGAAGAGAAAAAGAAAATACTATTATATAGTTTCAGATTTGGACTGCAATTTTCACTCACTTATATCATGTAGGTGAACATTTTAAAAACACAAAAGGGTCATGAATTTCGGACTCATGTTATGCGATGCTTTAAACTGTCCAAAAGCTTGAGGCTTACGATCAGTCTTATGGTGATCTACCTTTGAAGTACATGACACAGCTTCAAGTGGGTAAAAATTTAAACTAGATAACATAGCGTTTCACGGGAAATGCATGAGATATCGCAGATTCTATCTTTTTTAAGGTGACATGCCTGGAAATTGATTACAGGTCTTAGAACGCGGTGACTTGAGATCAGCGTCTCATCTGTTCTAGAAGTAGGTCAGCTATTTATAAGTGATTTCTTCAGATCTTCACTTCTTCCCATCAGTGGGTCACCCTATCTCTACACGTCCAGCAACACAAACTCCAACAACAGATGGTAAAGCACGTTTAAAATATAAACAGAAGACTAGTTAATCAGCAATTCAAGGTGACGATGAAAAATATATCTCACATGTTCACGATTTGTCTCAATTGTGGCGGGTTTTGGGTTCGAATCTCTGGAATGAACGCGTGCGATATGTATAAATACACCAGAATAGTTGGAGCCTGAAAAACACTAGTTAGCAGCCTAAATGTAGCCCAAGGGTCGCTGGCCCGTATACGAGCCAACACTGGGACAACGTCCAAAGTATAGCATCGCTCTGGGAGAAACAGATGGTAAAGCTCTGCTGCTGTTATTCTTGCCCTCATTGCTGTTGCTGCTTCTCCTGCTCATATTGATGTTGCTGCTGCAGCTTTCTTGCTCATGATGCTTTGCAATGCAAACAAAGCGGTAACTGTTCACTTGAAAGGTAAGCAGTTACTGCCCTTTGGCTTTGCACGGCAGCGCTGGTATGCTATTGCTGCTGCTGTTCTTGCTCTTGTTGCTGTTCCGCAATGCAAAGCTAAAGAGCGGTAACTGCTCACTTGGAAAGTAAGCAGTTACCGCTCTTTGGCTTTGCACGGCATTACTAGTTCCTCCTGCTGCTGCTGCTGCTGCTGCTGCTGCTGCAGGAGGAGAAGATCCCCTGCAGACAGCAGGGGATGCTGCCAGAGGGCAGGTGTCGTGGGAACTCTCCCCGTAATCTGCCAACCAGTCTGCGGCCTCCAGATCGGATCATTCAACTAGTCTCGGTTCATTTGCTGTGTTCTTAATCTAGCTGCTCCACACCTTGTCATCTCCAACTGTGCCCTATCCAGTTTCTAGCTGAGCAATGGGTGTTCACACAGCGTTTTTCAAGCATTTGGCCAATTGCACAGGTGTAGGCCCAGCGTTAAACTGCCTTTTCATCAGCGCGGGTCGTGTCGGCTAGGTTTTGCCACCGTGGTCTTCATTTTCAAGGTGCCCTTCTGTTATATACACCTGCGAGGGGGTATAAATAACTCAAAGAGTTTAGAGTCCATGATTTCACTGATGTGATGATGCCATCCCGTTTTTATAGTTCTCCATTTATATAACACCATACATTATGCACATCATTAGCTCTAATAGTTAATAGAAGAAAGGTAACGCTGCTGCTACATCAAAGTTGTGTTTTATGTCACTTACAGACTCGATGCAATCTCAACTAGCTGGCAATATGAGGGTGTTTGAATGTTGGCCCAATGTCTTCACACGCTGTCTCAACATAGGTCTACAAACAAGTTCATTGATGTGTAATTTACAACTGTATTATTATGTTAAACGTAGACTGTTTACAAACCAAGATTGGTGCCAATTAAAAACAATCAAATTACTTTATATGCAGATAATTATTTTCAATCCAGAAATCAACCTCTTACATCAGTGTTATTCTGGTTGAACCACAGCAGACTAAGCTATAATGTACTCGTCTGTATTAGGCCTATATTTTAATAAACATGCTTGTGTATCAACAATTTTAATGTGCGTAAAGTCAAGTTATTACAAGCGAGAAAGGCTTGGAACGTTATGGTTAGCGGGTCCGACCATTACGTTTCATTTCTGATGATTTTCGTTCAGCCAAATCTAGAATTAGGCTAAACCAATCCTGGAAGCGAGCGGGAGGCCATCGTGTAAACAAGTATAGCACCACGTGGTCATGGGTTGTCATAGACACAGGTAGGGTCAAGACATCAAACGTTTCAATAAATCGGGATCAACGTCTGGGCAATGTTTTAAACGTTGGCCCGGGATTGTTCCTACGCTTACCCAGCGTCTGAGCTGGTAGTCAACACGTTGAATCCCCATCAATCGGCCACCCGCAGGTCATCGGCGCCGCATTCCCCCAGCTAGGCCAGCTGACACGTTCAGCCAATGTTGGCTTATTGTTGGGCTAGCGTCTGCGAAGCTGGCCCAACGATAAACCAGCAGTTGCCCAGCGTTTTTTTGTTTGCTGGGTTAAGTAAGTCTGCGATGGGAGCAATCTGAATTCTAATACGTTGGGATTAAAGGGACGAATCTGTAATTCTACTGTGTGTCAGGTACCTCCCTTTAATGTGGGGAGCCTCCGTGACCGAGAGGTAGCGTGCTCGGCCTCAGACCGCCAGGGGTGTCGAATTTCGAATCCTGTGTCTGGAGGACAGTGTCATCTCATTCATCTCACCATCCTCAGGAGGTTCTCCTGGCCCAGTTTAGCCTATATGTCCACAAAGGTGGCCTAAAGCCCGATTTATTTCATTTTCTTACCTCCCAAATCAAATCAAATTTATTTGCACAACAATTACAATTGTATCGGCAAAATTACATACATTTACATGTAATAAAAACAAATAATACCAAAACTAGACTCGACATCACACAAACATATATCATATTTGACCTGCAGGAGGCGTTTAGGAGCTTTTGTTTCCATAACACAAAGATCGACTGAAACCAATCAAAACGTGTGCAGGTGCAAATCTCAAATAAAACCTCAATTGTGAATATAAACGGTTCTTGATCTCAAACTAAGAAGCTTGGAATTGTGTCAGAAACTTCAAATCAATTACCAAATTAGGGGATATGCAACACCTGATGTCAATGCAAAGATTCACATCTTTTAAAATTTTGCACAATAACGTTAATATGTGTCAACTGTTTTTTTCAGATTATGATGTGATATTATTTCAAAGTGTCTCAGAACTCGATTCTAAAAGGAAATTAGTATAATACTCACGCACTAATATATATCTTTATTTCAGTATAGAGACTCAATTTAAGTGCTAAACGGTAATCGTTGTCATTATATCAAGCACAACAAACAAGGCTGGGCTCGGAAATTAGAAAAAGAAAATCTGCACATGTTCAATTGAACGATGTCTTAATATAGAATAATTTGACCGCTCAAAACTAGAAGACCTTAAATTTTGAGAATTTGGTCATTTTAGATTTAATAATGATTTTGATACAGCTTGGCAGCTATGTTGTGAAAAGACAATAGGCAGCAACTGCTTACTTTAAAGTAAGCAGTTACTGGCCCGAATTATGCACAAGGGCTTACTTACGTTGTCTAAGCGATTGCCACGATGATATAACAGACTTCTATTTTACATTTGGTTCAATTAAAAGTATGTTATTTTTTGCAAACATTTTAATATAAATAAGTACTTCAAAGAATGGTCTTATAAAAAGGAATGTGACTAAAATGTGATTTAAAAAGGCGAACGAACATAGTGACTATAATATAACTAGCCTTGTATCTGTGTTGCACTGTAGGCCAACATAGTGATGATAAATTGTTCTGCCTTTGATGAGTTACGTAAAACAGAAACTTCTCATTTCTCTCACACGCGATTTCCAAGAAATGCCAGACAATTCCTGCGTCCCACCTCTGGTAGTTATTCTTCATTCTAGAATGAGACAAATGGCGGCACGCCGAAAAACAGTCGCGAACCGCTCTAACGCATCTCACCCTGTTGAACTGAGATCCAACAAACACGAGGCATTTCCCCAATGTTGTCTTGATGTTGGGCCGACATCGAAGACGGCGGGCTAACATCAAAACAACATTGGGGAAATGCCTCGTGTTTGTTGGGATGCGGTCTGACGTCATGGGGCTTAAAAGTAGATCCGTTTCTCGGTCGTGGATCATGTTGGAATGATAAAAAACACCTTCCTCGTGTGGATAGCTTTCAGTTCTGATCGATCACGAGGGCCGATAATCCAGTTAATTTAAATACTTAGAAAATGAGCAAAACTTGTGCTGTGCGTAGTCGATATTAAATTATTTTGAACATGTTCAATGTAGGTCATGGTCACTCTTGTAGAATACAAATCACCTGTCATCGTGGCCGTCGGTGGAAATAAAAGACAAACTAACAATGTCCCAGTGAGCACGTTGACCCAATGCTGGTTTAATACTGGCCCACCGTCTGCGACGGTGGGCCAGCATTAAACCAGCATTGGGTCAGCGTACCGTGCAGGATTTCATCCGGATATCAGCCGCCTTTCCGTCCGTGAGATAAAGTACTAGCGCCACATGTTTCGATATATCAAAATTACGCGCATATATGATGTCTGATAAAGATGCTGAACGTGCCAGAGTTTTTCATCGGCCAGAGATATCCGACTGGAGGGAACAGACGCCGGGAAACGACAAGAACAACTCCTAACTAGAGTTCAAAGAATTGCTGTCAACGCTGGCAACACCACTTTTCATTTCTCCTTTTTTTTCTGCAGTCATTTATTTTAGTGATTGAAAACCGCTTATCATTTAGGCTTATCTGGCCCTTGTCGCAGGCCCGTAAATACAACGTTTTCACCCAAGTTTGAAAACGAACAAATACCACCTGATATTGATAAAATAGCTTGTAGTAGATGCTCAATGACCCAAATTACTTAATGTGGAATAAGTATATATTTCAAAATAGCTACTGTTTGTCCTTTGAAGATGGAAATTTTGTCGGCAATTCCAGCTTAAAATTAATGAAAAAGTAATACACAATTCAACAACAGGGTAAGAATTAATCTTGTGGCTATTTTGTCGCAGATGAATATTTATCAGCAAGTAAGCAAATTTATCACTATTGTTGTCAGCATATTTAATGTGTATATCGTAAAATATGGCCTAGCAAAATAATGTGGATTGCTGGCAATCAAAACACCCAGATTAATTTGGTAAGAACTACGAAAATGGCTGAAATCTGTCTGCTTTCTGAGATATATGAAACATATTTCTGGCATTCTTGACGTAATTACTGCTTTTACCAACATGATCCCGTTTTGAAGTCTTTAGTTTGCTCAGTTTTTTAACCATGTATGTGGCCCCGTTTTGAAGTGTTTATTTAGCGATATTTTATCAATGTTTTATAGTTGTGAAGATATCACCCAAAGTCCTCGCTTAACTGAAACACGCTGCCATACACTCCTTATCAGCGACGTACATTGATTGAAAATCTGAGATAGATACTTCAGTATGGTATTCTTTTAACCCTTTCAGCGCGAGGATTGACTTTAAACGTCAGAATCTGACGTTTGAAGACGTCAGATTATAACGTCTAGAGTCGATCCCCGCACTGAAAGAGTAAAATATTTATAATGGCCGCAGACCCATAACATAGGTATTTAAATGAAGCGGAAAGAGCAAACAAAAAAATTATGATGATTTTAAATATAAAAAGATCCTTTGACATCCTTGATTTATACAAAAATATTTCAGTGTTACAAGGGTTAAAAGATATCACGCAGAAAATGGCATAAGTTTCAAGTGGTTCATTGTGGTGGCTGACAGGGCGGAGGCACTGGTGCAGTGGTTAAGGCTGTCGAGTGTTTGGAAAGGCGGAGATCGCAGGTTCGTTCCCCGCTCTGGCATTCAAGTTTCGAAGAAACAAAATGTTTCTTCCCCGCTCTATCGTAAAGAATCAGTATTGTGCGGGGCATCCGTGACCGCGAGGTAGCGTGCTCGGAATCAGACCGCCAGGGCTTGAATTTCGAATCCTGTGTCTGGAGGGCAGTGTCATCTCATCGTCTCACAATCCTCATGAGGTCTTCCTGGCCCAGTTTAATCTATAATAATTATGTGCTCAAAGGTGGCCTAAACGCCCATTCATTCCTTCATTCCTTCATTCCTTCATTCCTTCATTCCTTCATTCATTCCTTCCTTCATTCATTCATTCATTCATTCATTCATTCATTCATCCATTCATTCATTCATTCATTCATTCATTCATTCATTCATTCATTCATTCATTCATTCATTCATTCATTCATTCATTTATTCATCGTGCTTGCTGCCAACTTAAAATGCGTGAAATATTCCGCTGCCATCTACCCCCTAGCAGACAGAGTGTGTCGTGCGTGCCACTCATTTAAGTGAAAAACACACGACACTCTGTTTACCAAGGTGTCTTTAGTTCCGAGTCACTGCCCGATGAGCAAATTCACAAAAAAATGATTGCTTTCTACAATATCCACCAGAAATCTATCAGTTCCCGTGGCAGAGCGTACACTAGTGCTGATTCCCATGTCCAGCCTGGCTTATATGTCTGGACAGGCCCGGCACATATTGCCTCGTGGCGTGGACAGCACCGGAGACTAAACAATGACCAGCTGACACGGGATGGCAGGCCGCAGCGAGTACAAAGGCGTCTGCCTATTTGTTACCCTCACAGCCAATTTTTCATCGGTGATTATTTTTGAGTGGTCGATATATTTTTGGAGGGCGCGAGCTGTGATCGCGCCAGCACGAGTGTCGGAGCCTGTCGCAGATTGTTAGCCGGGCAATTTGTTCATTCCGCGATGAATCCCTTGCCGGCGTGGACTCATCCCTCTTTAATAAGTGGGTCGGGCGCGGGAGCCGGCCGGGCGACTTGTGTCTTTCTTTGAGATACTGCATACTGCAACACTCCGCAAAACCAGAAGGCGGCAACTGCTCACTTGTAAAGTGAGCAGTTGCCGCATTCTGGTTTAGCACGGCTGTTCAGCACGACACCTGCGGGATCTGAAGACCGGACTAACTCACTTCACATGCATGCTGAGACCGAAATCAGATCCAGAGAAAATATTGATGACTTCATTGTTTGATGAATTTGTTTTCCCGCAGAGTGAACGCATTCATCATGTACGCTGCCGTCACAACAGTGCGCACTGGTCATTTCTCGTGTTTGCAGGAAAATGAAAAATGATAGAGCCAATTTACTTGAAATTTACTTTAAATGGGAGCCACATTTTAAAAGTTCTCTTTGAAATTGTGTAGCTCCCCCTCTTTGTTCTTTGAAATTGTGTAGCCCCCCTTTAGTATGCACAGCTTTTGGAATAAAAAATATAACTCTAGAGCTGAGATGGTTAACCCTCAGAGTGCTGAAATATATTTGTATAAACCATGGAGACCAAAGGTTTGTTTCAATTTAAAATCATAAATGTCTTAGTTGGCTCTTTCGCTTTATTTGAATACCTATGTTATGGGACTACGGCCATTATAAATATGTTCATTGCAGAGATCAACGTTAGACGTCAGAATATGACGTCTAAAGGTCAATTTTACATAATGTCACTCTCACAGATGTTTCTAACCAACCTCAAAAAAGGCTGCATAGACGGTTGCTAAATCACAGATGATACACCTGCCTCAACCGGCATCTGAAAATCGAATTATCTACAATACAATGCTGCAGGTTTAAGTGGGTGATTCTTATGTGTTAGGATTTAATCTTTGATCTCGCTGCGGCGCATCTACAGCTTCTAAACGTAGGCACAATATGGGTCTATGCACACATTATTAATTATTGTAGCTCAGAAATTAATAATTAATTATGCTCTCCGATGTACCCAACATACCATAGCTCTTCAAATATTAGCCATAACTCTCTAAGTGGACAATCGTATCTTGGATTTTGTAATTCATTTATAGGTGAAACTGCTGACGTGGTATAATTATCAAATGAAAAGACCCTTACATTTAAAGAATATACATGCAAAATTGATTAATTTATTTAAAAAATTGAAAATATGTATTTTGTTTTTTTGTCGTAGGAAAAATTGATAGAAAAACAAATTAAAATGTCGTTCCCACAAGGAGTAAGCTAAGTAGACGTCATGTCAAATATTCCATAATATGGAGTATTTGACATCATTTGACAGTATTATAACTGATGACCCACTCCACTGTAGATACTAATAGTCGGAACAAAAGGATTATTTAAAGAATGTCCAATTTTTTAATTTAAAAAGTTTTCTTTTATTGAAGCTGACAGTTGAGTAACAATGTGATCCGTCTACGTAAAGTGCGCGTTGACAAAAATGAAATTACGGACCTCTTTAAATATAGTGTGAGCAATGAAGCTTCTAGTGGAGAGCATCCATCACTTATATAACTTGTTTCTTCTGATTTACCAGAGCTGAATCACACGAACTCATGACATGGTGAGACTGAGACATAGAGATAAATGGGCTATTTTACTTACCAAACCATTATTTTTTCAAACAGTTATTCACTTATAAACGGTATAATTTATATATATAGATTGGCCACAAATAAATATTCTGAAACTTACTCAATTATTAATAGCTCCATGGGTAAAAATAGTAAAGCCTAATAAATTGCAAATTGCGAATTGTTGTTGTAGATACGGAGTGTTTCAGCTCCACCATGTGTGTAGGTGATCTAGAAATGTGTTAAGTTTGATATTACAATCACATACCCCTTGCAAAACTTGATGATATCTACATGTACATGTAACTGAATTATTACATTATTTTGAACCATCGCATGGAAATGGTGAAGACTCTTTTTGTGCCCAGTCACTGTAAGAAATAATTAGGATCGGCATGTATTCTAGCCTGAAAATCTTCAACGTCGGTTCAGTGTTGTGCCAACGTCTGCGACGTTGGCACAGCACTGAACCAACGTTGAAGTCCCCGGGATAGACTGCGAGATAGATGAGAGGGGATCTATCGGCTATTCCGGTCACAGTAAGGACAATGTTAATCTAGTAGGCGAGTCTCAGCCGTAGACGAGCGAGAGGCGCAGATGGAATCTAGAAAATAATCCACCAGGCTGAATCTAAACACAGGCGGATGACGGACAGTCACAGACTATAGTTACGGGTTGAAACGGTGCTTCCTTTGGATTTTATGGGCTTAGATTTCACAGTTGATGGACAGGAAGAAGCGTTGTCTGGCCTACAGGAGAAAACATGGATCAGACTGGATTTCTTAGAGAATCTTGTTTGAGACAATGGTCTGTAGGCTACATTGCCGCCACACCTTTAACACAGGCAGTGAGGGATCCGCTGCAGCTAGGCTCTTGGCAAAAAACAGTCTATTATATCAAATAAAAAAGAACATTCGAAGGTCTTCTACTCAAGTATATGTATCACTAAATGGCTCTGATGCATTGGCCATGTGACATGGCACATAGGACAATTTAACGATACAAATACGGTGTAGGTAATATTATTTGAGAGGAATGTATACAATGCATTGATACAAGAGCTAGTTATGTATATACATAGCATGGAGTAGAAGAAGAAACGTTAATCTCTATTCGCGAAATAATTATATACCCACCGGGTCTGAGGGCTCATATTTTACTCTGTCACTTTTAAACAATCAAATTGTAAAGAAAGCTGTAATTATTATTGCATCATTTTGGGTTCAATTTCAGTGATAATAAGTGTAACCTGTCAATTTGGTCATTCACTTCGACAAGGTACCCGAAACGGCATATTTGAAACCTTCCCACCATTCTAAATACTTTCTACTCAAAGCATATTGAATTACCATAGATATATACAAACTGAAGCAGAACCCATTCGGTAGTTATCACTCATCAGATACATCCCATAATGTACTTCTCCAAGTGTAGAGGGAAGTTTACAGGAGATACTGCCAGTCGGGTAGAAAGGGGGGGCGTCGCTCCTGGAGACAAGAATGATTGAGGTCAAGCGATGCCGACAGAATCAGGGCTGCATGTGGCATTTCACGGCAATCCGTCAAGTGTCCTCAGACACAGAGTCCGTGAGGCTGCAGATCCAGTCAGCCGTCCACAAATCAATTGCTCAAGAACAAAAGAGCGGCCTTGCCATGCAGGAAGCCCGATAAAAGAC
This sequence comes from Flabesymbios commensalis, assembly GCA_964017125.1. NCBI lineage: Eukaryota > Metazoa > Annelida > Polychaeta > Terebellida > Flabelligeridae > Flabesymbios > Flabesymbios commensalis. Next base: position 34,507,144 of record OZ024903.1, read on the forward strand.
CCATTGTCGTGCGCCGGTGCGACCAGGCGCGGGTCAACGCCGGGTCAGCGTCTGCGACGCCGGCCCAACGTTGACCCGCCGTCTGGCTAGCGTCTTAATCTCAACTCGGATTCGACACCAGCAAGGATAGCGCCAAAGCTCAAGTGAAACTTGACCACGAGTCTGCGGTATTTGAATGCGCGCTGGATTTATGGCTCGTTCCGCTTTGTCCACGGTGCCGTGTCTTCCATTGTTATGTAACCATGTAGATGCCTGCAGGGATCTTTACGACGCGGGATCCCCCGCATCAGCTGGTCGTGTCGGATTCCCCCCTAACTGTCCAGGGATTGTGATGGATAAACTGATAAAATTAGAACGTACGTGCGTGAGAGAGATCCAGATTGCAATGTGATTCAATAACGAATATCGAAAATAACCAGTGAGGACACAATTAGCCAAATTAAAAAATATATATGGCTTCATTCTTTATATAGCCTAATTTTGAATACAGTAATGACTTAGTATTGGTTAACTGTCTTGCAATTAATAAACATTTTCGTACAACTGTTTGCACAAATATGCTAAAGTGCATGAGCGGTGAGACGAAATAACAATGGAGAGGACTATACCTCCAGACAGAAGACTCAAACCTAATACTTAAGTCCGATACTTTGTCCAGAATAGGATCGGTATTTCCAAAACAGCTGAATCAGTTCTTCACCATGTGATGTTTCTAGATGACCATCTCGCCCAATTATACGTCTATTATCCGGGTCAACCAGAATACCTGCAAGATACCGATCAAGTGCAATGTTTTCGTTTGTTGTGTACACATTCCTATTGGAGGAACATAAAACTATCTTCAACGTGATTTAGCAAGCTCTGTGCACTGGCTTGAAAAGTATGATGAAATCGCAACTTGGTATTGAAGTGTCATATAGCGTACAACTTGGCATATTAGTATACGACCCTTTCATATCAATATGACTAAATAACAGTGACTATCAAAAAGGGTGACTATCTCCAGTTGCACATTTTTTGAAGAAATGAATGAGGTTATTTCAGGCAAGGACAATTAAAATCTGATACATTTAGTGATGGATAATAGATTTAAACACCAGCTGAACGTTAGACCAACGTAACCGATGATGGTCCATCACAGCCAGCTGTGCAAAAACCTTAATACGGCAGGGATATCAATCCCAATAAAAGCGTAGCCTGTACATTATCAGGGCTGTTATCATTCTACTTTACTTCTATTCCTCGTCTTATTCATGAATAATAAATGCCAGAATATCTGTTTGTCCGACAAGCATCCCAGTCGGCACCAACTCAATGTTGGTTCAATGTTGGGCCAGCGTCGCAGACGCTGGCCCAACATTACACCAACATCGGGTCCGTGTATGGTGCATGCAGGCATGTAAACTTGAGATGTGACAGTCAGCCTAAATGATCGTAATAACACGGTAAAGACATCTTCTGTCTGCTAATTGCTCCATTACGCCGTGGATGTAGTTTCAGACTTTATGAATTATACACATTTAATTGGGATGACTGATTCCGGCGGTGATGATTTAACGTCACGTGGAAGTACTTAGTTTGTAAAAAATGGGGAAGCCATTTTAAACACGGGTTGGTTATAAAAGGTGCAGTTATCAAACTGTGTCATCCTGCATGTCTATGCAGGACTTGCTGGCAGTGGGAACATTACGCGACGTTAAAGCTGACAAAAAAGTAACCTGGGCAACACATTATGCATTATGTTAAGCTCTGTTTATAGCCAGATGAAGTTAATAAAGTTGAGGGATTATATCACAATATTCAACCCGTACTGATATTTAAATAGCTATTTAGATTCAGCACATGCTGGATGCATATTCCGGATTATCCGGTGCATAATCCGACATTGTTTTCAGACGTGACAAATACAAAGATGCGTCTAATATATGGTGTGAAAACAGTGTAGACGTATCATATTTGGATATGCTTTGAACATAGCTAAATCATTTAGAAGCATATAGAAGTTGCCATGATAAATTAAAAACTGTTTAAGATCAAGATGCATCAAAACCAGGCATTTTATTCGATTTCTAAAACACTTAAACAATCTACGTTTCACATATTTTACCACATTATTCACGCTCATTCTTTTTAGTAAATTTACATAAAAACTATACAATACAGCCTAAATTTATAAGCTAAGTATAGATAGTTGGCAAGTTTTATTACTTTATTACATTAATATACCACTCTATCATCAGTGATAGGCAAACAATCTACTGCTTTTAAGTTCGAATTTATTCTAATATAATTTAATCTAATATAAGAAATAAGATTGACACTGCGTATGTTAGATATAATTATTGTTGTAAGAATTTCTGATATTTTATTAACCGTTCTTTAAAAGGAGGTTATGTCAGAGGTTATGTGAACAGCTCGTGTACAAGTGACAATCCATAATTCATGTGATGGAGAACATCACCTTGTACAGAACCTCCTTGGGTGCAGCTTTTAAACACTGACGGGGTGGGCGTATCCGTCCACGTGCACGTTTGTGAATGAACGACGTACGCTGCGTCAGTACGTGAGTGGTTTCATAATTGATGTACAGATTGGAGTGTGTGGGCTCCAGCGCGGCCATTCATGGCGATCATTCACGATCATTTTGCTCCTCCATGGCACTCGGTGACTCTCCATTGTTGTCATACGCGTCCCGATATGACATCCCAAGTGTTACATATTTCATGCTAACTGGATCACCGTGCCGCGACCGGCGCCATTAAACCCAATAAGGAGATGTGCTCCACATACACACGTCCAGGCAAAGAGGACAAGGAGATCCAACGTTGACTCGGGGTTGGTGCGGCTGCGAGTCAACGTTGACCCTCAAATTTCGTATATTTGCGATCCTACATGGTAAACATCTTATTATCAATCAGACTGATAACATTGGATGTTTACGTTACAGAGCGGTGTATAAAGGATTTTTTTAAGCAGACGCCCACATTCGTGTACGTGAATGTATGGGAGGTACATCCCTGTATATCGGTGTATTTAGTTTAAATATATATAGGCCTACGGGTGAGTTGTTGTTCCATGGTTAATGGTTTTTTATATGATTTATAATCAGGTGACACTGTCGCCTTCCAGACACAGGATTTGAACGTCTAGCCCTGGTTACCTTAGACCGAGCACACCATCTTTTGATTAGGAGGCTCCCAACTCTATTGAATCTCTGGGAGTGGATGAGAGATATTTTTGGAACCTGAATCACGAAGCGGGAAACGAGCTTCAAACTCTAACGTGACAGGCAGTAGCGCTAACCACTACACCATGATCCCCGCCCTTGACCATCAATTACACGAGTGTGTAATATCTAAAATTAAATTATCCTGGCAAAACGCGTACCATACCGCATCGGGGGAGTGAGCATTCGTCATCAATTTAATGTGATTAGAATCACAAGAAACAACCCAGCAAACATGAGGCATTCACCCAATGCCGTTTCAATATTGGCGCACCGTCTCCGACGCTGCCCCAACATTGAAACGGCATTGGGTGAAGGCCTCGTGTTTGCTGGGAACCGCTCCACAGCGGCTGATGCGATAGGAAGGGTCGGTTTGTCATTTTAATCAGGATGTCGCGCCGAGATTAGATCGATGGTGAATCAGAAAACGTTGTTTCAATGCAGGACCAGCGCATGGCAACTTGGCCCAGCATTGAATCAGTGATTTGCCAAAGAACCATGTTTGTGTTCTTAAGCGTGCGTCCAAATGCCAACCCAGATAAACACATAATAGGACATCTGGGGCTCTTTTCTATTTACTGTCACTTCTACCTGCACGATCAAAACAGAAAAAGACTAGACGAATTTAAAGCAATGATTAATATACTGTATAACTCTGATTCGATGCACAAAGCTGCTATCTTGGTATGTACATTGCACGGTTTCCATAGGCCACACATGCTAGTTACTATGTCATTGGCTACCACTTTGCATGGAGATGTGATATGCAGGCTACATTGAACAGCCAAATTCTTCATTTAAATCAACTTCTGATACCATCTTAACCTTCCATACTCCTGTATTTATTTTATTTTCATAAATAATACGAAATTCAACGAGGTTTGACACAATGGGCAGTTTATTTCAATGGTTGAATACAATAAATAATTTATCTTTATATGTGAATTATGTAATTGGTTGTATCATCTGCACAATAAAAGTAACACTGCTCATGTTTTCGTGAATAAGCGGTTATAAGTTAACCATGTTCCTCTGCTAACAGGAACAATTATTGACTTCAACATCGATTATAAAAATTATTGACACACCATGTGAATTGAATTTAAAAATAGTTATAATGAAACATTTCAAATAAACGACAAGTATTGACTCTGAGTAAATGAGTGAACTACAAATGACGTTGATCCAACAGTCCAGCAAACACGACTCATCGATCCAATGTTGGACAAATGTTGGGCCAACGTCGTAGACGGTGGGCCAACATTGGTCCAACATTGGGTCGTTGTGTCGTGTTTGCTGGGAGTGAGGCAACGCCTATAGGACTCGACGAGATATCAAACTGATTATTATCTCAAATATAAACTTCAGGAAAACTATTCCTCAGAGGAAAATAAGCTTTGATGGCCTCGCTATAGTAAAATCAAATACGTTGCTAATTAAATTGATTTCTATTTTCTCGAGATTAAACTCCAGCCATAATTACTATCGAAAAATTAACTTAATCAACATTGTATAATTAGTTTAATAAAATCAGAAGCTATGATAACTAGCAATCACCATTAGGTGGAAATCTAATTTTATGGACGACCTGATATTATCATTAGGATTCTGATTATCTAGCGCAGACATGTAACATAATTGGGTTGGCTCATAATACATTTTGTCTCACAGATTTAGGTCATTTTATTTACTTCCGCTAAATAGTACATATTATTATGATGTGAAAAATAACATGTAATCAAGAAGGCCTGTTCCAAAATATTTCTTTTCAGTATGAATGTTTAAATTCATTTTCACGTAGTGTCATTTTTAATTTATAAATTATGCGGTGTTAATGGGGATAAATAATTTTGATAGTATCGGCACTCGAACTTGGTACACCGAGGTTTCGAGTCGACCATGCTACCAACTTAGTCATCCTCTACCTGGTGAAGGCGTGATCAATCTATGACTTCTGGATCACTCCATTGAAATTGTCCATATTAATACCAATTTTTAGTGTGAATTCAGTGTACAATGCATTTCAGTGGTACTTATCATGGGTCAAAATAAATATCCTTTTTATATTTTCCCGAAATGTCACACTTTTGGAGACATGTAGTTATGTGCGCGTATGAATACCAACATTTTTTAATTCGCACCATCTCAATAATATTGATATCGCTTATTAGTATGACGTTGTCTCAGCTCTGTATCAACACTGAGCTAACGTCTGATACGTTGGTCCAGCGTTGATCCAGAGCTGGGCTGTAATCCGGATCCGCAGACAAAATATCGGTGTCCGCGCATTCAGTGACAAAGCTGGTCATCCTGGTGGAAATAAGCCTAGGTGTGGTCAGACTGCATGTCCAGTGGGCTCCAGATCACGCCCACTATCTCATTCCTTTGTCCACAATGATCCTTATTTCAACTGTTTAGAAAGCTGTATGCTGCCGTAAAGAACGTAATCACAATTTTCCTAGAGGATAAATGTTTCATTCTTTAACCCTTTAACCACTAAATTATTCAATTGAAATTTTCACCCACTTGAAGTTGTGTCTCGCTGACGCGATCCAAAACTTCAAGCGAGTGAAAATTATTCACATTGCACTCACAAAATGAAGGTCAACTCTTATAAGAGGGAGAACAAGCTGTTGGATCAACGCTGGTCCGACGTCGATCCACGTTCACTCGCGCTCTCTTGGTCCTACGTTGACCCAACATCCTGTGCTTCCTCGGGTCACCACCAGATGGCAGTCTGTAGTCGCAGAGACGAGAAAGACGGACAAGATGAGCCGTACCTTAACGCGTCGTAAAACCTCCCGGAATTACCACGATCCATCAGCCTATTAGCGGATCGTCTTCCCGCGATCCGCACCGCGGCGGTTGGCCGTTCTGCCGCGACGGCTTTACGATGGATCTCAAGTGTTACGCAATGAGTCTGTGATTTATCTCTCATCTACCGTTTCTTGTAAGGTTGTTTTTGGGATCATCACTCTTGTCAGCTTCTTCAAAACTAGTCATACCCGGTGATAGATAGACGCGAAATCGCCGACATTCCCAAGATATACAACGACGTGCTGGCTCTGATGCAGACGGAAAGGCAATGTTTGACGGATTTCCACAGCCCCCTCCCCGACCCCATCTGCAGGTATTTTGAGAGGCGTGAAGTGATCAATCGGAGGCGTGTCTATTTATGCCCTTGAAAATGCAGACAAGTAATTATGCATGTTTTTTTTTCCAAAACCCCAGAACAAAGTGTTTGCCTTGGCTTGCTTTGTCTTGTTTTGCCGCTATTTCTCCGGAATCTGAAATAAATTAGTTTTATTGTCACAATAATTCCGTGAAGGTAAATTTGATAAGAATGCTTGGTGTCCGAGGAAACAAAGTTAAGTACCACACAAAGACTGAGAGCGTTAGTCAAGCGTCAACCCTCTATCCGTTAAGTGATCTTATTCAACCCTTTGACCGCCGGTGCCGCATATATTCGGGTTTTAATTTTTTAATAGCACATAAGGTACCACCTTTGAAACATGTTAAAGATAAAATGTGACATCAATCAGCAATTTGAAAACAGTTGACCACCATTTTGTTAAATCTGAATAATTTTCACTCACTTGAAGTTGTGGATCGCGTCAGCGAGACACAACTTCAAGTGAGTGAAAATTCAAATTGAATAATTTGGCGTTTGAACGGTTAAATTTTCACCCACTCAGCTAAGTTATCTTGTTTAAATTTTCACCCACTTTAAGTTGTGTCTCGCCACCGCGACTCACAACTTCAAGTGGGTGAAAATGAGCTCTATTTGTTTAATTTGAGCCCAAACTTTGCTGTTGAAACAGTCATTTATTTCCAATAACAGTGATTTATTCGGGTGATAAAAGGAATGGGTTAACTCTTCCTTTACCGGCATCCCCCTGATAAAACTGACTTCTTTTTTTGAGGAGGACTCCCGAGGTAGCCCCTGGGCACAATACAGGTTATAACTATGCGCATGCACACATCGCACAAATTAAAATGCAAGATAACATTGCGCTCATGCCACTGACCATTCTGGTTAGCGATTTTCAACCACGCATGTGATGAAATATCTCCATTGCAATTAATGCATATACATATGTGGATTTCGCATATATTAAATGCGAATTTGGTAAGGGAAGGTAGTTTTCGCATAAAAACGAAATTGGTAAAGGAAGAGTTAAAACGACTATAATCATACTTATAGTGATGAAAGGATTAACCCTTCAACCGCCGGTGCCGCATATATTCGGCTTTTCATTTTTTATTAGCTCATTAAGTACCACCTTTGAAACATGTTAAAGATAAAATGTGACATCAATCAGCAATATTTGAAAACAGTTGACCTCCATTTTGTCAAATCTGAATAATTTTCACTCACTTGAAGTTGTGGATCGCGTCAGCGAGACACAACTTCAAGTGGGTGAAAATTCAGATTGGATAATTTGGCGGTTAAAGGTTTCAATTTCTCGAAACATATGGAGTACATGCGTTCTCCGCGTGTCTCTCACAACTGGATTTAGATGCAAAAGTGGGTGGAATCGACAAAATTTGTAGGAATTTAAATTTATTTTGTTTTAAATATAGGCGTACAAATATCAATCAATGATTTATTTGACATACACAAAGATGCAGTCATGATTATATCCAAAAACATTTTGTTTGTTGCTTTTTGCATTACTATGTTATTTATGTATATATACATAAATAACATAGTAATCTGGAGAAATTTAAATATATATATGAATACGTCTATTGATTTATACTAACAATTATTATAATGTAATATAAGCGTATGCTTTAACATAGTCATGTTGTGGTTTACACTCCATATGACCTACTTCTATGGCGTGATGTGCACAGGAACATCCCAGATTATGGTTTCATTTAGAAATGGCCCGGACGCCTGTTGTTCCGCAGGCGACCTCTGTGATCGTGATGTCGGTCAGACGGTACCAGAGGGAACTCCTGAGGTCTGGTGGATGTAAAACAAATCTAAATGGACTTTTATCTGCAGTTCTACATCATGAAGATAACGCCGCCGCTATGCCCATGTGACCAGGCATTACATGCAATAGAATCGATAATTGGATATCAGCCATCTGGGCTTTACGCCTCATCCGTTAGAAAACTAACACAAACCATCCCTCGCGAAAAAGTCCGACGCCGGGTGAAGGTCGGACCAACGTCTACGACGTTGGTCCGAATTTCTCCTGGCGTCGGATCGATGTCGGGCGCTGACTCGTTTCGATTTAGCTTCTGGGAAAAGTCGCGCGATGCTTGGTGTCAAAATTTGACATCCAGCAAGACAGATCAGTGCAATAGAGCCTGTAGCAAGGTTTTACACGGGGGATTAATTTGGCTAAAACTCTGATAAAATCAATCATAATGTAACAATAGGGAAATCTATTCTTATATTAATCATTTAAATTCAGTAAATTTTAACTTTAGATATGTATGTATATATAAAACACAGCCGCTGTTGATATATTGTTTTGGAAGGGATTCTTGGAACTGCATTATTGGCTTTTTCTCCGTCTCGGTTCCAAGTCTGTGGAATGCATATATAAGAGTGGGTTTTACATGGAGTGAGCGGATGTCATGCTGTTTTTCGTGAGGTTTTTTTATTTTCACAAGATAAATGAAGTGAACGCAGCACAGCTTGCGTTTCTACCCTTCTACAATGCATAATATCGTACAAGTTTAACTACCACTAAATACAGGCTTTTTATCTTATTTATCTGTGTTAACGCGTGTCCGCGTTGATTGATATAAATCACCATCACTACACTGCTACATCTGTGAAAGAACATCAGTTAGAATAAGAATATTATGTGCAATTGTGATCTTAGATTTATTATTTCAGTTCCAATCTATTTTACATTGTAGTAAAGTGGAAACAGAACTCAGAACTCAGAACTCAGAATCATTTATTCGCCTCTTTAACAAATATATATATAGTCTCATCATTTTATACAGATAATTAATGATGTGATGGGCATGGAGACTTGCATTAAGATCAAGAATTTGATCGCTATCATGCAAGCCACCATATTTAATAAGCAAAATTCATCAAAACATGAACATACCAGAGTTGCATGGATCAAGCGCGCCACGTCGACGCCAGACATGCACCGGATAAATCACAACAGCCCGTACGCCGTCCCCCGGCCAACCCACAGAGAAAAAATATTTGTGGGTTAGCCGGCGAAAACACGCACGAAGCAGCTGTCCGCATCGTGGCATTGACAAGACGACTTTCAGTACCGATCGAATATCTGACCGATTACAATGTTCACCCCCTTGAAGTTATTTCGCGCTAACGCGATCCAGAACTTTAGCAGGTCGATTTCAAGCCAAATTGACCGAAAATACGACATTTAATCGGATATTACCAGAAATAGATAAGAGATCATTTCTGATATTACATACAATAATGTGCACATAATTATACACAGGCACAAACTCAGTTGATTCTCTGGTTGTCATTTATAATGTAAAGTAAACACATTTTCATTCGGTCGAACCTACCCTACCGTGGTGACCATTTTAGCTTGAACGAGGGGCAAATGGATTGCTAAAAACAAAATAAATGTAATTCATTCTTCCTACCGTCCATACAGCGTCACGATCTACCGTGAACACACGGTGAACTCAATGTATTTTTGAAACGATATCACCACAAATGTTCTATTATTATCGTTATCCGGTAATGTGTGGCTTGTGTTCAGACAGTAAAACGATAGTAAAATATCAACAAATTAAGCACATTTGCCCAACGTCAGCTTAATCTTGCTACAGCATTGATCTAGAAATATCAACCAGAACAATCTGCCATGCAATTTTATAGGCATAATGTTATATTTCAAAGAGCCCCTAGAGATTTTATATCCAGCTGTTTTAAAACGATCCGAGGCTATAGAATAACCTGATATTTCGTTGAGGAATGAACGATACGAATGAATGTAATTCGCGTTAACTGAGGCGACTTGAGGAGACACATCTCGACACGCGAAGACGTGTGTTCACGACAACTCAAGAGTATAGTAGCTCGTCGCGACTCGTGGGCCAAACTTGTGACGGTGTGATAGGGGCTTTAGTGGAAACACTTGGGAGTTCTGCTGAACGAGAAGCGATGGTGGTCGGATGCAGCGTGTATTACAGAATTGCGAAGACTCATCAGTATTTGAGATGTAGTTTCAATTAACATAATATATGTTAACCATTTCCTCGCTATAGGTTATCTTATCTAAATTTTCACCCACTTGAAGTTGTGTCTTGCTACGGCGACCTGCAACTTCAAGTGGGTGAAAATTACTGATATTTGTTCAATCTTATAACACACATTTCCAAATATTGATGTTTAAGCACATATTTAATGCCCAGTAACTGTGATACAAAAAACATGTTGACCCTTTAACCGCCGGTGCCGCATAAATTCGAATTTGCATTTTTTATTAGCACATTAAGCACCACATTTAAAATATATTAAAGATAAAATGTGACACCAACCAGCAAGATTTGAAAAGAGTTGACCTCCATTTTGTAAAATCTGAATAATTTTCACTCACTTGAAGTTGTGGATCGCGTCAGCGAGACACTACTTCAAGTGGGTGGAAATTCAAATTGAATAATTTGGCGGTTAAAGGGTTAATTAAACACGACTATGGTCGTGCTGAGCTCTAAGATTGTCAATAAAACAAAGTACATTGTTCCCCTGAGATTAATATCATTAGACAGGGATGTGGCGCAATGGTTAGAGCGTGGCGCTTTGCCATTGCCGCTAAATGCCGTGCGGGTTCAAAGACCGCTTGGGGCAGGTTTTCAGAGAAATATTATAATGTTTCTCCCCTCTCTACTCGGAGACATTGTTCCGATGTTTGTGTCCCTAGGTAAGGCACTTTACCCTCACACACTTCACTTGACTAAGGTGTACATGAATACCTAGCTGGTAGGGCAGTGATGGCAATGTGTACGATAAGTTCAATACGCCGAAATGGCTGCAGGACTGTATGCTCTCCGTGAAGTTGAAGTGGCGCACAAATGAACAGGTCCAGTGACCAGAGGGTAAATATCAGATATAAATGATATCAGATATAAATGTGACTTAATACAAGATTGCGAGGTACGAAATTTGTACGGCAACATGAGTACAAGCACGCAAGGGGAACTTCTCTGTTGACCACGGACATGTCATTGAGAACAACACTGGTAATGCGACGCCCAGAGCCATATTCAAGTCGCCAAGTATAAACCTGTCATCACGCATGGCTGACAGTGTGGTTTGAAAGCGAGCAAATACGCACTTTGATTTGTTTGATCGGTGCGAGTATTAGATATCCATTCCCGAGTGCCTATCAACCTAATTCGTTAATCCCCGGCGGATCCGGAGCGGTTAATTTTCATCGGCGTCGATTCGCGAAGCGCCGCAGCGCTTCGCGAAGCGCCGCAGCGCTTCGCGAATCGACGCCGATGAAAATTGGAATAGGACGAAACTAAATTTCACGTCGTATCCCGTTGATAAATCTCTGAAATATTTCACGGCGAAAAAAATATTTAAAATAATACCGCCCTGGTGACTGATGTGTCAATCAACAATGAGCAGGTCATGCTCGTTGCAGCTTTTGTACATTGTTAAGTACGCTTGTTTAGTCGCGCAGGGGTAAACACGTGGAGTACTTGTGAAAATCACACTTAATGGACGTCCGTGTAGACATAATATTATTTATTGCTTTCAAACGTCTGTGCATTGTCAAGCGATCTATCAGAATGATCTGCTTGTCGTGGGTATATCGTCTGTATATACGTGCTAAAGAAATAACACATTTGCCGGTTCTGGACCTATTTTTTCAAAAAAAGGATTTATTTAACACGTAACTATGTGGGACTCCACACTTAATATGGTGCATTGAAAGCTAATATTTTGAAAACCGATGTTGTGATAACATCAAATCTATTAAACAGTGCACGTGCCATTTAATCGTAGTATTGTTAAATTCTGATTCATACTAGTGATTTTTGTCATTGTTTTTTAAAATGCAATCTCAGGATTATAATCATGCAATGTCAGACTGGATAATTAAAATATAAATCTAGAAACCAACAGTGCTACAGGTCTATGTATACGTTTGATACAGGTTACAGCTGCGTCTTTCTGTCGTTATTATTATTTTAATTCAAGTACCTGGCTGTATATGCGGTCAAATGCTGTTGGTATATATCTAGTCAGATGAGGATATATTTAAAACTAATTTATGTTCATATGATTGTCCTCGGATCTGCCTTTCCATACCGGATAGCGACGCATGATCAAACAATGGTAGGTCTGTGCTGGAGTATTTCATCATTGTTAAGAAAAGACATCGGGCGAAGACGGGTAACTTATCATACTCCAGTGAGGCGGAAATGATTATTTGCTCGGCTTCAAGGTTTGCGATAACTCATTATTTATTGTAAGGCACGATCTGCACTTATTTACGCAGCGGGGCCGCGGGACGCCATTTTAGCCCGCAAGATCATATTACACCCCCCCCCCCCCTTCAGTATCAGAGGGGCGTATCTGCCGCTTTGCAAAGCGGCAGATACGCCCCTCTGATACGGAAGGAGATGGCAAATGATTGTATGTACGTTGATAATCATATTCAAAGATGCCATAGTCGTATAAAATACATTTTATAAAATAAATTATAGAATATAGTGTTCACGAGCATACACACATCGGCCTACTCTATGTTTTGTATAGACATGTCTGGGACATTTACTATGTGTTGTTGTACGCCAATTTTCGGTTGACGATTATTCATACATGTATAGGATTTACCTATTTACCCTTTAAGCGCTAAGTACGATTACAATAGTGCTAAATCCATCTAATCTCAGGTTAAACCACTGTTGCTAGGAATCAGATGTGTGTTTATGTATCAAGATTTGAAAATCATTGGTCTTTAATTAAACAAATATGAGTAATTTTCACCCACTTGAAGTTCTGTGTCGCGGTAGCGAGACAGAACCTCCAGTTGGTGAAAAGTTAAGTAAAATAACTTAGCGGGTAACGTATTAAGAGAAGGCAGAACCGCACAACGGAAATGAAAAAAAGAGGAATTAAGTTGTCTTACTGTGTACACACACCCCCCTAACCCTTTTAGTGCGAGGACCGTCTTTATACGTCAGAATCTGACGTCTGTAAACGTCGGATCTGACGTATAAAGACGGTCTCTTCACTGAAAGAATTCTAATATTTCTAATGGCCGTAGACACATAACATAGGTATTCAAATGAAGCAGAAAGAGCTAACTAATATAAGACATTTATGATGATTTCAAAATGAAAATACCCTTTGGTCTCAATGGTTTAGATAAAAAATATTTCAGCGTTGAAGAGGTTAACAGGTCGTCATACTAGGCAGATCTGGGGCACTTTGTACCTGTTAAGAGTCATCAGATTACTGTCAAACAATATTTGCCGAACTTTCCTATCATCACAACGTATTATACCAATATTGAAAAATAATTACTATATTTGTCAGGTACTAATTTCACACGTTCACTTTTAGCAGAGCAAATGTATAACGACCAGATCGTTCTTCAACATTTAATATTATGTTTAAGTGAATTTAGTAATTTCATACAAAATATAATTTGTATGGACACACTGAAGCACTTAATAGCTGTAATAAAGTCATCAGTTTAGACGATTGTTTTTCGTTATTTACTGTGCACCGGTGGTTTTATCTCATTCAGACATTTCTCAGAAATATTAATTCGGTTCCCCTCGTTAAAATTGCTAATTGAAACTAATGGCCCTCAGAACTGCCGACACAATATTTTACAACGCGGATTAAAAACGAAATCTTCACTATGACACTCGGACAAGAACCGTACGTAACACGTGCAATCTGCTGCTAATATAATCACAGGATGACATCCCGATAATTTTTACTTAGTTATGAAAAGATGGAGCGCAATTCTACTGCGCCATTTTGGAGATTATGTGTTCCTTCAGGCATCCCGCTCCTCATTTAGCCATAAGGCAATTAGTGGAGTGATCTGCGAGCCCATTGATGGTCCACACCAGTTACTGCGCGTTGACCCAGCGTTGGTTCAATGATGTACCAACGTTTCCGACGTTGGTACAACGTTGAACCAACGATGGGCCATAGCGCTTTTGCGGGTTAGATCCAGATGTCAAAATCGCATTATTGTCACAATGTCAATGAGCATGATGAGTGGGTTAATTGTATTAAATCTCAGTTGAGCTATTTAGCGGGACACGTGGACAAATTCAGGCGTGAGTAACGTAATATCTGCAGAAATTGACCCTTTGTGTACCGAGAGTTAAGCCCTGCTGTGTCATCACTTGACATTCTGCTCACCATAATCTAACTCTCTGTCTGCCAGGGATATTGATCTGACCAGGATTTAACCACTCACGTATCCGCATATAACCCTTTGAATTCAATGATCAGATGATTGTACGTCATAATATTCCCCCGTGTACGTCACTATTTAACCACTGTAGGAATGATTTGACCATGTGCCTTTAATCCGTTCAGCACGTTAGACGTCAGATTCTGACGTCTAAATGCGATCCCCGCACTGAATGAGAAAACTATTTAAAATGGCTATATATACACAACATCGATATTCAAATGAAGCGGACAAATCTAACTAAGCCATTTATGCTGATTTCAAATTTACAACTCACAGCGCGGGGATCGACTTTAGTCGTCAGAATCTGACGTCTGTAGACGTCAGATTCTGACGACTAAAGTCGATCCCCGCATTGTAAGAGTACAAATATTTCTAATGGCCATAACCCCAGACCATAGGTATTCAAATTAATCAGAAAGAGATAACTAAGACTTTTATGATGATTTCAAATTGGTCTCCATGATTTATATGGAAATTAATTCAGCGCTGTAAGGGTTAAAAAACCTCAGTCTCAGTGGTTTATCCAAAATTATTACAGCGTTGTGAGTGTAAATCCGATGTGCTGCATAACATTACATCATCCGTGTTTCATCTTC
The DNA here is from genome assembly GCA_964017125.1 of Flabesymbios commensalis. Classification (NCBI taxonomy): domain Eukaryota; kingdom Metazoa; phylum Annelida; class Polychaeta; order Terebellida; family Flabelligeridae; genus Flabesymbios; species Flabesymbios commensalis. The sequence goes on from OZ024903.1 coordinate 34,522,392, forward strand.
TTACTTTGAGCATAACAAGATGAAGATTATATGTAACCGATGATTTGAAGTAGGCCTTCGTCGACATTATTGATAAGATTATTTTTAAATTCCATTTTTCGCTTTTATTTGAGTTTACCCTGGAGGTTCTCCTGGTTCAAGCTATATGTGCACAAAGGTGGTCTTAAACCACATTAATTTCATTTCATTTTTGTCAGTATTTGGCCATTTTAAGTCAGTCTATAGAAACTGTTACAGCTATCACAGTTACAGTTACTGGAATGTATGTACAGTTACAGTTACCTCTTCTGTTTATCAGAATTTAACCACATTTAACCACTATTAAAAGAGTGTTGTCAGTCTATAACTTGATGTATGCCTCTGTGTGTCAGTATGTTGCCCTCTTGTCAAAATAATGACAAAAAAGTCATTTAACCCTTTAACCGCCGGTGCCGCATATAGTCAGTTTTTCCTTTTTTCTTAGCACATTAAGTACCACCTTTCAAACATGTTAAAGATAAAATGTGACATCAATCAGCAATATTTGAAAACAGTTGACCTCCATTTTGTCAAATCTGAATAATTTTCATTCACTTGAAGTTGTGGATCGCGTCAGCGAGACACAACTTCAAGTGGGTGAAAATTCAGATCGAATAATTTGGCGGTTAAAGGGTTAATATTAGGCATATAGTAGGCTTATCCCAGCAAGCACAAAACATGTGCATAACATTTATACAACGTCGGCCCAACGCCTTCGACGTTGGTCCAACATTGTATAAATGTTATACAAATGTTATGTGTTTGCTGGGATGGATGTCTGTCCGTCTGTCTGTAGGTATTTAGACATTTTGACCAGCAGTCACATTAAACTCCGGCCGCAGATAATATTAATACATGTATGCCCTTTTTTAATTGCGTCAAGTCATGGTCTGACTTGGCCTCCCCGTCAACATCCCTCACCAGGGAGGTTGGCCTCCATGGGCAAATGCTCCTAAGTCTGGAATATAAGCAGGTATATACTTTTCAGTTTTTATGGTGATCAACGTGTGGGTCAACCAAAGACGTTCTTCAACGTTCCAGGGTTTGTTGGCCCGTTCTGGGGTTTGTCGAGCTTCGTTGTACGCCGTCATTGAACGTTGCTGCTGAAAGCTGTATATTTTGAAATTTTCAACATGTTAAAAAAAATGACGACCATTGAATTGTGTTCTTCGACGTACTTTGCAGGTTCAGCAGATGTAGACGCAATATGACTCCTGATTTGCGGGCGTATGCGTCTAGCTGTGGACCAAAGATCAGGGCTATACAGGGAAACGTGAATGTAACTAACGTCAAGATGATATTTGCCACGTTTGCTAAACACTGCCATTAAATATTGGAGATGACAATACATGCTTAAAACCTGAAAACGCTGTGCATGTAAATCTAACATTCCGAGATCTGTAGCGCAGAAGCAGCAACGTTTGAAGATTTTTTCGTAGAGTTTGAACGCTCGCAAAACGTCCCAGGAGTGAATCCAGCTTCAGAACTACGAATAAACCAGTGGGCCCACCGCGTTGTATCAGTTTGAATCAACAGCAACGCCGTTGATGCAACGTTGACGTAATGTTGTTTACTCAGTCGGAACGATACAAAAAGTATGTACATTTAAATGTCAATTATTCATCACGCAGTGGGTTAAATTAAATTCCACGACAAGCGGTACCGAGGCAAAAAATGCAAATGGCTGCTTGCCGCGATAAACTGAAAACAAAGTGGAATTTCTACATGTTTATATAGTGCTGTCCCGATTCTGGGATGCAGTGAACCAGTGGTGGTTTAATGTTGGTCCACCGTCTGCGACGCTGGCCCATCATTAAACCACCACTGGATATTTCATTCTGCGATTACTGGCCGTCTCTCGTCATTAATGATTTAAAAATGCCGTTGTAAAAGGGATTCGTGATTTTTTAAAGCACTAATGAGATCGTTGCACTCAAAGCATGCAAATATACCCAAGCAAGAGACGTTAATCAAATGTTGGTTTAAAGCTGGGCGACCGTTTGCGACGCTGGCCCAGCCTTATACCACCAACATCTACGTATTGTGTTCTGAGAACTGAAGGGACTTTCTGCTAGGCTTATGTGGTAGGCCTATATTAAGATTCATTCGGGTAATTAAAAAAATAATTTATATTTGCTTCTGCTCAAGTTACGTCACTATACTGATCAGTTGTATAATTATTAATATGCCGAATCTAATTTGCAAAATATTGTCACAGAAAAATGACTAATACCTAAATATGTGGATATTTATTTCAAATCAAAATATACCCATAGCATAACACATTGACAAAGCCCGAATTGTTTAATGCGATTCGAAGTGTACCTCAATGATTACAGGATACTGTAATATCTTATAGTACATGACAAATATATGCTGTGTGGTAATGGTTTATAGAATGGGATGTTGATAGAAATGATATAATATAGATAAATAGCAATCTAAATTCAGAGGACATGCATGGGTAATTAAAAAAAAGCTTTCCAATGTAATACCCATATTATAACCTATACATGCTATGATGAGTTTATTGTGGAAAGTTTTACCTCCGTATATAGTAGCTGAGTAACATTTCTACAAATTTCGGCCGTGTATAGTTATAGAGATAGAACGATCCAAATCAGAGAGCAACATCAAGGGCATACAAAAGCGATCTAAGCAGCTAATGTAAATAGAAAGCGATTAAGTATGAAATATGGACTGGTCATCAGTGAACAGCCCATTAATATGTGCGCCAGATTTCTTTTATAGATGGAAATAGCGCGGCTGGATTGCTTCTATTTGACCTTAAGACCCCAGGGGAGCCTTTAGGGAGGCCAGTTTCTGCCAGTATGTCGTCCCGGGTATTGTCAATGAGATTCAAATTACCGTCAGTAAGCGGAATAATGACGACATCTAGCGAGCGGCCGGGAGACATTGACGCATGCGTGTGGTCACACGCTGCGGGTTGGCGAGATGATCCGAGTTGGATTTTCACCCACATCACGGACCCTGGACGCGGATAAAAAACCAACGGCGAGATCTGGAAGGTGTGACCGATCCAACGTCTCCGGAATATCACTTAGAAATGATGTTGTTTTCGGGCGCCGGGAGTGGAGAGTGTTAATCAATGGACGAGGCAGAATGAACGTGGATCCAGCGCGACATCAACTTGTCCATTCATCACCGGCGGCGCATCCATCAGCATCAAGATAATTAAACGTTCAAAACTGACAGCCAGAAAACTTGTGCATGACATGACGAGCAGCCGTCGCGGGACAACAAGAGACGATACCCCGGTGCCAGCTCAGTGACGGGCCAGCGTCGCAGACGCCGTCCGAGCACTGAGCCGGCACCGGGCCATACCGGTGAAGACACCCTTCGCAGTCACCAGATGGCTGCTAAATCGCGTCACACGCTGGCCGGTGTCAGACCAAATTTGACGACGACAAGATATGCCACTGTCAGGAGCTTACCACAGAGAAGGTATTATCATGTCAGATGCACAGATCGCGGAAGATTCGCCATCACCGGCATTATGATCGATTGTCTAATTTGCTTGATTATGCTCTTACTGGCTCAGGGGGTTGACCTTGGTTTTGATGGACTAAGTGCTGAAGGTGGAACACGAGAAGTGTCAATGGCTTGTGTAATCAATAGTATTATCTTAAATACGTATGGTATGCCTCTAATCACCAAGGAGACGGAGATGAAGAAACCTTGAGAATATTGTCGGAAATCCCAGAACGTGTCTGATAACTCACCAGTCCTAGATTATGACTTTTACTTAAATTGGAATCGTGGCATGGCATTGACCTTTTAACCGGGCTATATCTGATAAGGGCGGGGGCCCTAGTGTAGTGGTTAGCACAGCTGCCTTTCACGCCAGAATTCGGGGTTCGGTTCCCTGTCTCGGCGGTTTGAAAGAAACAAAAAATGTTTCTTCCCCATCCACATGTGAAAGTCAGTATTGTGGGGAGCCTCCGTGACCGAGAGGTAGCGTGCTCGGCCTCAGACCGCCAGGGCTCGAATTTCGAATCCTGTGTCTGGAGGACAGTGTCATCTCAATCATCTCACCATCTTCAGGAGGTTCTCCTGGCCCAGTTTAACCTATATGTGCACAAAGGTGGCCTAAAGCCCGATTCATTTCATTTGTTTATATCTGATAACTTGTTATAGCAAACAAGACATAGCAAACACATAAGACAGTTAGCTGATGGAGGTCATATACCAATGCATAGCTAGTTGCACTAGTCTAAAGCCATAGTCCACTGTTCATTATACGCGGGATACAGGGGTCCCAGAACTCAACGTGTGGCCTGTGGCTATTCCAGAATGACGTCACTGCCACCACCCACAGTCCTCAAATATGACAAATAATACTGTATGTGTTTCATACCAAACACCACCCAGAGAGCAGAGGTTCTTAAACTTGAGCGACATCTATGGGTAGATAACTACATTAATTCAAACAATTAGTAAGCTATCATTCTATCAGCCTGTTAACAAGGTTAGTATAATGTATATATGGCAGCGTTGGTTTTAAAAGCATACTGTTAATTACGGCGGGTGACTATAAACAGTTGAGGGCGAAGCCTTCCACCGAGTAGCCATTCAAAAGGTTTTTGTTGACGTCACTGCATTTCACAGAATGGGAGAGCTCTCTGGTCACAGCATAGTCTCACAGTCAGGTCTCACAGTCAGGTTACTCAAGCAGATGCAGGCAGTGACCAAACTACTGTTGGCAGTTTTACAGCCTGTCATCTGCCGATTGCATCTGGTTTGGAAGATTTTTTTTAACCCAGCATCAATCAACATGTAGGCTTACACGTGACTCATATGTTTATTCACATCATCCCGGTCTTTTTCTTCTGGAGGAGTGCCTTGTCATGGCTATTTATAAACACCGGCCTGAGCATGGCGATTCCACGGTGAACTGGGGGTAGTTGGAATATGGACACAAAATAAGGTGCATGCATAAATAACATGCATAATGATTTTATTAAAAATATACATCAATTGACAACCTGAAATAATGTGCTTTAAAAGCCATTAGTGGGAGATTCCGTAGCTGGCGCTGCAGAATGCCTGGCTGCACGTCATCGAATCCGTGCTTGGAAAATGTAATCTTATTTTGGATGGCATCTTCCCTGGGGGTTCAGTTTGGCACATATATGAGCACGAAACTAACACCCTTTAAATCTGATTCATCTGTTTTGTATTGGCCAATGACAGTGACCGAAGTAGGTCACTGACTCAGACTGATGATGGTTTTAATACGCAGTGTTAAAACATCTTCTAATATATAGGCTTCTATGATGCATCTTTCATGAGCAAACCATCATGCTACCTATAGTAGGCCTATAGACAAACCTTGTGGGCGCATGCATCAAAACTTGCTGAGAGAAGATGAAATATAGGGGTGCATATAATCGAGCCAACAGATATTGCATTACAGACGTCAAGAAGTAAACGTAATATATGAAACCATTGACCGCTCAAGGTGACGTGACGATGAAGTCAAAATGGACGCCCAAACCTGGCACATGCAGGTAGTGCCAGCGTCGGCGACGCTGGCACTACACTGTGCCAGGTTTTGGTGTGACTTGTTCCCTGGGATGCTGGTGTGTGTGGTCCCTATATAAGAGGTGGCATCAGATATTCGGAGACGGAGGCGCCGTCACTGATCAGCGCGTATTAGTGGTGGACCGCGATACGCCAGGTAAAATAGCCCGCGCCAGACCACAGCCCCACCGCCAGAGGTACGGGCAGGCTTAGGCTGTCAAGAAAATCATCATTTCGTCCCCTCCGCATATAATCCATCACTGGTCTAATACACGGGAATGGCACGGCAATCACAGCCTGCCATATTGGGATCGTCCTCGGGACAGGCGGCCGCGGGGGTACGCGAGAGTTGCCGAAGTCTGTCCTATATAATGAACACCTCGTCCTAATGTCGTTCTGCTGCTTCCAACGCTGAATTATTTGTGTATAAACCATGGAGACCAAATGTTTGTTTTTTCAATTTTAAATCATCATAAATATCTCAGTTAGCTCTTTCCGCTTCATTTGAATATCTAGGCCTATGTTATGGGTCTACGGCCATTATAATGTCTTAATTCTTTCAGTCTGTATATAGACGTTAGATTCTAAAGTCTAAAATCGGCTAGGGCCAGCGCTACAGACGTTAGGCCAGTGTCAAATCAACATCGGGTCCCGTGCATTCCGGGTGCGCACAGCACAAGCAGGGTACCGCCAAAAACGGAAGGCCCGCAAAATATCAATACGGTTTGGATATATCAGCTTCTTACAGCTGGGTGGGTGGCTGCTAATCCGGCCGTCCAATTCATCCTGTCAGACCCCGCTCCCCTGGCTTCTCCCCGGCAAAAAACATCCCCCTTTATTTGGCAGATTCAGTCCGCGAGACCGCGAGTCTGATTGAAAATGGAAGGCCGCACGGCCCGCCGCGGGGGGCGCGGTTGCCCACCAGCGCGCGGTCCACCTTGCGCGAACTGTCAAGGTTAATGGACATACAGCCCCCGCCTAATAAAAGGGGTGTCAAAATGGCCGCCGCTGTTTCGCTCGGGTCGGCGACCGCGCCCAAAACGCGGGCTTGACGGGGGCGATATTAGACCGAGTGTGTGCAGACGCCAGATTATTTCTCCAGGGCAGATGCGTTTTTGTCAATCCGGCGTCGGATTAGCGCTGTGCCAACGTCGCAGACGTTGGCACAGCGCTAATCCGACGCTGTCCGCCTCTTATTTGACATGTCACACCGGGTCAGTGGGATGTCTGCCCAAGATTGTCTCCGATCCAGTCAGTTCCTTATTCGGGATACAAGATCAGAATTGGACTGGATTTGCCAGCTGATTGAGGCTCTGATGCATTAATCTTGATCAGTCAGTCAACATCAGTTTTTCACACTGACTCAGACACAGGCGAGGTGCCGGGACTGCCAGTCACCCGCCTATTTTTAGATGCACCTCAATGAAACTTTAGTTTTTTACCACTGGAATGAACTAATATTGCTTTGCGTTGCTTTCTGTATACATTGTGGCAATATCGCGGTAGAAGAAAGCCTGAAGTCGGAACTATATTCCCTACTCTTGTTAAATGATTTTTTTATTTATGGTGCACACACAACACTGTTGATTCAAAGCCTTTGAACAGTTTTGATCACTGCATGCACACAGAACCGATGACAAGCATCCGACCCAACCGGGATTCCAGCCCAGTATCTCTGAATCTCAGCCACAGCTGTACCGGATTAACCATTGGGAGTATGTTTTTTTGAACATTTGCTCTTAATTACCAGAAAACAGCCTTGAAAACGACCCAAATCTCCAAAAACTTCTAACCTATAAGGTCAAATGAATTTTTATTTCTGGCCTGATTTTAAAATCCGTTTTGCCAATCAAATACATCCATCGTTCAGTTTTCAGCTACGGACTAGCCCTTCGCTTTTAATTGCAGTGACATAAATGTATCCGTTTCTATTGTGTCAGTAAAATAGTTATCGAATATTAAAGCAGAAGGTTCGCTATAAAATAGCAACACTTACATTTTATATAGGTGGAAGTAATTATTTTATGTTTATTATATGGGGAAACTAACACAGACCATGAACAATGTATAAGGATATGTGCAGGCGAGCTTGTGTATTTTTAGTTAAACAGCGGGAAATAACAAGGCAATTGCACAGAAAAAACATAGGCCTATAGGGTCAATGTTTGTAGAGGGAAAGGGCGTGCTAAATATGGCGGCACACAAATCAGCCGTGCAATGTCTATGTAAATGGCAATCGTCCAGGTTACGCACGCATGTCCATGTATCGACTCTGACAAACTGGCTGACATAAGGCGATATAAGGCACGTTTTGCTGCACTGGCAGTCACTTTTGTCAACTAGTCGGACAACTCCTTCAGGCAGTATAGTACTCCTGGCTATTTTACTCATCCTATTTCTCTCTAGAATTTCCCCATTACACCCTTCCTATACATATGTGAAATTTCTGAAAGGTAATTTTGTGGCCAGGAACATAATTTGTTTTGTGGTAGGGGGGATCAACATATAGAATGCAGAGATGGGAGCTTATTTCACCAGGTTAGCTTGCTTGTTAGAATTAGCTAACCCTGGAGACGGCCGGGGACGCCTGAAGACTTACGGTAAAAGCAAGATAGCTTCATTGGCCTTATATCATCACAATACCGGAGGCCTTTCATAAAATAATCTTATAGATTTATTCCAGGAAAAAGCAATTAAATAATCACCGTCCAAAATAACAGAATTAGATAATTATAAATAATTTGAAAGCAATATGAAATGGGACTACCTAAAACGCGGAACATTTTTGACGTAACATTTACATGCCCCATGACAATCATAGTTGGTACTGTTACTGGCGACGAAACCATCAGTACTCAGGTTTTTCAGTGGAATAATCCGCATGGCTAAGTAATTTCATTATTATTAATAATTTTTTTTTACCAATTTCACAAGCTAAAAACAACATCAATTTCCAAAGACATTGTTTTTTTGCTGAAGTGAAAGAGGAACAGGAAATGATTTTGCCGTTTTTGACGTGTAAGCTGTATAGAATAGAAATTTATAGACCTTGGAATTAGTTGTCCATGACAATAGATCATTAATAATAACTGTCACTTAACTTCTACAAGAGTATATAAATATAAATATTTCAGCACTGCAAAGGTTATAGTGTTAAGCCATCATCATTAGTTAACCCTTATCCTGCTAAGTGAATTTATTTAATTTTTCAACCACTTGAGGTTGTTTCTCGCTACCGCGATCCACAACCTCAAGTGCTTGAAAAATGCTCATATTGTTTAATTTGAGACCAAACATTTACAAATGTTGATGTTGAATTTCATTCCAAATATCAGTGATTTAATCGACTAATAAAACAGGTTTAAAACGACAATAGTCGTGATCAGCAGGCAAATAGTTCATGATAAGATATGTATGCGGTGGTTGGAAGCATTGTACAGATCCTTATACATTCACGGATTGGGATTCAGCATGGAGGCGGTCCTTATCCGCAGATCCCTGCACGGAGGACATGAGTAATGGTCACGCAGCACCTCTAGGCCATCTGACAATGTCTTAATTAACATGCTACTTCCATCTATCTATAATAATTGGTATAGATGTGCCCGGGCTGTGAAGTTGATGAATCTCTCTGTGTTCCCGCACCGCTTGCCAACGGAAACTGCGAGGCGTTGGCACAACGTCCTGGTGTCGTGCGGATTAGCAGTTGCTGAGACAAGGGTTCCTAAACAGCCACCAAAAAGATGCAGTCACCCCGCGTTGGCTCGATGTCTGACCAACGTATGCGTTGTCAGCCAAACGTTGAGGCTATGTCGGTTTCTCCATTCTACAACGAGAACGTGTCCAATGCCCCGCTACATCTATTTGTTCTTTTTCCAATAAAGACCCTTGTATAATATCTTCATTTTTTCTTGCACCGTTTCCTCCGTCTCTCGTCTCATTGTTTCTCTGTCAGGCATTCCACGTTCCCTATCTATCCTTCCATCCCTCCTCCCCCTCCCTCAACCCATCCCAAGCATTGATGGAGCTGGCTGTCAGACCCAACTCTCCTTGACAATTCTGATTTTTGTCCAAGAGCACACATCACGCGCCGGCAGGTCGATACTCAGCGTTCACGCTCGATGACTCAACGCTGGTTCGGTGCCGGGGCAGCGTCGCAGACGCTGGCCCGACACCGAACCAGCGCTGGGTCATCAGTGGATCTTACGGAAGTTTGGGACACGCACACGTGAAGCTATGCTGGGAGGCGCCTGGCAGACATCCCGACAGTCACCAATGACACTGGATCAATCACAGTCCGCAAACTGCCAATTGAAACGTGTCAAAGCGCAGGAATTGAGCAAGAACCGATGGCGGGTGGCGAATGCTGACCGGGCGCACGAATGTTTGCTCCACAGTCAGCGGCAGGTCAAGGTCACTGGACGTGTGACCAGGCTGATCAACGAGTTCCGGAACTGACCAGATCCACTGAAGCTGATTGTAATAATGGGAGAAAAACGTTCTTTAAGAGAACGGTTTATGTGGAATGGATGGTTAGATGAGTGGATTGATGGATGGATAGATGAATAAATGAATGAATGAATGAATGAATGAATGAATGAATGAATGAATGAATGAATGAATGAATGAATGAATGAATGAATGAATGAATGAATGAATGAATGAATGAATGAATGAACATAATTCGACCATAATAATATCTTAACATTAGCAGTAAAATGTACCATGATACAGTCGTATTTGCCTGTAATATCCTTTTAACGTTTCCAAAGAACACTAGCCTATAATAATTTAAACAAGTACAACATCTTTATTAGAAAATAATTATATTCGAATCTGTTAAGAAAGGAAGACAACATGGCCCTGCATGTAGGACAGTTTCCATAACTTGTGGATATGCACACTGCTTCTGGTTTCGAGTAGGCATAGCTATATAGCCATAATCAATTTATGTTAGTATTCATGTACATCTCTCAATATGGATACAGACTCGCCATTTTAAAATTTCTTCCAAAACGTGTCATGGATCGCGACAGCGATTCATGGCTTGTTGTGGAGTAAAATGTTGATACATATATGTTAAACTGCAACCATTAGCATCCGCGAGAGTCCCACTGCAAGCAGGTCCCCGGTCCCGGGCGTCGTTTGCCTGCGATTCTCCCCGCGCTAAATGAACAGATCTAATCCAATTGGGGCGGCTTATTGCATTTCATATTTCATAGCCCGCCATCTGAGACGCGGATTTCACGTCCGGGCGGAATCCAGTTAGCGAACGAAGGAATTTCAAAGGGGATCAGCGGAGCGGGATTAATCCCTGGAACACGGAGTCTAATGGAATAAGACAAAAGGTTAACAGAACCATACTCCGTGTCTCCATCAGCCAGTCCAGCCAACACAAAAAGTTGAACCAAAGTTGGTACAATGTTGGACCAGCGTCGTAGACGCTGGGTCAACATTGTACCAACATTGGTTCAACGTTTGTGTTTGCTGGGCTAGGATACCACGGAAATCCCGGACCAGCTGGCATGGATGATTCTCTAATTACTACAACCACAACATAAACAAGAGGCCAATGCCCTCTGTATAAGATCGCCTCAAATTATACTTTTTGTCAATATTATTTTATGACAATGCACGATAATTTCAGTAGATCGTGACCTTGCAATATACTAAGTTAGATTCTTCATCTAACAAATAAAATCAAATAAAGAATAGAAACACTAATGGTCGATAGGCCTACTCTCGAACCTATTGACCCAGATGTTGTGCATGTGATTGGTGCAGCTGGCCATCTCGACCATTCACACACGTAAGTTCTAAATCAGTCGTTTTGAGAATACCGGCCAATGATTTCGAAGTAAGCTTTGTGATTTGAAGGTAATTTTTTTAGTTTCTGTCGGCACTTAGCGAATCGGTGTTGGTTCTACGTTGGAACAACGTCATATACGTTGCCTCAAAACCTGTGAGATAAGATGATCTAACATAATATGTCATTGTTCTAACAGGCACACATTGCCGCATCCTCCAGGCTGTTATGTTAGTCTGACCATGAGCTCTGCAGCACAGTGAAGACGCCTGCAGGAATTTATGGAAATCAAAACAGATGGAGCCATTGTGAATTTTGTGGAGACTCCTTAACTCATGTCCGCTTGAATTGTCTGTTCGTATTTTACATACATTTTAAACTGGATTTTCGAGCGCGAATTCCAGCTTGAAATGACGAAAAATATTAAAATGTATGAAAAATATACATCTCCCCAATTAAATTATTGGATTTTAACTCAACATGTACACAAAGTATTTTATTAATTTTAGTGTTTTTTTATTCGATTGCAACCTTGCTTGAAAACGTTTGTATATAAACGGGCCCAGCCCAGTCAACACAAAACATGTTTATAAATAGGAACTGTGTTTGCAGGGAGGGGAACTTCCGAAACAGATCAAATTATATTTATCTGCAAATCAATATTATCGTATTTGACTTAAAGCCAGGAGTGAAACACTATATTATATCCACTATGTGCATCTATCTCTAAATACAAACGATAAAACATGATTTTATAAAGAAAACCCTGATCTATTACAAGAGTTGGATTGCCTCTATATTCTTCCGACCAAATTGCACATGGTCAATTTTATTCTCAATTACCCAGCAATTTTACTGCATGAGCGGTGCTGTATTTTTATGTACATCTTCTTCTGACATTCGGGTTACCAGCCAAGCCTGATATTCTAAATGCGACTGACCAAAATTTTAGGCGTGTGATTGGCCAAGATTGTCATCTCGACCAATGACATACCTGATATTTGGGTCATTGGCTTTGAAGATACTGTCCAAGAACAGCCTGTGCTGGGCATTTGGGCGATTCCTTGGAGTGAGAGGACTTGTATAATCTTCCCTGCAAAACCAAAAGGCAGTATGTGCTTACTTTACAAGTAAGCACATACTGCCTTTTGGCTTTGTAGACCAGCATTGACAATGTGAACACGGTGATGGGCAGGCGGGCGGGCAGGCTGGCTGGCGGGCGGGCGGAGACGATCAGAAGTGGGTGTGATTGGGGACGGGGGATGGGTGGCCACGGGGTTGGGTTTCCAGATAGAGAAAGATAAGTATGAAGGGCCTGATAACCGGCAAACACGAGACATTGAGCCATTGTTGGTTTAATGTTGGGCCAGCGTCGTGGACGGTGGACCAACATTGAGCCAGCATTGGCTCAACGTCTCGTGTTTGCCGGGTACCACGGAGCTCGTTGGTGCTCTGCGCACGGCCCCGAGGCAACCCAAACAGCCCGATCGTGTTCCCCCAAATATCGCACCGGGATAAGTGCGTGTTGTTTCTGAAAGCTTTGACCATTCAGCGTGGAAATTTTAGCGAGGCGGTTTTAATTTGTCTGATAAAAATAATAATTTTGAGCGTGAAAAATGTGTGAAAATAATAAATAAAGCAAGAAGTGATATGGTAAAACTTGTGGAAATTTGCTAATTCCTCCAACCTGAAAACTCGCGAATTGATGCGATTAGAACCCCCTTATGTTCTACCACACACAGAGTTGGATTGACTGACCATGGACTGACCAGCGGCGAGGTGAGCTGGACAGAGGCGCCTGTGGTCCGGCCAGAGACTGGCTATCTCTGACCGCGCAGTGGGCAGTGGTCAGTCTCATCCTTCTTAGAGATAACATCCTCCACAAGCCACTCTTATTCAGTGTCATGGCACAATTGCCGAAAAGGTCAAGAGGTTCCGAGTGAATATGATCTGCCATTTGGTGCCGGGCCACACATCGCCGTTTGTTTTTGGCCCGACAAAACTAGAGACGGTGGACAAACGCTGGCTCGAAGCTGGTCCAACGTCACAGACGTTGGACCAACTTTGAGCCACGTTTGGCTAACATATTTTGAGTGAAAGGAAAGTGAAGGGAACGCACACCGCACGATGAGATATGAGTCTTTGTTTAGTTTGGCTTAAATGGTGTGTCCTTGCCAGAATTAGCCGGGTCGCCTTGTAACTTGATTCCGGCATATTGTGGGTCCATTTATCAGACACGTGTTTGTTTTTGAACGATTAGGAGACATATTTTTCTCTATTATATCCAAAACAAGAACATATAAAGAGCGCTATAAAGATGTTGCAGAGCATGTATAGGCTATACATATGTGAAATATGTCAGATAGCTTATAATACTTATATTCATGAACAGCTCATTTGCTTTACAATAAAATAATTCATACAGTTACAATAAATATGTTAGTTTTTAAAACAAAACCGTCATTATATTTATCAATGAAAAGCTCATTTGTTTCACAATGAAATACTGTCCAGCTACAATAAATATCTTAGTTTTTTACAAATGATATTTGAGGAAATCTGTGGCAGAAGAGCAGGACAAGAAAAATGCACTTCAGAAACCAGAGCCTCTTGTATAACGCTATCTGCTCCACGGCCTCTCTGCACTGGTTTCACCTATTTTTCAAGCCAAAATAAGTTAATTGTCTGTTATCTTTGGCATGGCCTCACGAATAAGTAGTTTGGTGTTGCGCAGTGTTTCGCATCAAAAGAAACTTCGAAGTCTGTTTTGTGGCTGTGTTTTGTGACTGTGGCACTGTAAAGGACGTATATGTTCATACAATTTAGACATTATTTCATTTCAAAAATATTTGTCCGTTATTGTTTTGAAATGCCATGGCTGGCCTCGTTGCGGGCATTGCTGGTTTGGCACGGGTACACAAACAGTCTGACCACCCATCTGGAGCAAACTTCAACTGATAGTCAATGCTGTTTTAATGCTGGGCCAACGTCTACGACGTTGTCCCAGCATTGAAACAGCGTTGATAAAGATCCCCCGTTGGTTGAGAGATACCAACCGCAGGTGGGCTACGTCTCCATTCCCTTCCTGTAATGTTGGTGTTGATCTAGTGCAGGCAAATATTCTGTTTTCATTGGCCTGTGATTGTGGTGATTGGGAGCGTCGACTTTCTGCTTGAGAAACTTTCTAGGAGTACGCTTGTTATCTAAATAGATAATTCTGACAGAGCATTTCACAAATAACCATACGTCTCTGCTTTATTCCAACTCACAAATTTAAAGTTCATTACTATGATTTTTTTTATTTTACTTTTATTTTTAACTGAGACTAAAATGATTAAAATGGTTTACCAGACTAAAGGAGAAGTGTAAAATCTGCTAAAACTGTCTATGCACTTAGCTTTTTCTTTATAGTGCACAGTATCATAGGCAGCACTGTACACTCCATGCCTTCGAACAGTTTGGAGCACTGTAATTATTATTATTAGAGAGCATGCATAAACGTATGATGCATAAACGTATGTGGTGAAAACAGTATTATATATCCCTCTCTTCTTTTTAAAATGTATAAACCTAGCATATGTCCCAGCCAGTGAAGTTCTTTCAGCATAATTTCACACTCGATCCACACATGGTAATCACATCTCTGCGCTGTCCGCTCTTTTCCCCTCGGTTATGTCTGTCTGGTCAGTTTTTTCCCCAGTAAAGAAATACGCCCGCGTGCCCACAAGAGGCCAGAGTGGACATTCCGCATGCGGCGGACGATTTATTAGGTCAGAATGATCAGGTTTAGACTCCATTAGAGGACTGCCGGCGCCGTGTCGCGCCGCTATCGGTCACCGCCACTGTTGACCTTGCAGATGGTCAGCGCATGGCTCCACGGCTGCATGCGACATCCCTTGGACGCGAGGCGTCGGCGCGGCGCTGGCTAAACAAGGCGTTTAAAAATTACAAACAAAACACTGTTAGAAAAATACGTCTACTGAAGTCTGAAAACCCAAAGGATTATTGGAATATTATTAATGGCAAAAAACCTTTTAATATATCAGACAAAATGTCACCCACAAATTTTTTCAATCATTTTTCTAAACTTAATAAAGCAGAAGCCGAGGAAATAAAACCTGAATTTCCCTTAGAAAACGCAGAAAATCTATTCAATGATAATTTTACACCCTCGGAGGTTTCTAAATTATTACGGAATTTAAAAAACAATAAAAGTAGCGGACCGGATCAGATTTTAAACGAATTTCTTAAATATTCCCCACCAAATTTCATTGATATGCTAACTAAACTTTTTAACGTCATTCTAGACACCGGTATTTTTCCAATGGAGTTTAGCAATAATTAAACCACTCTATAAAAATGTTGGTGAGCGTGAAGATCCTAATTATCGAGGTATATCATTATTAAGTTGTCTCGGGAAAGTATTCTCAAATTTAATAAACGACAGATTGACACGATTCGTAAATGAAAATAACATAATAGGACCCGAGCAAGCAGGATTCAGATCTGGCTTCTCAACGTTAGATCATATTTTTTCATTAAAGACTTTAATCGACATTTACCTTAACAAACACAAAAGATTATATTGCTGTTATGTAGACTACAGTAAAGCATTTGACACAGTTTCACGTACTGAGCTCTGGTCTAAACTATTAAATAATAATATATCTGGGAAACTTTTTCAGATCATTTATAATATGTATAAATCGGCAAAATCATGTGTTTCTGTAAATAGTACGCTAACTGATAATTTTTCATGTATGATAGGTGTTAGACAGGGAGACAATCTGTCTCCACTATTATTTTCAATATTTTTAAATGACCTTAAACTGTTTTTAGAACCAGCCCACGACGGACTGAAGATTGTGAATACGTTGTCTGTAGAAAATTTAGATCAAGAACTTTTAGTATTTTGTAAATTATATATCCTGCTTTATGCAGATGACACAGTTATCTTGGCTGAATCTCAAGAAGACCTACAGCAATCAATTAATTTAATGGAGCGCTATTGTAGCATGTGGAAACTGAACATAAACGTGTCAAAAACTAAAATTACTGTCTTCTCTCGTGGAAAAATAAGAAAAATACCTAAATTCTTTTTTGGAAAAAATGAACTTGAAGTGGTTGGTCAATATAAATACCTGGGCCTCATATTTAACTATAATGGAAAATTTACAGAGGCAAAAAAACAATTGGTTGTCAAAGGTAACCGAGCTATGTTTTTGTTACTACGTAAATGTAGACAGCTCCAGCTACCTGTCGATATTCAACTCGAACTTTTCGATATTTTAGTCAAACCTATTCTATTATACGGTTGTGAAGTTTGGGCAACAGAAAGTGTCGATATTATTGAAAGAATACATTTGCGATTCTGTAAATATGTACTGCAAGTAAACAAGTCAACTTGTTCCAACATGGTTTATGGCGAACTCGGCGTAACACCTCTTGTACTACACGCCAAGAGTAGAATGATTATGTTTTGGGCTAGAATATCTAAGAGCAGCAGTACACCAAAACTGTCAAATATTTTGTATCAATTAATTTTTAATCTATACAATCGGAATATATATAAGTCCCCGTGGCTTTCAACCGTGAAAAATACATTGGAAGGTTGTGGTTTTTCGGGCGTCTGGGATAACCAACTCATCCCAGGAAGCATAAATTCATTCAAAAAAAAATTACAACAACGAATTAAAGATCAATTTTTTCAACATTGGACCTCACAAATTAATCTTAGCAGAAAGTGTTTAAATTACAGGATGTTTACAACAACACTAAATTTAAAAACATATTTGGTAAATTTGTCCTATCGCGAGAGAGGCATCATGGCTAAGTTTCGCTGTAGAAACCACAACCTTCCAATTGAATCAGGTTGCAGACAAAATATACCCCGCAACCTCAGAATATGTGAGCTGTGCACACAAGATATTGGCGATGAATTTCACTATATGTTCAACTGTTCTCACTTTGAAGTCGTACGAAAGGAATTAATAAAAAAACGTCACAGAAACTCACCTTCATCAGTTAAATTTGAAATACTAATGAATGTAACAAATAAAAATCAATTGTTCAAATTATGCAAGTTCATTGAAAAAATTATTTATTTCGTAAAGTGATTCACCAAATAATAAAAAAAAAAAAATGTAGATACGTTATATTATTAGAACATGATAACTACGCACCTTTAACATGCTCTCCTGGCATGTATTCATACATATCTGTATTTTATATGTATATATTTTTGCAGATCCTATGAAATAAACTATTGTCTATTGTCTATTGTCTATTGCCGACGCTTCGCGTCCGACGTCTAAAGTCAATCCCCGCACTGAAAGAGTAAAATAATTTTACTGGCCGTAGATCCATAACATAGGTATTCAAATGAAGCGGTAAGAGCTATCTAAGACATTTATAATGATATCAAATTGCAAAAAAACCTTTGATTTTTTTATTAATATATTAATATTTCAGTGATTTAATGGTCAAGCTCTTTTGTCGCATTTATGCACGACATATCATATTTTGAATAAAAATCATAAAATTTACCACAATAAGGTCGTTTTAAGCTTCAATTTGAGAAATTAGACTTGGGTATATTTCATGAAATCTGGACATTTTTCTTCAATTTGTTATCCAGATTTCATTAAATATCCAATAGGCCCTATAATATCTCGAAATAAAAGCTCACAACGACCTTATTGTGATGGCTTTATCATTTTTTGGTCAATGAATCTTACTCAAAATATGCCCTGTCGTGGTTTGAATTGCGGCACTCAAGGTGTAGAAAAATCAGAGAAAGTGTTGGACGGTTTAACCCTTTAACCGCCAAATTATTCAATTTGCATTTTCACCCACTTGAAGTTGTGTCTCGCTGACGCGATCCACAATTTCAAGTGAGTGAGAATTATTCAGATTTGACAAAACGGAGGTCAACTCTTTTCAAATCTTGCTGATTGATGTCACATTTTATCTTTAAACTGTTTAAAACATGGTACTAATTAAAAAATGAAAACCCGAATATATTCGGCACCGGCGGTTAAATGGTTAAACCAGACGTGGGGCTATCGTGGCCGAACACACTGTCCCCGCCCCGGCTCGGATTGACAGGCGCTCAATAGCAGTGGGAGAAAAGCCAGCTGTCGGGATCGGCGCCGTTCGCGTGCGACCCGATCGCGCCGCGGTCAATTTCAAAAGCGGACAGGGGTATACTTTGCCTTGTCGCCGCCTGACAGGGGTCGCCGGGGTTCCGTCGGCGGGGCCCCTGATTAGGCCGCGCGGCGACACGACAATTCACCGGGCCAAATGAGTTGAAAATGTGCGCGACGCTGATTATGGGGTCTGGTCGAGCGCGGCGACAATGCCGGCTGGAAATGGCTGGAAATGGGCGCCATTATCGCTGATCACCGCGCGGAAGGTTGAGTGCCTCCCCAAAAGAACGTGCGCGGTTGGCAACTGGCCGTTTTGTGGCAGATAACCTCT
Source organism: Flabesymbios commensalis (assembly GCA_964017125.1). Lineage (NCBI taxonomy): Eukaryota > Metazoa > Annelida > Polychaeta > Terebellida > Flabelligeridae > Flabesymbios > Flabesymbios commensalis. Next base: position 34,541,239 of record OZ024903.1, read on the forward strand.
GAAGACACTCCATGTTAAATACGTCAAATTGGCTGAACCCTTAACCCTTTAACCGCCGGTGTCGCATATATTCGGGTTTTAATTTTTTATTAGCACATTAAGTACCACCTTTTAAACATATGTTAAAGATAAAATAAGACATCAATCAGCAATATTTGAAAACAGTTGACCTCTATTTTGTCAAATCTGAATAATTTTCACTCACTTGAAGTTGTGGATCGCGTCAGCGAGACACAACTTCAAGTGGGTGAAAATTCAGATTGAATAATTTGGCAGTTAAAGGGTTAAAGCGCTGAAATAGTTTTCTACTAGTCATTAAGACCGAAGATTTTTTTTAATTTGAAACCATCGTAAATGTCCTATTTAGCTTTTTCCGCTTCGTTTGGATACATACATGTATGTTATATATCTATGTATACGACCATTATACTTTATACGTCAGAATCTGACGCCATAGACGTCAGATTCTGACGTCTAAAGTCGATCCCCGCGCTGAAAGGGTTAATGCTGGATTAATGCTTGCGCAGCGTCTGCGATGCTGGGCCATAATTTAGCCAACATTTAGGTAGCGGTTCATTTCTCCTGGTATGCTTTAGCAGTTATGTTGTCATCGCATATTTTTTGTCTATTCTTATTCGCCATATCATTAAATCTATGAGGATGAATTCAATGGACTAAACTGCACTTGCCTCTTTGATTGATTATTGTAAGGGCGCATTAATAATTATATTAGTAATGACTTCATGGATATCGCTTCAAACGTGCAGCAATTCTTGTCAGATATACATCCAGTATAATATTCAAACTGAAAAAATAGTACCATTTATATAGAAATGATCAATCACTGATGCACTTTCTGACGTTAGACTGGTCTATTCATCATTCATCAATTTATTAATGACACAGTTCTAGATAATTAATGGTTCTTGGAGGGTACATGCAGGTGAAGTTTTTTTCATTTTTGCAAAATAATCGAAGTATATTATGTCACAGTTACCAGTTCTGTGAATTTGTATATAATTTTAGTACACAGGTTATTAGCTATTACCAGAAATTAAGAAATGTGTACACTTTTTCTGGGCTGGATGGAGTTTCACTAGATGTGATTACAAACAAAAGTCCGCCAAGTATTGACTTGAATAATTTTACCCCAAAATAGTAGAAGTTCTCGTACATAAGTATCTGGCGCTGGCCCAATACTGAAGCAGTATCGGGTCAACGTCTTGTGCTTGCATGCCTGTACACGAATTATTTCAATAAGCCCCTATTGAAACCGAGTCAATGTGTGACTTCAGCTAGGAGCTGGAGCAGCGACAGATCAGAATTTGTAGTATTGTTCCGGTATGCCAGAATCGCTTGCCCGACCTTCGTGTTGACTGTATAGTTCAGTCGAAATTTTGAAGATACGTTTCCAGTAAGCACAAAACTTTTATAACATTTATACAACGTCGGCACAACGTTTTCGAGGGTTTTTTCGATTTAATATTATCATAAATGGCTTAGTTAGCTCTTTCCGTTCCATTTGAATACATATGTTATGGGTCCACGATCATTATGAATATTTCAATTCTTTCAGTGCGGAGACTGTCTTTATACGTCAGAATCTGACGTCTACAGACGTTAGATTTTGACGTATATAGACGGCCCTTGCGCTGAAAGGGTTAAGGTATGTATTAGAAAAACAAATTCAGATTGAGTGAGTGAGTATTATTATGGAACTCCAGAAAAATACTTGTCAGTATGAGGACTCGAACTCCGGATCGCTCTTACTGCATACGAGTGATCACATATGTGATCGCTCTAACATTTTAATTAGGCATATGCGCGCTTTCCCTTTCAACCTTTAAAAATAATTTAAATTTTCACTCACTTGAGGTTGTGGATCGTGGATGAAAATTACTCATATTTGTTCAAATTCAGATGTTTCAGAATTGAGTTACGGTTTAATGATTTTCTTTAACTGCATGCTATATTACATACTATATAATAGTTATAAAGATTTCTACGGCAAAAAGAGAAAGGAGAACAGCGACTACGGAATGCAAAATAACGACAAAACGATCGCTGCGACAGTATTCTGTCAAATTGCTCACGCCACCTACAATGCAAATGAGTATTTGCTGATGACTTCCTGTGTGCAGGAGAGGAGGGGGGGGGGTCCTGTTTTCTGTTGGGTTCGCGGAATGCCAGCGCACTTGACTTGTAAAGTGATGCAAATGCCTTCATATTCTTTTCCAGTTTTTTTTGAGGACGTGTCCAAGTGTAATAAAGTGTATTCGGGTTCAGGCGCTCCTGATTGAACCAGCCCCCCTTCCCCTCCCGCGGTCTCCAATCTCTCATCTCTTTACACGAATGAAAAGATCCCAGCTGAGAAATCAGATCGGGCGTGGCTGAGGCGCCATGCATCCTGCAAGAGCAAAGACCGCAGAAGAGGGAGAGCAGGGAGCGGTGCAACCGAAGTGCGCACTTGTACGCTCTTCGGTTGCGCCGCGTCCCGCGCGGCCACGGGGTGTATAGTCTCGCTCTCGGAAGACGACGGGGCTGGCACGCCAAGCCACTCCAGAAATCCTGGGCGTCCTCGCGATCACCGTGAGCAGGACTTGACATCGATCCTGGTCCCGTGGGGCGGGACGCTCTCAATGGGCCGCCGCGGCTATCGCCAAACACGAAGCCTTTCAAATCAGAGGCACACACAAGCGGCCTGGCCGAGCAGAGCAAACATCTCCGCAGGATCCAGATCGCGGGACGACTGGATGATCCGGAGGGGTCCGGAGGGGGGGGGGCGCGTTAAAATGATAGGGTCAATCCGCGCGTCCACAAAGGCCGGACACGGCGCCTGGAGGTCAGGTCAGATGAAGTTAATTTCCTGAAGGGCATTCTAACCTTGCCGGTGTCAATCCCAGGATGTGTGCACAGCGCACACATGATGTACACGTCACACGTACACGTGTCCGTATACGGAGATCCAGGCTGAAAAACATGCCGGGTCAACTGTGGTCCAACGCACGTTGGACCACAGTTGACACGGCATGTTTTTCGGACTGGGAACCCTCCGGGCGCATTTTCATACCTTTTCACGTCGCCCCTCCCTCTGAGTCGATAAGGTAAGAGATCTGCCCAAAGGATCGCACAGACAATAGCCGTGAGAAGCAGTAGATCAAGCCACTCTTCTCCAGCATTTGGTGTTGCTGTGAAAACAATACAAAATGACAGTTAATTACTATTCTAAATCGTGCGGATAACGAGTGAAATAAGTTTTATGACAAATCAGAGAAAACAGAGAAAACCTAGTAAAGTCAGTCCAAAATATACATCTTTTTACTCTTTATTTTGAGATTCATATCCAATTTAGTGTTATCATACCATGTATACAGCTAAGCCATAATGCTTTGTTGAGCTTTTGAGTGGATATTTCACAATAACGTAGCACGGACAAAGACCCAAAATGGAAAACAGGTTTATAACAAACAATAATTGCTTATAGTTAAAACTTATTAGGATTATATGCAGAGAAACGTACACACTTACAATACATGCTTAAAATACACGTACATGTACGCTGAAGATGGCGATCTTAAACAACGTCACATTGAGTAAAACGGAGGCGGTACGATGATATATTATTTGTCGTTTATTTGATAGTTTATAGTGGGATGTTTAAACTACATCTTAATGTCAAATAGAGCCCTCATGTAATTGGGATCCTGTTAACAAGTTTTTGTCAGACAAACTTATGAAGTAGCCCGCAAAGTGTGCGATTAAAACAAAGTACAAACAAAAATGTTATTCTTTCGAGTTGTATCCAGTGTGGACGATGATTACCCGGTATGACTGGGCCGCCTAACTCATTTGCTGCGCGAGGCCCAGTCACACTGACCACCATTTTGTTTCCACAGCCAGCTGTGTAAAAACGACACTCGCGCTGCCTACCAAAAAACTCGGATGCCATGAAATTGAGAGTAATATTTCAAGTGCCTTCGATAACTAGGCCATTTTCAGCAGGCGTAAACTTTTGCTCGTATTAGAGCTATTACATTTAAAAATGGAGGTCACTGTGTCAGAGCCTTGCGATGTCATCAGGGTAGACGATGATAATGTATACGTTTTTTCTGCATATAATTTTAGGTGTACTTTCTTGCAGTTGTATGCTGCAATAATTGAACGTGATAGCTAGTTTGGACAATATCAATTTGAAAGGGACATGGTCTATATGTATTAATAAGGAAGTAGATAAACCACGCTGCGAATATAAATCTGCACCATAGATCTACGCAGAAACAATAACAGAAGTCATTATTTATGGTGCCGATATGAGGTGGATCTGAACAGCGTCATACGTTGACGACTGGTAGATTAGAGAATACAGACATACAAACACAGCCCGCCCAGAAAGATAACGCCAGCAAAAATCACAGGCGGATCCTCAAACTGACGGCCAGCAAACACTAGAGGTTGACCCAGTGTTGTTTTAATGTTGATCTACCGTCCGAGACGCCAGCCGAACATTAAGGGAACATTTGTCCAGCATATGATCTTTACTGCATGGGCTGACACACGTGAAGTCAATATGCGACGTATCAGAGTTGAAAAAAATCCATGCTCAAATGGAAAAAAACGAGGCGTTGAGCCTACGTTAGTTTAATGTTCAGGTTTTAGGTCAACTGAGGGATGCGCGGCGATGGTCCCAGTTTTTAGGGACATGGCATTGGGATTGTAATTTGGCAGGACATATTCCATGGCAAACACTGCTGTGGCTGCACGGCCGCCGACGCGCTTGATCGTGTTAGGCCTGATTTAATAACAGACAATTCTTTCACCACAAACCTCTAAACAGCCCGTGGGATTCCGCGGTCGCGATCGGCTTGCCAGCGTCGATTATGGATTTGGCCGCGCGGCAGTTCATGGATGCCATATTCTGGTGTCTGGTCTCCCCGGCCCGCGAGTGAGATCCGCGCGAGGTTTCACCCTCTCTTGTTTTGTCACTAACTCATCCCCCTCGGCACCCCCACTGTCTCCCGGGCTGACAAAAGCCTGCCACTAATTTAAATACATCCTGCCAGAACCTTTCAAGAGATCGTCGGCAAACAGTAGACGGGTCAATTGCTGGCGGCTTGCTGCTCTCTGGTTTCTGGGTCGCTCCATGTTGTTGGGAAGCCGCACCGTGAGACGCTGACCCAATGCCGGTTTGATGTCGAGCCAGCGTCGCAGACGCTGGGCCAACATCAAACCGACACTGGGTCAGCGTCCGTTGTTTGCTGGGGAAACCGCACCGCGTCGGACGCAATCAAATTAGCCACCACCAAAAATGAGAGCCCCCACACACCAGACACCACCCCTGATGAGGAAAGCCATTTACAGCATGAAAGCTGGGACAGCTAACAACTGACCCGGCGCGTCTGACACGGAGAGACATCAGGCCAATGCCGGGGAAACGCTGGCTCCACGTCCGTGGAGTTTTCCCAACGTTGAGTCGCAACCAGCAGCTATTTTTTCGGATCTTCATACTGTGAATTGCCGCCGCAATTCCCACCTCAAGGCGAATGAAAACGTGCAGATTTAAAAAAAATACCCAGGTATAATATATCAAGTGAAAGCTGAAAACCTCCTTATATTGTGATAGGTTATACCATTTTTTAGTCAATGTTTTTTTTCAAAATATGCAATGTCACAGTCATGGTGCATAAATGCGACGAGGTAGTTTAGAGTTTTGAACAAACGACACCCACCCACCCAATAAGAAAGAGCCGTTGACCCAATGATGTTTCAATACTGGACCAACGTTGCAAACGGTGGAACAACATTAAAACTACGTTGGGTCAACGGTTCTTGTTTGCTGGGATCTACTGGCTCCCCAGTAAACCCAAAACATTTGTGTAACATTTATACAACGTCGGACCAACGTCTTAGACGTTTGTCCACCATTGTATAAATGTTATACAAATCTTTCGTGTTTACTGGCTCGCTCCTGCTGGGATGGGACGTTTAAGAATGGAGGACACAGCCCGAGCTGGCGTCTTTCAGGGACGCACAAAGGAAACGGTTTCCCAGGAGGGACAAGTGTAGTAAAATCTGCCACAAAAGATAAGATCCCCTATCTGTCTCCCCCCTGTGCCCGTCCCTGCCGCAGCCCCTTTCTTCCTCTCTCTCTCTCTCTCTCTCTCTCTCTCTCTCTCTCTCTCTCTCTCTCTCTCTCTCTCTCTCTCTCTCTATCTATCTCTCATTCATTTTTTTCATATTTTCCCTCTTTTTTCCTGTTCGCAATGAGCATTGAGATGCAACAGTATTTTTTGTGCGAGTGTTTTACTTTGAGCCACGCGATGCCTTTCTCTGATTTGCTTCAAGGTCCAGGAGGAGATATCCCCTTTAAAGACGAGTGGGCGAGAACTAGCCTACACCTACAAACTTAACCCTTTCAGTGCGAGGACCGTGTTTATACGTCAGAATCTGACGTCCATCTGTATGTAGCCTACATGTCCGAGTATACAAGTACAGGTAGGTGGTGCGAAGTGTAGGGGAGACCGGGACTAGTCAGTACAGTGCCCATAATTTTGACAGTAAATTTATTTTCGTTCTTTGTTGCTTTCTAGAGAAGGACTGTATGTTTCCCGTTGTTTCCGTTGACTTTAATGTGTTCGACGGTTTTTTCAAAACTAATTATGAAAAAGTAAAAACACTTTTTTTTCATTTTGAAAAAAGTTATTTTGCTGAATGTTTGCCATTGAACCTGCCAGTTTTAACTCCTAAAGTTGTAGTGCCCTAACTGAAGTTAATAATCCTTTATACATGTTAGGTTGCCTTCTATGATGCTTGTTCAAAAAATCGATTTTTCAAAATACGTCCATGTGGGGTTCGTTCGAAAAAAGAAATAGTTCGACTGTTCAGATTAACCCCACAAATATCTGGTACATCCAACACTGTTCAGACATACCACATCCCATGTTTGAACTAACCTTAAGTTTTGAGTTTGTTCGAACAGTGAAAATTCTAACATTTTTTTCTGACTCTACTGTGTTTTCAATTTGATATCAATGTATGCTAAAAATATCATCTATAGTTGAATACTTCTGGACAAAAATATCAGTCTCCTAACTTCATCATAAAAAAAATTGAATCATTTTTTTCATTTTTTTGTTCGAACTAATCCCGGTCATTCCTATATACCATATACAGTCGTGCGTGAACCGTATTATGTAGTTGACTGTGTCGTGGCGTCAGTAAGTTAGAGACAAGCACTACGAGTGTGCAGAATGCTACAATATAATTCCAGAATTATTGCTTCAACAAACTTTCAAGTTGGTGAAATATGCATATAGATACACAAGCATATTAGATGGCTGTTGAAATGCACTACTAAGTTTCTCTTTTCTTGTATGAGGGGCGGATCGTAGCTCGACAGACGGAGTTGACTATTGCAGTCCGAAGTTCGAGCCCCTTTTCAGCAATAACAAAGCGAGTCGTAAATCTACAGTATGTTTTACAAATGCCAAAAACGATACTGGCTCAATATCCATACATAGAAACAAACATATAACAGTTATTAAATCACACCACTACATTATTTTCTTTGTCCAACCACTACATTCTAAGCCGGGAATGGAGTTATTGTTGACCAAGTACATACCAATTTTCTTGGTAGGCCTATGGTGCTATAATCAGTCAGGTGTGACTGAGCTGTTGATAATGAGGGATTCTCATTATGGTCGGATGTGTTTTAAGTCAGTTAAAACCCTCGTAGCTCTACATTCTTAGCTGTGGAAAATGCCGCGGCCTTCGGCCTCGGCCTATCCCACAGCTAAGCAGGTAGAGCTCCTCGGGCTTTATCCTATACGTATTACTCCTGATGGACCAACCAGAAAACATCCAAATATGGCACCATAAAGCCATTACCACGGTTTCACCAACTGGCTCAGCTACGTCTCCCTGGACTTATTCAGTCTTACTCTCACTGATTGGTTAAGATGTGATCACGTGTTGATATTTAAGACACACTTTTGGTGATATACCCTAGCAAACACAAGACGTTGACCCAATGTTGATTTGCTCTTGGAATAAAATAAAATCATCATTTAGACAATGTCTTGTAGGATTTCAGTTACATTACAAGCATATATATTTTGATTGGCTTATAGAAATTATTCGGGTATGGCCCAGTTGATATCAGAAATCACTTATCATTGTTACATCGCTGCGGCGTGACCACCTAGTAACTTATATAACATTTTCTAAGAAAAGTGTGTTTGCTTCACAAATCCTTCCCTTGAAATCAGCCGCCGGCGACAATATCATGATTACAGGCGAACAAGATGCATGTACACGTGATATGAGGGGTGTACATCCACATGTACATATACATCATTACAGAGAAGGAGATCAGATGTACCCTTTGTGGATGATGAGATGCTAAATAAAAAGAAAGCGCAGCTCACGTTCACAGTTATGAAAGCGGAATCCCCAGCGGCGTGGTGTTTCGCGGGCGAGAAAACCGACTGACGGTGACAATTATTAAAGTTTCATTTTCCAGGAACTGCACGTGATCTGCCTGCCGTGCACGAGCGCGAGCTCTTGTTTTTCAGACATTTCCACGTTTTCCGAGTGCCACACCGAGGCAGATTTGCGTTGTTTCTCGCACGCAGCTGAGGCCGAGCTCCTTTCTAAAGATCTTCTTCAGAATTGCGGGTCCAACGCCGTCCGTATGCCGGGCCAGCGTCGCAGACGCTGGCCCGGCATCCCGACGACGTTGGACACCGGGATCTCACGCGGTGGCATGCGGGGTTGATTGTTTGTCCGCCAAAAGCCGTGTGCTCATCTTTGTCCGGCATCGATCCGATCATTGACTGCTCCCCCCCGCAAACTGACAACTTCTCACCTCGCGAAAACCGTCCAGATGCCGCGCGGACGTGACGTTGGCGAGACCTCGCCGCGCCTTTTTCCACGTCAATGGCACGCCATTGAATCGCGATATCGATAAAAGGAGGACGTTTGTAAATCTGGCGACGATGAGGGGCCGGTCATCGATCGAGGCCGCGCTATTGTAAGCGGCTGAAAAGTAACTATTTAAATTGAAATCCGGGGCCACTCGGGTTTAAAAAGTACACCTGAATCGACACGCTTCTTGGCTTCTTTACAAAATAAACCATAGTTTTTGGGTTTGTACACGTGTTTGATTACTCAAAGCTGATACTGCCTTTCCGCTTTGCAGAACAGCGCAGTATACCTGGATAGCTAATACGAACTTGAAATGTTTCATTGGTAGGTTACGTGCATGTGGGAGTTGAACTCATTATTATTGGTGTTCATCAAGCTAGGGAGGACTGTTATAATATGAAGATATTCTTTATTCCATATTCCATATTCCTTTATTCCATATTCATATAATCTTCTGATATCCAATAAATAGTACTATATCATAAAGTAAAGCAGTGGAGCATTATAATAAGCTTGATCAATTTTATTTAAAATATATGACCGTTGGTGACGTGTCATAAAGTATTTAACTGTATCCCGGTACTCTCACTTCTGTGCATAAATAACATTTAAAACCATTTTCGCTAACTATTTAACCCTTACAGCGCGAAGATAGACTTTAGTCGTCAGAATCTAACGTCTGTAGATGTCAGATTCTGACGACTAAAGTCGATCCCCGCACTGTAAGATTCAAAATATTTCTAATGGCCGTAGACCCATAACATAGGTATTCAAATGAATCAGAAAGAGCTAACGAAGACATTTATGATGATTTCAAGGTGAAAAAACCCCTTTGATTGCGATGGTTTTTTTACAAATTAATTCAGCGCTTTGAGGGTTAAAGAATTAACGGTTGAAATGTTCTTCAGAGTGATGTTGCATAAATTCACCACATTGCAAAATTGTAGAAAATAATTTAAGACAAAAGTTTACAAATACAAATAAATAGTACTTAGATATTTGAAGTAACTAATGTACATATTTTGCTATATATGTACGTTTAAATGCAGAGTTCTGAGTCTGAGCTTAATTATTACAAGCAGCTTATTGTTATTACTATTACCTTGAAATGCTTCCATTACCATTATTACTATCACTAATTTACGATTATGTTACTGTTGCAGTTCATTGTCTCGCCGCTACACATCACATGCCTATCAACCGTCTTTAGCCCTAAATATCGTGAATCACAATACATTTTCAAATTATTTCAATGGTCCACATAGAGCAGAGCAAACACAAATGCGTTGAAAAAATGCGACAAAACATTACATATTACCACTCACCCACGCCTTGCCAGATCCTAAATTAAGTCATTGAGCTATCAGCAAGTCATTCCCCAGATTTATCATATCGTACCATTCCACTTGAGGTTTCGGATGTTTACACACAACTTGTACAATAATTAACTATTTTTACATAAATACCAGCACTCCATACATTTTGGAGAAAGTATGATGATACATGGCTGTAATTAGCAACATCTACATATTATGTTTAGAATATTTTGGAATTTTTTACAAAATCAAGTGGTTTTCAATATTTTTTTTAATTGGTAATACAGATTCTAACTGCGCTAAATCCATCACTTACACAAATTAAAATCTTGTTTTAAAAAAAACAGCTAATTGGAATTGATCATGTCATAAATAAATATTCTTCGAATTATGTATGCAGGCAGCATTATAATGCGCAGAATAAAGTAATTTAATTTAGCACACAACGCGTAGGCGGGCTTTTACGTAGTAATTTGCTTATCGTATGTGAAGAAGCATTAAATACTTTTAAGTTTGATCAGCTAATTGATTTCCCGTGAAAATTAAATCCCAGACATTGCAATCATGAAACAAGATACTAAAGGTATCAATTTAATATAACATGTACCCTCATAATTGGATGGATAACAATGTATGCACCTCACGACAACTAATTTTATAATGTAAATTATTAATGTATGTACAATATTTTTTTTATTTGCATTTTATTTGCATTTTGTAAAACATCAAGTATATCATTTTGTGCCAGATGACAAACATCTGGTCAGACTGTCATTCAACATAAGTCGCCTGGATAGAGGTGGCCCGGTGTTGGGCAAATGTCTGCGGCATTGCACCAGAATTCAGCCAACATTGACCTGACATCCAAAAGCATAATTGAACCTTTATGTGCGTCTTTGATCCAAGCAAACACGAGAGTTTGTTCACCCAATGCTGGTTTAATGTTGGTCCAGCGTCTGTGACGCTGTCCCAACATTAAGCCAGCATTAGCTTATCGTCAAGTGTTTAATGGGATGGTCTATCTGGTCGATATAGCACAGCTTTACCCAGGCTACTCATTTCCTGAAATTATATCAACAAAACAACTAATTACCCGGTGTCCGCATTTTATCAAATACAATCATGCAGCTACTTAAAACATATCCATGTCAGGAAAACGTATCGGTAAGGACGCTTTCTGAACTGCGGCGGATTCAATCGATCCGGACACGTTTTGAATTATTCTTCTGGCGCAGACTCACTCGATACAAAATAAAGCCAATATTTTCGGTCGACCGAAATTCAATGACATAGTAAGAGTGATTGTGTGCTCAGCTGTGCTTTTGGGTGCACTTTCTCCACGGGACAAAAATCGCCAAGAGTTGTCAGCCCAACGGTGGGCCACCGTTGGGCTGACAACTCTAGAAGATTTAGCTCAAAATTGCCTCGTGTTCGCTGGATATGGCGACAGACGAAACCTGAAGTGCCATACTCTTTTCGATTAACTTTACAATGAAATGACATATATGTGTATGAGGATAGGTAGTTATGTAAACATACTTCATTAATCAGTGTTGAGATCTGTCTATGGTGAAGTCAGCCACGCGAAGACACGAACCCGTCATGTCAGAACTGAATCTGATCACATACCCTGACGCTTAGCCCTCGAGACACCACAACAGCCAATACAGAAGATCTTACAGATTAGTTAATTATCTTCAGCTGGGACTATTTTCAAGTACGCCTGTGAGGATGTAATGAGCATGGGACCCGAGTTAATTAGTATAAGCTTGTCAACAACCGTTTATCACTCGGAGCATGTCATGCTGAAGAGAGTCTTCCATAATGTCACTGATTGTAACAACTCCCACTTCACCTCTTTCAGTCTAGACCGAAATAGATGCATCGAATCATCGAATCTTTAGAACAAGATGTCGATTGTAATAGTCTTTGTTTGTTTTATAAATACTTGTAAACCACTGCAGTGAATGTGCATTGAATCCGTATCATCCCCAACAAAATTGTTCATTGGCCCGAGATACAAATCTTTAAAAAACAATCTGGATCCGGATCGTAATCTGGATCATCCACAAAATTTAATGGGTTGTCCCCTGGCCCGAAGCAGACCTCTGGTGAAAGTGTGATGCAAACACATTCATTACTTTGTAAGTAATCCTGCTGACTGACGTAAGGAAATACAGACAAAGATACAAACAAACCAACACGACCAAAACATGACCTCCTTTGGCGGATGTAATAAGTACATAAGCCTACTATAATTCAATATAATTTATTCCCTTCCTGAAAATACCATCTCATAGATAGTTGCAATTATGCTAAATACATAATGTGTCGATGGAAGAAAATGTTTCTTCGAGCAATTACAAATGGAATGTACATTAGCCTCATTGGTGGGAGGTACGCGCACTGTGGCGCCCTCGAGTGATCGATTCAGGAATAGACAATGCCAGATGCGGTGTGCTGTAACGATTTCAACAGTTCATCCGTGTAATGATTCAAACAATCCATCCGTGTAGAAATCAGAAAAGTCCACATACAAATAATGACCGCAATCATACAGTCAAACCCTCAAAGCGCTAAAATAACTTGGATGAAACAAGACAACAACTTTGAAAGCATCATAAATGTCTTAGTTAGATCTTTCCGCTCCATTTGAATACTGGGTCTACGGCCATTAAAAATATATTTTGCTGTCTCAATGCGGGGATCGACTTTAGACGTCATAATCTGACGTCTATAGACGTCAGATTCTGACGTCTAAAGTGGATCCCCGAGATGAGGGGGTTACAACTGAGACAATTTGCCTGTGCGAATTGATAACTGGTGTTCACCAGCTTTCATCCGGATATGGTTTCTGATTGGTTCAGGTATCTATCGCGACCAATGAGAACCCAAAGATCCGGGTGAATCTAAATCAGAAAATACCAGGATTGGACTGCTCGCGGATCCGATCATGAGGAAAACACTCCATCACCAGAGTGATATCTGGATATGAGCACTTATCTCAGAAAAAAAACCCACATAGAATGTATTTCATAGTCCACGAAGCAGGAAATAATAGTACTTAACAGTATTACAAGTCCTATAGCTGCAGTAATCCTGATGATATTGCGTTATCTTACAAATAGGGTTCCCACATGGAAGGTATTGATCTAGTCTAAGTAGGGGCTAGAAACATATCCCGAGGCTGGACTCTGTATCAGCTCGATGGCTCAATGAGTTAGGCGTACGTCGTGGTAGTTATTCAGCTTGATGACATCGGCTTATAAAAACCGGGTTGTTCCCCGTTGAAGACCAATAGTTGACAAAGTGATACCAACTGCACAGGTCATTAAACGTTGATTCAATGTGGGCTCACATTATTGTGACTGTACTATTGCGCATGGTAGTTATTTTAGATGACGACTCTTATCTTTATAAATGTTGGTTCCTTTTCCATAGTTCAATGAAAATTATTGAGCAAACAAGCATCCAACAATAAATTAGTTGAGTGGAATGTTTATGACCAGCGCTAATGTGTGTACTTCTTGCTTTTAGTAGGGTATCAGCTTATTTGAGTAGGGTATCAGTTTATTTGTTATTTGTATTATTTACATGTTTGGGTTTATGATAATCATTGCTATATTTCTATAAAACAAATAAAATAAATTTGATTTCTCAGATGTTAACATAACGTACTGGTTTCTCAAAAGGTATATCAGTCATATAAATGTAGCTCAATGCAGGGACAACGTCAAAGATGCACCAATATTGTATTAGCGTATTAGAGCAACGTCGTATAGTCTGAGATGAACAGTGCTGGACCAGACCTATTCTGTCGAAAGCCAAAATGAACTACTTGCTTACTTATCACGTAAACAGCTGCTCTCTTTTGGCCATGCATACATTGTAGCTGCAAAGCCAAAAATGCAGTAGCTGCTTGCTTCTCAAGTGAGCAGTTGCTGCGTTCTGGCTCTGTAGGGTGTAATTGCGGCGCCCGTTTCTGGCTGGTTGCAGGCTGCAGTGCGGCACCACCCTGATGACAAGTGAGCTCACCCATGTCGGGCGTTCGGTCAGGCCGTCCTGACAAATAGATCCTGTTCGTAAACACAATAACCTGCCACACGAGACATCTACCCAATGTCGGACCAATGCTGGGCCAGCGTCGAAGACGCTGGCCCGACATTGGTCCGATATTGGGTAGATGTCTCGTGTTTGCTGGGTAATAACCCGCCACACGCTCAGATTTAGATGCGCGATGGTCGGGCGGCTCGTACCACACTCTCCCCAGGTCGTATGAAATTAAAAGTCCCGCGCGGGATATTGCCAATCGGTTTGATTTGCAAGTTTCTTCCGTGCGATTGGCTGCGAGTGTCACCGTAATTAAGAATCTCCGATAGATTCCCTGACCATCACCGCCCAATGCCACGGCCACTAATATATCTGCCAACGTAGATTCTGACGAATCAATGCTTATCATATGAAATTTGAACAGGACACTAATTATACAGCGAAGAACTGAAGAAAACTGGTTCTGTTTATCTTTTTATATATATTTGTATTGATCTGGTATCTTTAAAAAAGACGCTTGTGAAATGACAAACATTTTATATTCATGGTTAATACAGTTTCATCTTGCATATTAACCCTTACAGCGCTGAAATATTTTTGCAAAACCAAAGGTTTTTTTAAAATTTGAAATCATCAAAAATGTTTTAGTTGGCTCTTCCCACTTCATTTGAATACATGTGTTATGGGTCTACGGCCATTATAAATATTCCATTTCCTTCAGTGCGAATCTGCGAATCCGAACCTGACGTTCTGATGTATAAAGACGGTCTCCGCGCTGAAAAGGTTAACAGAGATCAACAGCCAGAATGCAGGTTTGAAAAAAATAAATTTGTGATGGAATAATAGATTTGAGGACGATGAGTGATATATTGATTTAAACAATAATTAGGTTGATAAAAATCATTGATGTATACCTTCTGGTCAGCAGAAATTGGTGATTTTAACAAACACATAAAAAGCCCAAAATCTGATTATTGCAGCCCTGGATTCATCAGCTCATAGTCGTCGCATATTTAAACAAGTGTTAGAACGATTCATGCTGTTCAATGCACCGTGTAAATCTTGGTAAATCTGATGAATTTGAATACTAAATTATCACCATGAAAACACGTTATGTAAAGTCAACTAAATGTAATGAATTTCAGGAGAGACCAGTCTAACGACGTAATAACCCAAAAAAATATGCAAATTATCATAGTCCATTGGGGGTGAGTTTGTATTTACAAAAATCATCCTAATCAAATTGTGAACTGATTGTGAACACCGTTTATTTAGTCTTTCAGTTGCTTATGCAGCGATGGGCATTAACAAAAGTATGCAATCTGATGGCTGTGTTGTTTTGGACTTCACGATTTTCAGACAGCGGGTCCAGTTCGGCACAGGACTAAAGCA